>CM040238.1:273592910-273660499 GCA_022545495.1 Chrysanthemum lavandulifolium
TAACTTGAGTCTCTTTGCAGGAAATTATGCACTATACTCTTATTTTCTAACCTTTACTTTGTAGATTTTCAAAATAACACATGAAGATTTTGACACCATAAAAGCTAGGGGAGCTTTGTGTCAAACAATATTACAAAATCATTTGCAACTTAATCCAATTTTGATTACACTTCATGATACCCCATTGCAACTTTGCAATATTCGAGAACACGTTCTCGTCCTTAGGCGAATCATTTGCAAACTTAATTGCAAACAAAAGTAGCTTATTTCACATTATGTCATTGGCCCTTTTTCAAAGGGATGGACTCGTCAAGGGGAGTTAAGGCAGTACCATTCACTGTCACTTGCTCTCGTTACATCTTTTATAATTTTCTTATAAAAATTGTGTTAGTTTCTTCAAACACTTTTGTTTCGACAAAAGGGGAGAAGAAAGTAAAACTACAAATTCAAGCGTTTACAAATTTTAGCTTTTCCTTAAAATAATTTTATGTTTTGTCATCAACAAAAGGGAGATTGTTAATACAAATAAGCAGTAAAAGCGTTTATTTATATTTCTACGATCTTCTAATGTTTTATCGATAACAAAAGTAAAATCATATTAACGAAACAAATAAAATACGTAAATGGTTTGAACTAATAGTTTTCTAACACACTTACGTTTTCACATAAAACACTATAACAAGATTAAGTGATTTTATATTTTAGATACATGTACAATAACTAGTGTTTACATATTGGCTTAACAAGTTTAAGTAACTCTATGAGTTAGATACATATATACAACAACGGTGTTTACATATTGAGTTAATACATACTTATATTAAGTACACTAAAATAGGTAAAAACAAGTATATACTAAAATGGGTAAAAGCAAGTATATACTAAATAGATAAAAACTAGCAAATGGTCTTGACCCATAACCCATGGTTTTATATATACCACTTACAAAAGTTCAATGTATCCTTAAGGTACATTGTATCTAGATAGAAAACCATGGATCAACCCATAACCCATGACCCATGACCCATAACCCAAAATACCCATGGGCAAAGAAGAGCGGACCACGGATCCCTAGCTTTGTGCTAGCGGATCCCAAGTGGAAGGATCAGTGGGATGCAGGAAAGCAGTGGGTTTTCCTCTATAAATAGTGAGCCATTTCTTCATTATATCTCACCCTTTACACATACTTCCTCAAGTATTCTAACCCTCTAACCTCGGATCCAAGAGATCTATGTAGCTTTTCTCTTTTGTTTTTGTGTGATCTTGTAGATTCCTCTTAAAGGAAAGATCACCACATCTTGAAGCGATGCAATCTCAAGTCCATGAGTTGCCATGCTTACGTCATCATCAAGACAACGAAGGTTCTCTTGTTGTGAGTTCTTCCTTTCTCCATAGATGTTGGGTTGAAGGCATTAGTGAAGAATGCGAAAGTGTCAAGATAAAGCATTAGTGAAGATGCTCATCATCCGCGTCAAAGCGTTAGTGAAGAATGCTTAAGGTGTCAAGGCGAGGCATTAGTGAAGGATGCCAAGCGTTGTGTCAAAGGCATTAGTGAAGGATGCGAAGAATCAAATCAAGTAGCATTTGGGAAGAATGCTTGGGTCGTTATAATCGATGAGGTGCATCGTTATACATATAGGTGTTTATTTATTCACAGGATGGTGATATCCTTGCGATATTGTAACAAGGTAGATCTCCTTGATAATAGGTGTTGTGTCGTGAAAGGTAGTAGTTCCTCCATAATGGAACTAGGTGCTTAACTAGTACCTAATAAAGGGTGGCGACGTTGTGATAGAATTAGTTCTCTAAGGTGTGAAGAACTTCGGTGGTTAGCCTAGCACCATATAAAGGGTAGGCGAAGTTGTGTTAGGTGTGGTTCGCCTTAGTGTGAAAGAACTCGGTATTTAGCTTTGTCTGGGAAAAAGGTTAAGCGGCGTTGTGAAGGCTTCTCCGCCATAAGGAGTTGGTGTAGTGCTTCTGAACTCTCGGTAGGTGACTCGGGGGTGGAGTAGGGCAAGGAAGGTGTCCTTGTAGCCGAACCACTATAAATAACTTATGTCGTGGTGATGTGCTTCTTACTCTTTATCTTTCATTATATGTTTATATATCTATCTATCAACGTCCAACATAAACAACCAAATAGATTGACATAAGTCGATCTAAATATTTAAAGGGAATTTTTAAATTGGTAAAACTATTCAACCCCCCCTTCTAGTTTTCCACAATCCTCTAGTGATGTTGCGTCGCGCCCACCATCACCTGACACCTCTATTCATGCGTAAGTATTCTTACAAGGTTATGTACCGAAATGCCTCATGATATTACTGAATAACTATGAATTTCTTGTCATGTTTGTAGGTTTGAACAATCCATGATCGCCCCAGATCAAGTCAATTAGTCTTGAATCATAAAATTTGAAGAGCTAAGCGAGCACAGGACCTCTGGGATGCGCCCATGGGGCAATGGTCGATGATCTGGTCTTACTTGCCTTCACGGCTAAAGGCAAAGTATTCGGTGAGACTAGCCAAAGTCTTGAAAAAGACCAACAAATTCTTGTTCTTTGGAGGCGCAATTGGCTAGTGCTAGGGTGAGCGAGACTATGTTGTCATCGTAAAAACTCACGAAGAAAATGGGCGATGTGCCAAATAAATCAAGGCGTGCAGAGGCGCGGGATATAAGTCTTCTGTCATTGGGCCATGAAATATTTGGAGAATGGTAAAGGCGATGACCTCCCGACTTGAAAAGTTTGGCGCTCTTGAAAGCGCCATGAAAGTCGAGGAGATGAAGTTCGCGAGTTAAGTGCAGGTATGGCGGTTTATATCCTCAACTTCTATCGACCATTCTTGAGCACATATGGCTCATAAGCCATGGGCTTCGTCTTCTTCGTTAAGTACCCTAGAGTCGCAAGAAGAGTCGTTGACTCCTTCGGGATGTAGTTAAGTCTTGTGGAGTGTGGAAAGCAAAATCCATTGAGAAGTCGCATGAGGTGAGCTTCTAAAGGTACCCGTTGAGCGGTACCTAATTATGTGTGAGCTTATGATAATCTGGTCGCTACCATGAAGAAGATGAGGACTTGGAACTCCCCATGATTCTTGAGCGGGCGTGATCGGGACTATCCGATAGATGTTATTTTGCAGTCGACTCTAGCACATCATCAGCGGTGGAGAAGCCCTTGCCGGCCGGACTATTATCTTAAACTGATGCATCCCAACTACACGTTCCTATATTCGCGCGGGGGATATCTTGAATCCGTTTGTCCTGGAGAGGGAGGTCCCATTGAAGCAAGTTTTGGAAGCGCATGCGACGAGGCTTGCTCAAAAGAAAGGTATTAAGGTCAAGGCTGTTATGTGTGGTGTCGGCGTGGCGCACCTCCCACGATCTGACGGGGTACCCGTGAGTGTTGCCATTGTGGCTCGTCGAGACGCGGATTTGTTGCAGGAGCTGAATAGGGTTGGGAATAATACGAGCCGCGTGGGTAGTTCATCCTTGAGCGTAGTCATAGTTTTAGATTGTCTCTTGTCTTTGTAACTATCTTTGGGATATAACTCGTAGTTATGAAATAAATCTCCTTTTGTTAAGTGTTTGTGAATATATTTTGCAATTCTTGATGTGCATATTTATACATTTGTCTTTGCGTAAAGGCGTATTCGATGTTACATGTATATGCAAGTGCGAGAATACTGAAATCCATAATCATGTATGAAGGTCCTAAGATACTTTAAAAATAACTTCCAAGTATTATCATAATCGTGTATGTTTAATGATATGCAACGTCTTGTACATACCGAATTAAGGAATCAAGTATTTTGGTTCCACAGTTGTTAAGCGTGCGTGTGCGTTATTGTGCATCCGTTGTAGGATGTGTACAAAACTTGTTCCAGCGTCTTGAGAATAAGGTGTTTAACAAGGATCGTGATCGATTGATGGGTTTGCAACCCTCTTATTCAACAAGTTGTTTAGTAGGTTAACTTATCCTTTTTACCATCATGGGTTTATTATGGTGCATCACAGCGCCATCGTGGGCAAGAAATAAAAAGTTATTAAGACATAGAGTATATGGAAATAACAAATTGGAATATGTCACGGAGTTAGCTAGAAATCGCGGCATTTTATTGATACTTGCAAGTTTGTATAATAAGTAAATAAGACAATTATTCTAAGTTAAATTAAGAGTAAATGCATAGATGTTTATTGGGCACTGAAAGTGCGAGAGCGTCTGTGCGCTAGGCCGTAGCCATTCCTATAGATAGCACCTCTTGAGGTTGCCGATGTTCCATGTGCGTGGCAGTTCACGACCATCCAAGCCTCTGAGCTTGTACGCGCCTGTTCCTATTGCTTCGGTAACCTCATAGGGTCCTTCTACTTTGGTCCAAGCTTACAGTGTCCTGCGTGGCTCGCGTCATTAGCGGTGAGACAAAATCACACAGTGCAGAAGGAAACATTGCGCACTTTAGCATCATAGTATCCTTTCATCCTTGACTTTGATTTTGCTTCAGTATAGTCGCTGCGTTCGCGCCTTTCTTCTAGCGAGATCTAAGTCGTCGTCTCATCATCATTGGTTGCCGCATTGATTTCGTGATGCGGATAGTTGGCATGCGATCTCGGTAGTATGGCGACTTCCATCCCATAGACTAAAGAGAAAGGTATGTCTTTGTCTTTGGTCTTGATGGAGGTGTAGTGCGCCCGGACATGTGATAGCTCTTCTACCCATCGTCCTTTGTGCTTTTCTAGGCGTGCCTTAATTCCTTCGCTAAGCTTCGTTTCGCTTTCGTTCCACTAGGCCGTTGGTTTGTGGATGTTTAAGCGGCGAAGTGTTGTGTAATGTTAAGCTTCTACTTTGATCCACGAAGGGTTATCACGATTGTTTCCGTTGTCGAGATGATTTCCCGAGGCCGAACATACAATGTTTTCCCATACGAGCGTTTCACGGTTGCGATGATTGTTACCACTGCCTTTGCTTGATCCACTTGGTGAAGTAGTCTATGGCGACTATGAGAAATTTTAGTCCACCCGTGCGGCGGGAAAAGGGCTGCGATGTCAATACCCACTTGTAGAATGGCCATGGTGGCGTTATTGGTGTTAGCTCGTCGCTTTGTGGTTGGTGCGGGGCGGGTCTATGAACTTGGCAATCGTTGCACTTCCTTATCAAGTCCCGCGGCGTCACGGTGCGTGGTCGGCGATGGTATCCTCGATCTCGTGGCGCGTGCCACAATGGACCGTGGTCACGATGCATCTTGCATGAACCTTCATGGATTTCGCAGATGCGTAATTTGCTTGTAAGGGGCCAACACAACGAGCCATGGTTGCGGGAAGGGCGTCGGTACAATATGTTGTCGCGCATTTCGAATCTGCGTTGTGTGCCTTATCCTGCGAGCTTCATACGCTCTTGGGGTAACGTTCCTTGCTTAAAATCCGTTATCGGTGTCATCCATGTAGGACCTTCCTCCTCTACTATCGTAGATTTCCATCTCAAAATTGACTTGCTTTTAGTGTTTCCACCACACTTGCTTTGATAGGTGTCTGCAAAGCTTGTCGAGGAAATCTTGCTTTGTGCATTAGCCTTGCGGTTTTCCCTCTAGAACTTGCTTGATAGTGAACTGTCAAAGCTTTTTATCGATGTCTTGGTTTTGTCGAGTCTTTGGATCATATTATCTTCTTTGGCCACATATTCACCCAACACGTGGTTGGCCACTAGTCGGGAATCCACATTTGCCTCTAGGTTGTGCACCCATTCGATTTTGCAATCGTAGTCCGGTGAGTAAGGCTTCGTACTACGCCTCATTGTTTGTCATTGTGAATTCAAAGCGCAGGCGTAAGTGAATTCCATTCCCTCTGGATTTGTGAGAATGAGGCTGCTCACGAGCCGTCAATGCATGAGGATCCGTCAAGTAAACAAGATCCATGGATCTTGCGGTTCGAACTTACTTGGTGTGGGTACCTCGTCGATGTCCGGCTTTTCAATGATGAAGTCTGCGGAATCATCCTTTGATTGCGATGCGTGATGCTGTAAGGGATGTTGTGCTCACCTAGCTATACACTCCACTTCGCGGTCTGCCGATCGTCGGTTTGGAGATGATCTGCTTAATCGGTTGGTCGTGATTCTGCTATCGGTTTGTGCTTGGAAGTACTGCTAGCGGTAGTTTAGCGTAAAATACCAACGCGAACTAATTTTCCATGGCGCTATAGTTCATCTCCGTCTTCTTGAGTGCCTTGCTACAGTAGATAGGGATTTGTCTTGAGTCCTGTCATTAGTATGTTCCGATGTTGCACCTTCGGTTGTAGACAAATACATGATCAACTCTTCCCATGGTCGGGGTGCGACAAGTGTTGGGGCGTTGCGGATGTTGTTTGGGTGGTGAAGGCCTCTTATGCCTCCGTAGTCCATCTGAAATCACCCTTCTTTATACACTTCTTGAGTGTTTTGAAAAGAGGTAGTGATTTTTCTGCTGATTTGGATAAGAACCTATTTAAGCCGGCCAACTTTCCGTTGAGAGATTGGACTTCCTTCAACGTGCGCGGTGAAGGAAGTTCGATGACCGATTTTGTCTTTTCTGGACACGGTTTTATACCGTCGGGTTCTATTAGGTATCCAAGGAACATGCCTTCAGTAGCGCCGAAGGTACACTTCTTGGGATTTAGCTTCATATTGATCTCCCGCAGAGTTTTGAACGTTTCCTCAATGTCACGCACTAGCTCATCTTCAATATGGCTTTTTATGACCAGGTCATCAACATAGACCTCTTGGTTGCGGCCCACCTGTTTTTCAAAAGCATTATCTACTAACCTCTGGTAGGTGGCGCTTTGCATTTTCAAGCCAAAGGCATTTTGTGTAGCAATGGGCGCCTTGGCTTGTGTGAAAGGCCATTTTTCCTCATCCTCTCTAGCCATTTAGATTTGATGATATCCCTTGTACGCGTCGAGGAAGCACTTTAATGGATATCCATACGAGACTCTATTTTCCATCTATCTACGGTAAGGATAGCGATCTTGTGGGCATGCTTTTAAGGTCGGTGAAGTCTCGCATTCGCCCGGTATCGTCACTCTTCTTTACCATGGTGGGTTGGAAAGCCATCATGGTAATCTTCCGCATGATTCCTGCCTCTACCGGTTTGTGTACCTCTGCCAAGATTGCCTGCGTGCGCTCCGGAGCTTGGCCGCGCTTCTTCTGGCGTATGGGTGAGTATCCTTGTCGGATTCTTAGTTTATGCTCTGTGACAGAGCGCGGTACTCCTGTCATGTGTTTAGGCTCCCATGCAAAAATATCCAAATTCTTTTGCAGGAGTGCACATACAATTGCTTTGCCGTTGTCCGACAATGAACCTCCGATGGATATTTCTGTTCGGGTATTCGGGTGAATTGCTACTTCGATTTGGAATCTGGTTGTCTGCTTTGTCTTTGGGGTTGGTGCCGTTTCGCATGCAATCGTGTTGCATTCTCTATGTAGTGCAGTGGGCGTTGTGAGAGTAACAATACCACCTTCCACTGGAATTTAAGCATCCCATGCTGTGATGGCAACCTTTACAAGCATAGTCGATATTCAGTCTCCCAATAATGCCATTGTATGGCGAGGAGATTTAATCACCATGAATTCCATCCGGGCCGTTCGAGTGTTCTTCGTTTCAATCTTGACATGTAATCGTTTTGCCCATTGGCCATATCTTCTCACTGTAAAACCGGTCAACTCCGTTACGGCGGGCTTAAGCGATTGCGTATTTTAAGGCGCAATCGTGCAAAACAGATGATCATACATGATGTCGCGAAGCTCCACCATCAGCGTACATGTGGTGGATGTCGTGGCCCCCCGCGCTTATTTCTATAGTGAGTGGTTCCACCACTGCGTTGTCCGGGTTAAGGTGGGGAAAGAGATCTCCTTTCCACGTGAGAAATCCTGGCTGAACTTCTGCCTTGTGACCCGCTGCCATGATTATATCATGTAAATGGTGTCAGCCTTGTCTTTAGGTGTCTCTTTCTTATTGCCACTCTTCTGTTTATCCTTTCCTTCTTTGATATTCTTGACCAAATGGTCCAATCGCCTTCTTTGGCGATTTTGTCAATGAGTTGGCGCTGATTGGACACATTACTTAGTGGTGTGGCCCTTACGTACGTAGTAGTCACAATATACATTCCCAAAGTCGCCGATCCTGCAGGGTGCGCATTTGTGGTGGTCTTGGGAAGTTCGCCCTTTCGTCATGATATTTCCTTTGGGATTTTTGTCGTGGGTGTATCTGCGTTATCCTCCGCTTCACATTGCGATAGCTTCTATTACAGTTGCTACTCGGTCATTGGGTTGTCTCCTGGTTGTTCCTGCGACCGATGGTTTGAGGAGTTTCTTTTGCTATCCGCCATGGCGGCTTCTCCTCGACGAAGGACCTAGGCGTTTCATGAGTTCATCAAAGTTTGAAATTTTGTCATTCAACCTCTTGATGAGTTACGGGTTATTAATTCCATTCATGAAGCCGAGATTTTAGCACTTTCGGGCATGCTTTAACTTGCATGCATTCATCTTTAAAGCGCTCCATGAATGCGCTCGTAGTTTCTCCTTGGCGCTGCTTTACCCTGGCAAGTTCGACAGGGTTCTTAGCGCACTTTTTCCATTGAGTAAAATTTAGGCGGAACGCCTTTCTTAACTCTTCAAAACCATTTATACTCCGTCGTGGAATCTTGTTGAACCAGTTCCGCGCGCTTCCCAGTAGTGTGGAATTAAACATGTGGCACCACACTGGTTGTGGCCAATTCTTAGTAGTTGCGGCTGATTCGAAGATTTTTAGGTGATCGTCTGGATCACATGTTCCATCGTAGGTCTTGACATTAGCGGGCATGCGCGTCTTCTTGTTCTCTGAGAAATCGCTAATACGTCTAGTGAATGCGTCCACCTTCTGACGGCGCCATGGGAGAGACATGTCCTCCTCTTGGTCCTGTATCACTATCCTCGTTGTCCGAGGAGTTATCGGAGGACGATTTTTCCTTTCTTCGGCGCTTGCGCTATCCCAGTCAGGACTGGAAGGACTTTCACTTGGGAGTACCTCCGCAAGTCGTCATGCACTGCGCTACCCGGTCTATCATGAGACACCGATCGCATGTTCATTTTCATCACTATCGCTCAAGTGATGAGAGTGAGATGTCTCCTCGTCCCGATTCTCCTTCGATCTGTTGAATACCGGGGTCGGCGTCCGTTTCTTCAGCGCTTCTCTTTCGATGGCGCGGTGGGGGAATGTCGTATTGGAATCAAAATTTAGTCGGGCTTGCAAGTTCCGACTGATCTCTTTTCTTCCTCTTGCATGAGGGTAGCTAAGGCCGTAGTTTTGGGATACGAAATCTTGGCGCCAGTGCGCGCAACTCCTTAGGCGAGTGTGTTTGTTTCTACTACTATGCTCTTATTCGATTTGGTGCCTCACGGTGCCTTTGTCAAGTCGATTTCTAGCACCGATTGAAAGGAGTGGTAAGGGCGGTCTTGATGGATCTACTTCCTTGGCGGTGGTTGCGATGGCTTGGGTTATCCTCGAGCGGTTCCACCAGTGGGAAGACCGAGTCTTGGCACGATCCACTTGTTTTTAGCATTTGGTTTTCCCAGCAGGTTTGTTTAGGGGTCGATCCACTGCGACTTCTTTCCCATAAGGTCCGATTGATCGGCGATTTCCATGCTTACGTCATTCTAGTATTGGTTCTTAGTGAATGGTCCCACGGATGGCGCCACTTGTTGATACAAAAGTGGGCGTTCCTTGTTTGAGCTCGGTTCTTGTACCAATTGGCGATTGTTACTTGAGACTGCGCACTAAGAGATGAAAACACCGTTAGGCTTACCAGTGGGATTGTCTCCCACGATTATCCTCCGGCGTGAGAGTAAGTAATCGGTTTAGGGTTTAAGGAGTGTTAGGGTTACGAGATCGTACCTTAAGCGAGGATGTGATTCCTTTATATATACGGAATCCTTGTTGGTTCAGTGTTCCTCAACCTTCGGCGTATCCGCCTTAGTCGGTTGGGGATGATTATCTTCCTATTTAGAAGATATCGAATATCTATTCCATCAATAGATTCGGGTTTGGGCCTTCATAAGCCCAAACGTCTGAGTCGGCTTAGCCCAGTTCGTCTGCGGGCCAAGTTAGTATTGGACTTTAGTCGGTCCGTGACCCGGATATGAACTATCGTCATCAATACATATATATATATATATATATATATATATATATATATATATATATATATATATATATATATATATATATATATATATATATATATATATATGGGAATATATTAGCTACAATTAATTGTAGCCAATTAGCTTCTAATTTTGTGCTAAAAATGTAGGTCTCACGATTATTTTGTGGGTCTGATTCTTTTATGTGGGTCCTCGAATCATTGCTAGTGTATTTTTATGAAGGATTGTAGCCAATTGGCTACAAAAATTGTGTGAAGCTATCCCTATATATATATATATATATATATATATATATATATATATATATATATATATACAAATATATTCTAGGGCTCGTTTAGGCCCATGAGCCTAATCGAGCTTTATATATAATTCTCGGCTCGAGCTGCCCAAATTTAGGCTCGAACTCAAGCTCAAGCTCGTTTAGGCTTGACTCGTTCGAGCTTTTACCGATCGATCTCGAAGCTTTTCACGAGCGGCTCGGCTCGTTTCCACCTAATTAAAACCCATGTTCGTATACAGATTTAAAACTCTGTTTAAAACTCCCAACCAACCTCAACCTCATTTCCCCCAATTAAACCAAACTAACACACCCCTAATTTCCATCAATCGCTATACCTCACCTCATAACACATTTTCCGGCATAACAAAAACCAAAATCACATTTTCTCATAATCACTATGGTGAAAAAAGGTTAGTTGTTTATATTATTTATTTTTTATAAAAATTGTGTAATCAACATTGTATAATCATTTTCCGAATCATATACTCTTTGATGTTTATAAACATTATGTAATCATTTGAATGCTTTGGTGTAGAAGTAGAAACATTGGCCTGGACATAGCATTAAGTATCTTAGAACTCTTAGTCATGCAGCCATGTTAATACTAGTTATGTTAAGCTTTTAGATCCCTAATACTAGCTATATTACTATAATTGCATATCTGTTACTTCAAGCCCATGTGTTTGTCTATGTTTGCGAAATCATAATCATTGATCCTTATGATACAAGCATTGACTCGATTTAAGCATTGACCTTGTATCATCAAGCATGATAAGAACTCCTAGCTCTTAAAGGTCGGCCATTAATGTGTTCATGGTATTTGTTGGAATCACTCATAACCTAAATTCAAGTGTTAGTAATTAATATGTAATAGTTAGCTTAATTATGGCATTTATGTTTGTTATTAAGCTAAGGCTTGTGCAGAAGGCCCATGAGCCTTGGCCCCAGCCCATAAGAAGGGAAGGAAGCTAGTAGTGTTGCCCTATAAATAATCCTTGTAAACCCTCATTTGAGGGTTTGTTGTTCAATTCACACATTTCCTACGCATAACTCTTCTACATTTCATATGTGTGTGTGTGTGTTTGTTCATCCGATCATCTTATCTTTCTTTCTTTCATATTGAGGCTTGTGTTACAAATATTGGAACCTAACGATGGTATCATTCGCCAAATAGTTGGGTGAAAAAGTTTTTTTGAAGTTGTTTCGTCTTCTGCGTAAGTCTCGGTCTTCAAACTTTTACGCTTAAAAACTCATTTTTTACACTTTCAATCCAAGATTCTTGTACTTTAAAGGTTTTAGGTGTTAAAATTTGGTTTTGTAAGCAGTTTCAAACTTTACGTGTAATTCATTGTTTTTAAGCTTGGTTTTATACGTGTGTTCATTCTGGCGTAAGGTGTCTACAAGTTTTGGATCATCAAGTTTCATAGTTTTTTGTTATTTTGGTGATATTGAAGCTGTTTCATCACAAAAATCTGGTTTAGAATCACTTTGGGCAAAAATCATTTTGGTTATGTTTTACGCGTAACAAAACCCTAGAGTTACACGTAAGAAATCCGTGGCTTGATCTTGATTTCTTGGTTTACTCGGTGTTTTCTTGCTTGGATAAGCAGAAAACACTTTGACTTTGGATATCGTTTACACCGTGATAGTGTAAAGGATTTTTAGGCAAAACCCTAATTTTAAGCATAAGCTTAAACTTAAGCGTAGAACTCTTTACGCTAAGATTTTCTTCGCCTAAGCCTTGTCTTACGCATAAGCTAATCCTACGCATAAGTTTTCTACGTTTAACTTTCAGTTTACGCCTAATTTTAGTGTTTCTCAATTCTTACGCGTAAGCTAACCCTACGCGTAAACATTACTTTTACGCGTAAGTTTGGTGTTTTTACGCTTAAGCATTACTTTGCCTAACATTGGTTTCTACGCCTAAGGATACTTCATCAACAACGTTTCATTTGACTACAAAGATCCATTTAACAACACAAGTTTTTAACATGTCTCAACCACCATACTCTAACTACTTTCCTTATACGTATACTTAACAACAACAACAACAACAACTTAGTCCACAACATCAACAATTCAATCAACAAGAACAAATTTATCAACAACAATTTAATCAACAATATTATCCACAACAAGGAGCAATTCAACCACTAATGGTTCAACCACCACCTAGTCTTCAAGTATAACCTTACACAAACATTTACAATCAACATCCATCCGGGAATACTATAAAGGAACCATCTTGGTTTGCAAAGATGTGTGAAGCTTAAAGTAACCGACAATCCATTCATGAGGCGGATCACTGATAGACCTCCAATGCGACTCCGGAAACTATGATCAATGGGTAATTAGGTTCTTTAGGTTTTGTGATCTAAAGAAGCCACATGGAAAGTTCTTAAAGAAGGTTATATTGGAAGGTCCATTTCGATGCCTATTGTCGTTACAGAAGATCTTAATGCTATTCCACCAAGAGATGATCTACAAACATTGCAAGCTATTCGACCTTTACGGTGATGAACTACCATTTCAAAGTGATGAGCTAGCAATGCAATATATCCTTTTAGGATTACCCAATCGAATCCTTCAAAGTGTTGATGCTCAAAGACAGCAAAAGCAATGTGGGAACATATTCATCTTCTCATGGAAGGCACCGAACTCAATCAAGAGGATATGGAATCCAAAATTTACTTGGCCTATGAACACTTCATGATTGAACCAGGAGAGACATTAGAGTCTTATCATCATCGATTCTCAGACATCATCAATGATTTGGAAAAACACAACATCATCATGCCAAGGATTGCAGTCAATACTAAGTTCCTAAGTAGTCTTGGTCCTGATTGGGAGAAGTATGTCATTTTCATCTGTCAAGCTAAGAATCTTCATCATGCTACATACGGATTGTTGTACAACTATTTGAAGCCTCACCAAAAAGAAGTTGACAAAGAAAGGGCTCTTCGTGGACTCCCGATCACACCGTCACTTCCGGATAATCAACAACTTGCTTTGTGGGCTCAAACTTGTTATCCTCCTCAACCCGCTCCTCAACCAACTGCAACAATTACACCATATGATCCGTCACAGAAACAATCTCATGAAACTCAATTGGTTCCATACAACAACAGCAATGATCAAGCACTTTACAGTGAAGCTAATGAGGACTCTGATGCTTTCGATGCATTGCAACAAGGATTTGTTATGATTGCTAAATCCTTCGGCCGTTAAACAAACAAATCTAACAATCGCATTTGTTCCTCATAAAACACAAGGAATCGGTGTTGTGAACAATGGACATGTTAAAGTTCGAATCGTGGTTATGGTCATCGGATGGGAGGTGGTCAAGGTTTAATGCTATGGCGGGAATAACATGGGTGCTCTACAACAATGAAAGCTCGAGTGGTTGAGCAGGGGAATGCTCGAAATGGGATAAATGGTCTTCGTTACTACAGTAATGAGAAGGTCACCGCTAATGCATGCCCAAAGCCGAGGACTAGAGGTAGTGCTTATCACAAAGAGGCTTTACTTTTGGCTCTTAAGGATGAAGCTGGTGGAACCCTCACAACCAAAGAACGAGCTTTATGGCGGATCAGACTCGAGATGATGATATGGAGGACTTGCGAGGCTAATGCAAAGCAGTGATGTTGATGGCACAAATGCAAGCTCTCCACATGAGTGACACAGGCCCGGTGTATGACAATCGATGGCTTGTCTCAGTGCCGAACAAACCATATTCATCACTAATCTAATATCTCGACCAACATCTCAATCCGACGAGGGCTCAAAATGTTCAACATGAGCCGTCCACATCTCATTCGGCGATTCTCAACTAGACCCCGTGAGTTACATTTGATGATCAAGATGACCTTATGGTTACCTTTGATACTCAAATTGACTCAAATAGTCATACTGAGGATCGAATAGTGATCATGTTGTGACTCGCGTTGAACACGTTGAACCTTTGCCTAATCCGGATGTTGATCTTACTTAAAGACCAACAATCCCGAATGGAAGAATGTTGTGCACTAAATCGACAATTACACGGTAAAAATGCATTGTTAACGAGGATATTGAATGCTTAAAAGGCAACTCAATTTTTTCAAAACTCAAGAAAAGTGAACAAGGTTTTGAAGTTGCTTTTGCTAAATCACACCAAAATGAAAAATCTTTAGAACAGCGACATCGTTATCTAGCCGCATCGAAGAATGCTTTGTTGTCTCAAATAGAACAAGCGAAACATGATCATAAAAACAACTTAACGCTCTTACTTTGGAAAATCAAAAGCCAAGGTGAGTTGTTAACTTGTCAAAAACAGTTCTTTGTGTACAAAAAGCATTCAACGAAGCGAATAGATGGCTATCTTGAAGAAATTATCGACTTACAAAACAAACTCAAAGAGTTTGAAATGTTGTTTATAAACATGGTGAGTCAATCACAACTATTCAAAAGTTTACTTTAAAACCCAATCCAAATGGATATGGACCGAATCTTGATTACAAACCAAAGCTTTCAAACAAAGCATTCAAACCAATTCACAAGTTTCGATGAAGAATACAAAATTGATGATTACATTATGAGTGTTGTTGAATATCATCGTCAAGAGGAATTAGATGCATTTACGACGAGAGTTGATCAAAATTAGAAAATGTTGTTTATAACAAACCATTTAACTATTCAAAAGCCGTCACTTTCGTCACACAAAAGGATTCTTCTAACACACCTAGGATTATCACACCTATGTCTGAGTCTTGTAATGTTGCTCCCCAACCAAATTATGCACAAATTTATGGTCTTTTACCTTCACTCAGTGAAGTTAATTCAAAACCCGAAAATTGTCAAATACTTAGATATTTTGACATTTTCACTTCTGACATCAAACTTTTAGAACATAAGATTGAATTTCATTCTGAGATAAAAGTTGAACATTTTCAATCGCCTCAGGCGCGAGAACAAAGAGATATTTTTCAGAAAAGAATTTTACCTCATATTAAAATTTTGAAAAATTGTGCATTGTATTGGGAAAGGGAATTTCATAAGGAACTTGGATTGATGAAAATCGTTTTGAGAAAGCGAAACATCTATTTCAAATACAAAGCGTAAAAGATCAAGCTCCACGGATACAAAACGTAAAGAGAAAGCGAAGCGATTAATGGCAAACGCTACATCTTGGTAATTGTCGATGACTACTCAAGATGGACTTGGGTCTTTTCTTTGAAGTAAAGATCAAGCTCCACAGATGATCATCACCTTTCTCACGAAAATTCAAGTTCGACTCCGGAACACCGTCGAGACAAATTCGAGCAGACAAAGGCCGAATTTGTGAATCAAACTCTTCAAGAATTTTATGAGAAAGTGGAATTGAGCATCAAACATCTATTGCTTGCACACCGAACAAAACAGATTGTTGAAAGACGGAACCGTACGTTAGTGGAACACTGTAAGAACAATGTTAATCAATGCTAAACTTCCAGATTACTTGTGGGCTAAAGTCAGATCAACTGCATGCTACACTCAAAATTGCTCAATGATTACTAAACATACAACAAAACACCTTTTGAGCTTATCCACAATAGAAAACCGAATCTCAAACACTTTCATGTCTTTGGATCCCTTTGCTATCCGAATAATGATCGTGATGACTTTGGAAAGCTCAAAGCCAAAGCTGGCATTGGAGTATTTATTGGCTATTGTGAAAATTCTAAAGGTTACCAGATTTGGAATCGTCGTACAAAGCAGGTTATAGAAACGATTCATGCAAATTTCGATGAGCTTCTTTGAAATGGCTTGACCATAACGACTTGGAACCGGTCATAACCGTTTAAACTTCCCTCAAACCCCATCATCAATTGAACCAAGCCCCTGACTTACTCGTCAACAAATGAAAAAGCTATTTGCTCCTCCATTAGTGATGATATTGATGACCGTGCTCTAGGCTGTATCCAATGTTTTGTTGCTCAACCCGATCATATTCCAACACCGATACACTGCTACAACAACCACCATTGAAGAAGCACCACCGATTGACTCTACAACAACAATTGAACAAAGCTGCTTCCAACGACGCTGAACCACCGATGATTTTCGAACAATGAAGTACCCCACCGCAGATTTTGATCCAAATCGTTCTTTAACCTGTTTTCTAATGAAGCTGCTGCACGGATATTGCGGAATCAACTACAAGCCATTTGAATCCTCTAATATGCGAATGTATATCAACATCAACCTTCCACTCATCGTTGGACAAAATACCATCCTCTTGAGAATTTTATTGGTAACTTTGAATCAACCAAATCATAACGAGACAACGTCTTTACACAGATGGTGAACATTGCATTTATGCACTCACCGTCTGTCAATCGAACCTAAAAACATTAAAGACACAATGACCAAAGACAACTAGATTAAATCCATGCAGGAAGAACTCAATCAGTTTAAACGTCTTGAAGTATGGGAACTGGTTGAAAGACCAACAGGGGTCTACGTCATTGCTCTCAAATGGATTTGGAAAAAGAAATTGGATCTTTGAAGGGCGTAATCGAAACAAGTCACGTCGGTGGCTAAGGGTTATAAACGGGAAGAGGTATTGACTATGAAGAATCATTCGCTCCGGTTGCTCGTCTTGAGGTCATTAGGATATTTTTGGCGTTCGCGGCCCATATGAATATGATCTTCGGATGGAACAAAGCGCTTTCGAATAGTCAAGTGAAAGAAACGATCTATGTCCGACCAAATGAAGGATTCGTTGATCGAGTAACTGAATCACATTTACAAAGCGAACAAAGCTCTTTACGGACTCAAACAAGCTCCTCGGGCGTGATGCGATAAGTTATCATCCTTCCTCATTGCCAATAATTTCACCAAAGGTTCGGTCGACCCAACTCTTTTCATACAATATCACGGGGCTCACATCTTAATCGTTCAAATCTATGTGGATGACATCATTTTTGGGTCAACACGTTTAAAATACACAAATGCTTTTGCAAAACTAATGACAAAACATTTTGAAATGTCAATGATGGGTGAACTCACATTTTTTCTTGGAATGCAAGTTCATCAATCACCCCGTGGTATTTTCTTAAGTCAGTCCAAATATGCCTTTGAACTTCTAAACAAATTTGGAATGCAAAACTGTGACACCTATGCCACACCAATGGCTCATACCATGAAACTAGACACTGATTTACATGGGAAATTGGTGGACCCTACCAAATACCATAGTATCATTAGGTCTCTCGTGTATCTAACAGCTACCAGGCCTGATATTGTTTTTACCGTATATCTTTACTCCCCGTTATCAATCGAGACCAACTGAAACCCACCTCTCCGAGACTAAAAGAATTCTCAGATACATCAAGGGAACCATTAACTTGGGGATCTGGTATCCGAAGGATTCTGGTTTTGAACTAATAGCTTTTTCAGACGCTGATCACGCAGGATGCTTAGATTCACGAAAAAGTACTTCAGGAGCATTACAATTTCTTAGTGATAAACTAGTGTCACGAAGAAGCAGGATCGTTGTCCTCAACCGAAGAAGAATATGTAGCCATGTCGGCGTGTTGTGGTCAAGTCATTTGGATGAGAACACAACTCAAAGACTATGGTTACGTATTTGACCGAATCCCAATGTACTGCGACAATCGGAGTGCTATTGCGATCTCGTGCAACTTTGTTCAACATTCAAATCAAAGCACATCGATCTTGATATCATTTCATCAAGGAGCACGTGGAATGAGGTAATTGTTGAATTATACTTTGTGGGTACTGAATACCAACCGCGATCTCCTCACCAAAGACTTAGCTCTCGCTAGGTTTAATAAGTTGGTCCACGGATTGGTATCGCGGTGTTTGACTCGAGAGAACCGGATGAACTTTTAAAACATTCTTAAAACCAGTCAAACACCAAAACCTCTTTTGTAAATAGTTTCAAAAACAAAATACAAAATTATAAAATCTGATAAAACAACAAAAATATTTTTCTATCTATATTTCTTTTAACATGGCAAGTACAAATCTTCCGTCAACACTTTAATATTTCAAAATTCAATATTTTTTCGGTCAAGTGTTGAGGGGGAGAAAGTAAATATTTTTCGGTTTCATAAAACCTGGTACTTGCATGTTACCTTTTCCCTATTGTGTCATTGATTATGGTGGTCACATTTCTGGTTTACTAACACTCCTCGGACTCATATTTATAAAATTTCTTTATTTCTTAAGTCAAAGGGGAGTGTCGTCAAGTTTCTTTCCAAATATCTCTCGTTTGGTAACCAAAATAGAAGTTATGGGAGTTGGATGTAAATGTTTTAGGTGGAGGGACTGAATAGGCCAAAAGCTCAAAGTAATTTTAAATAAAACATTTCAAAAACACATTTACTACACTTACATTTAATTCCCAACTACCTAAATCCTACGCCTAAGATTCAACCCTATAATTCGTGTTTTTGATCATCAATTTGTAAGTGTTTTTACGTTCTAAATGATTAAACAAACGATGGTTTTGATTCGTTTACGAATCCAACGGTTCAATATTGTGTTTGAGGATGATTTGTGTTCTACGCGTAAGCCGTGAACACAATTGCTTCATTGGTGTGTTTGGATTAATAAAAATGGTGTTAAAATGCTCAAATGTTCATACCATAAATGTTTTCAACAAACAAATCCACCCAGAAACATGAATTGAACGATTTTCAAATTAGGGTTCTTAAGCGTAAATTGGATGTTTTCAAATGTGAGTGTTTACGGTTAAAAGATAGTTGCATGATATTGTTTACATGATGAATTGATCATATCCGTGCTTAGAACTCGCCTGAAATACCAAATATGTTAAAATTGAAAATTAGGCTTTATGTTCTTAGTATTTGGGTATTTTTATCCGCTTAGACTTTGATGTTAAAACTTGGATAATACAACTCATTAGGCTTCTTAGACATCCCAGAAAAATTTTGATGTCAATCCTATGGCTAGAATTCTTAGTCATAATTCTTGAATTATTAGTGTTTAAGTCTTACGCATAGTCACTTTACGCGTAACTGTTTAATTGTGAATCCATGTTAAGAACTGATAGATATTGAATGTATGTGTTAATATTGGTGTTATGATGAACTTATTTCAGGTTATTCGCGTGAAAATTCGAATCAAGGTTACTAGAACTTCTCGATAAGGATCACCTACGCATAGAATGTTATGCGTGAAGAGAAATTCTGCGAACCTTTACGCCGTAAGGTTCTACAATGGGGACTCGTGTATCCCGTGAAGGATATGCGTAAACATAACCTCACGCATAAGGTTCACTCACGCATAAGGTTCTATATACGCCACGCGTAAGCTTTACGCCCAAGGCCCTCTTTTCCCACGCGTAATATTTCTTACGCGTAAGTCAAGATCCCACGCATAAGCTTATGCTACGCGTATAACCACTCCTCGCCACGCATAAGCTTGCAAAACCTACGCCTAAGCCTAGTTTTAACCAAAATTATGAATTGTTACATGTGCAAACTTGTAAATAAATAAATCATCATGCCACAAAACCAAAATTGTCACTAATAAGCTTAAATGTTTAATAAGTTGTGAAAAATAAGTGAAAATTTGGACTTTAAAACTCAAAGTTAATCAACTCACGAAACTTATCACAACGTCTTTGGAATATTGGACTAACAAGTGACATTGGACTCGTAACAATAATTGACATATCACATTCAATAAAATAGACAATAAAATCAACTGTTGACTAACATAATGTCTTTCGATATGTTGGTTCTTTGGGCTAAATATCTTTCAGATCACGACATGGACGCTCAAATGCAAAATGTGGAAGCACCAAATGTTCTCACTGTTGAAGATATCTTCCTCATGGTTACCCAATGAAGATCGGAAAGAACAACCTTAGAGTTGATTTTGTTAGTTTCACTGCTCGAGTCTTCATGTGAAATTGCGGTGGATATTACGAAGACTCACCACTATCGTAACATGCTCACCAACTCGCTTTCAAAGGCTTGAGATCTACATTCACCAATTCGCATACAATGCCAAAGATCAAAGGTCAAAATGTTGTGACGGTGACGCTCAACGACAAACAAGTCACCATCACACCAAAGCAGATTTAAGGGCTATTCTTCTTATTCCCGCCATCGAGCCAATCAATACAATGCCACACTAATCAAGAGGTCGTTCTATAATTCATGGTCGACATTGGCTATGACGAAGCTACAGGAGTAATCACAAAGCATTAATCCGTAGATCTTAAGAATATTCCCCACCCATGGAGAACCCTCTACATTATCATTGCCAAATCCGTTTCTGGACGTGATAGTGGTTATGAGCATCCCAAGCTCATGGAACTACAGATCTTTTGGGCTTTGGTCAACATGCAATACATTGAAGTTGAAGCTCTGATATGGGATGACATGATGTCTTTCCTCAAAAAGCTTGGCACCAAGATCCCATATATCGATATACCAAACTATTGATCCAAAGAGCTCTGGGTACAACTCGATATTCCTCGAGACTCAATGACCCCAAACAACACTCCGCATTGTATGAACCTACACTCACAGAAGATTTAAGGAATCAACAACAAAGAAACAAGGTGCGGTGTTGCGGATCACCTTCTTCTTGATGCGGTCAAACAACTTTATTCATACAAAAGGTATCCGTAGCGGTTGAAGAAGGTAAAGTAGGTTTTCTTGATGAAAAGTCCTCGGTACACCTACTAGGAAAACCATGAGAGGTCGTGCAGGAAGCATTACGAGCATCGAGAGTCGAGAAAGTTTCCTAAGAGGACACATGTTCTCAAAAGGAAAATTCCCTCTAAGGAAGCCATTCCTATTCCCACGCCTGAACTGCAACAAAAGCTAATGGATGAAAGATCTGAGGATACTAAATCAGACGAAGAGGTCATCTACTCTAAAACTCCAATCAATGACACTCAAACACTAGTAAAACCTCCCAGTCCAAAAGCTGATAAAGGTAAAGGGAAAACTCCAGTGCTTGAGCAAGTAGAGGAAAGCTCAGAAGAAGAGCCACTGTATGAAGACAAAGAGTACAGGAAAAAGGTGAAGAATCTGATACTCCAACATGCTGCCAAAGAGTTCGAACAGCAACAAACTCGTGGCCCCTGAGGGTCAAGTGGTGGTGCACTATCTACACCAGTTCCTGATGCAGTTAATCAACCCGATAAGGGAACTGGTACCACCGCCTATGAACAACAACAAAGGCAACTGGAGGACTCTATCACTTATGAATTTGAGGAACTAGAAAGGGAGAAGTCTGAGAAAATTTCTGATGAAGATGCTGAGGTTGCAGCTAAAGAAAAAGCAGATAAAGAAGTTCAAGCTCAAGTAGATGAAGAAGCCGTGATTAAGGTCAAGAATTGGCTAAGTCCGGACAAGATGACGAAGTTGATTATGATGATTTTCTTCTAGATAGTCCGTAAGCGCCAAGGAAGAAACTTCGAGCCACCAAAAGACCCCGAGTCTCCTCATGTCTCATCATCATCAAACTCGTCCTCTCATTCATCTCCACCACCATCCAAAGGCACAACCAAATCCACATCCAAGTGCAGTAAGAAACCAACCGACTCTTGGATATCCGAGCTAAGACAAAAATTGTCAAAGCTATCAAGCAAGACAAGAAGAAAGACGTGATCAACAAAAAGCTGAATCAACTAGCTGACATAATCAACTTTCTTCAAGACGGGATAAACGAGATGTTGAATGAAAGGGAGAACATCCAGAAGCTTCTCAAAGGAGATTTCCAAAGGGAAATAGAGAAGATGGCTTAGATAATATACTCACAAGTTTCTTCTCAACACTGTCCCTGGAGTGACAAGGGAGATATTTTCTAGACAACTTACTCCAAATATCGTCGCATTGGTTAAACATACAATGGCCATAGAACCTGATCTCTCTGAAGCTGAGTTAATTTCAAACTTGGTGATGCAAATATCTAAACGATCTACAACCTTTACTTCGGATGATGCTAATTTTTTTGAGGCTCTACTTGATTATCAACTCAAATCATCATGCAAAGAGTCAGCAGGTCAACCTAAACGACCAAGAGATGATGATGATAAGGACAAGGATCTCGCACCAAAGCGTCCAAAGAAGTGCGGAGAATCTTCTTCTATGCCACAACCAACCCAAAGGACTCCAACAGAAAGACGATCTCCTCCACGCTATTCTGCTGACAAACCTCACGACTCTGAGTCACCACCCCAGACAGAGAAAACCGGTGATCATTTCGAATACACTGGTGGTGACGATGAGGAAGTCCCTGAGCCCCAACAACAACCCACCTCTCCCGACACAACAAAGTAACCAGCATCCTCATCTAGGCCAAAGAAGAAGAAGAAGACGCCTGAGGCTGATGTCATATCATGGCTAGACGAAGATGACACCGAATATGACTGGTTTTCTACACTTGTTGATGCTACTCCATCCCTACCTGAAGGTCAAGATATGGTAGAAGGTCGAACATTGGAGCATGCTAAGTTACTTCAAGAAAATTTTCGTGAAGAAGATGACCAAGTCGGAGTTAAGACGCATCAAGAATGAAGCTTTTCAACCGCTTCAAAGACATTTCGGAAAGTGCTATTGAAGTTGAATATCATCTTGAAAACATAGCACGATCCATGTCTAACAACATCGATTGGCTCAACCACAAGCAAACATTGACTTCACCGGAAAAGACAAGGCTCCATACTACACCGACCGGACCGGACCTCTACCTACCATTGGCCAAACAGATCAACCTAAGATTCCATTCCGCTACTTCTTCAACAAAGACCGGAATTTCTTCTACATTGTAGCGATGTGTCAAAGAAATACGCTACATCACTTACACTTCCGTTCCGTGACCATATACTCCAACCGCATAGCCATCAAGGAAAAGGCTACTCACATGTTTGCCAATAAGCGTGGAAAAGTATGACCTTGACGTGATGTATGGATTCACCATTGGCACGAACAATCAAGAATCTTCTACAAAAGTCGCCGGGTTCAAAAGTCTACACATGAAGTGCATAGTGATAAAGGGATCGTTGCTGTTAAGCATGTAACTCTCTCGTCTAAATGGGACTACACATTTCTCTAGAAAATCGTGGTCAAAAGACAAGACGAAGAGGACTATGTTTTCTGTGAAGCGGACTTTCAGAATTTGTCTCTCAACGACATTGAAGATCTATATCTTGCCAAGGTACAGGGAAGAATGAGACAATTCTCGAAAAAAAATCCAACGTGAATACATCAAGTCCTTGCTCATCTTCATCAGAAGCATAGTGATCCAGGAACATGTAGAAGACTTGCAACTTCTTTGTGGAATCGACGTACACGTGTCAACCCAACTGCACCTCGCCTAGACCTTCCGACATCAACCACCTTCCTTAATACACTCTCATTAGCAAACCGTTTGGCGTAGTTCATCAGAGTGAACGCACCGCAACTCGCTGATGGCGTGTAAAGAGCTTCATAAGTTTGGAGATCACACATCAAGAAAGTCGAGGATGGCTTAGCTTATAGGTTGAAGGAGATACAACAAGGCATTGGGTCACCAAAGCGATGGAATTTGAGGAGAGACGGGATGTGAAGAAAATCATCACTCGCATCGATGAAAGGTTGTCTGAAGGACCGATTCGTAACTTTGGAGAGCTTTGTAGGTGGTCGTCCCAGTGATTTCTATCACAGCTATCAACGCCCAGCCGCATTCTTGGAGTTATTCTTGGACTACATGAATCTCCTAGTACCCCTTGAGTTGTTTCATTTCAATATTGATTCGATGTGTGATTTTTAATGACAATGGCTTATGCACACAACAACAGGTACAACCCGTTCTTGTAATGAAAGGACCACGTGGTACGCTTGATTCCTCAATCCTTATAAAAGGAGCGAAAGCTTCTTACTTTTGAGTAAAACTATCAAAACTTTCATTTTCAAAGTTTTGCTCAAAAGAACAAGTACTTCCCCTTATGATTTTCAAAACCTCAAAAGTTAATATCACTTGTTGAGGGGGTGTATTTGCTTAAAAACTTTGTTCACAAAATGTTCTTCATGGCAATCTTCCCGCAAAACTCGAAATGGACATATTCGATATCAAAATTTCGTCAAAAATAACATTTATATGCCATTTTTGAGGGGGAGAAAAATTATGTGATAAGAAATATGTTGTGAAATTGCAAATGAATCATTGTGCTACAGACTTGACCAATGAATTGACGAGATCTTAAATTTTAGTAACTCGAAAATACTTGTCCGGGACGGGTAATAATTTCAAGCTAGCTCGCTAGTGATGTAAACGTGTCTCGCTAAGGACTTGTCCAAGTAGAATGTACCATTCGAGAAACTCTTAGAAGACATGAACTCTGACGGGTTTGACAACTTTTCGAGGTTTGTCCACACCTTCAAGGTAGTTATTAGAGCTAGTTATCACCTAAAAGCTGACAATGTAACTCTTTAACTATGCAATGTAACCGTGTCTCACGGGATTGTCTATCTAGAGTTGATCAATTCAAAAGTGCGTGCTCTTCTCTCACCATGTAGATTTATATAAAAATAATTTAGCACGTATGAGGAGAGTATTTCACGCAAAACCTTCAAATCGCAATGCTGGGTATTAAATTCTTTACTCATAACCACTTTGAGAGATTTTCATGAAAATGGTTTTATGGCAACATAGGTTAGTCATGGTGTTATAAGGTGACTAAGGTTAGGAATAACTGTCCTATGATCCGCCAGAGTCGGAGGGATCTCGCCCAAGGACAACACCAATAGTTAGAATTAGAAGTCCTAGGTATGATCATAAAAAGGAGAAAATGAGAATCGAGAAAGAAGGAGTTGAAGAATTAAAAGAAAAGTAAAGAAAGGGGTGAAAATAAATAGCCCTCCGTTATTCAACTTAGGGCCGGACACCGGGTTTAATTCATATGCTACCGGTTGTCACTTGATGACACCGGTATTGAAGATTAAAGTCGTCATGAACCCAAAGGACGCATGCACTAAACCTTGTTAGCCACCAAGCTTCTCTCAACGAAGCTTGTTTCATTCTCACATGATGCTTTGGTGTACCTCAATGACTCATCCGAATCAGAGGTGTACTTTAATACATCACGTTATCTCACTCAGGACTCCAGATTCAGAACGACCTTTGTGAGAATTAGAGTTGTGTTTCACACTATGGTGTTAACACTCTCGAAGTTCAAACTTGTAAGCGGTGGATTGTTTCTAACCCATGTTTTATGTTTTCTTCTTATGGATGCTTGCGGGTGGAAAAGATCGTGCGATTCTACTCATGCTCATACCTACAACATCACCAATAGAAGTTCTCTCAAAAGGCAACACAAAGTCAAACCGATTCTTTGTCAAGTCAAAGAATCTACAAGGTTTAAAGACTAAGAGAACTACATCAAGATCAAATCCAACGTTAAAGTGTGTGAGCATGTTGGAGAAAGACGGAGACACCTGGAGCAACGGCGGACCCGATGCGCATAATCACAACATACTATCACTACCATCACAAAGAACAAAGATCAATGAACAAAGAAAATGATGACGTCAAAGCAGAATACTTCAAAGGAAACAATTTCTCTACTGGGAGATTTTTGAATCAAGGCACTTCTTCTCACAAGAAAGAAGAATGTCAAGACGTCAAAGCTACTATTACATCAAGACCTTCATCGTTTATATCATCAATCACTAACACTTGGGGAGATTGTTGGAATCACTCCTAAACTAGAATTCAAGTGTTAGTAATTAATATGTAATAGTTAGCTTAATTATGGCCTTTATATTTGTTATTAAGCTAAGGCTTGTGCAGAAGGCCCATGAGCCTTGGCCCAAGCCCATAAGAAGGGAAGGAAGCTAGTAGTGTTGCCCTAGCTCCTTGCCCTATAAATAATCCTTGTAAACCCTCACTTGAGGGTTGTTTGTTCAATTCACACATTTCCTACGCATAACTCTTCTACATTTCATGCGTGTGTGTGCGTGTGTTTGTTCATCCGATCATCTTATCTTTCTTTCTTTCATATTGAGGCTTGTGTTACAAATATGAGAACCTAACAGTATTTTTTAAGCACCATTGATGATACCACCATTGAAGAACATACTAGCCTTGAGGATACAAGCAGTGATGATGACCAATTATTTGTTTCGCTAAAACATTTCAAGTCGAATCATCTTCTAGCTCTAAAAAGGTTGTTTCAAAAAGTTCAAGTTGAATCATCTTCTAGCTTTAAAAGGTTGTTTCAAAACATTCCAGTCCAAGATGCATTTTAAGCCTTACAACAAACCATACGTGGTCTTCTATACTTAATAAGACATTTGGAATAAGGAAGGTTGTAGAGGAAGCAAGTAAAGGCCAAAAGGAAGGTTGGAATAGGTGATAGTCTTGCAGATGATGACAACAAAGGAAAAAGGAACCTTGGACCCGGTGGAAGACTTGCAAAGGTAGTTAAGAAACCCAAATGATACACCAACAAATGATATTACAGTTCGTGTAAATTTCTTTTATAGAAGTTGATATTATTTAATGTATATAGATAATGTTACGTACTGTATTTAGGTAATGTATTTGAATGGTAGTTGATGTTCATATTTGGATGAAACATGGTTAAACATGGATGTAACAGTTTATCTTTTGTTCTAACAGTTTATCTTTTAGTATGAAATAGTTTGATATGCATAGTTTAGATCATGTTCAATGCGGTCTGATTGCCACAATCATGGATTTGAAAGGAAGTTTTGGTTTTCCAGTTTGGATGTAGTGATTTGGGAAATGGAACAATTTTACATTCAATATATGGAACATCTTGAAACTGCTTTATTCATCTTGAAACTCATTTAAACAATCTGCAAGACTTGTTGCAAATGCGCATCAGCAGCCATGTGCATATCCTACTCGCCACCACATCATCAAACAATACATATCCTACTACCTTACCCTATTTCCAATTCCCACTACTTCTACTTCACCTCAACCTTAAAACATTCAATCCACCACCACTGCAACTTATAATCCACACAATTAGTTACAACAGAACCAACTCCACACCCTACAGGCTACACCATAATCTAACACATCCCAACCAAATGAAAATAAACCATCTCCCACACACCGCCTAAACTGCAATTGGATATGAATAGGAAGTTTAGAGTATGTTTAAATAATGAAATCAAACACACTGATGCAGGTTTTACTGACCAGGTTTTAATATTTATAATTACTAGTTATACCTATGGTCTACCCTAATGCACTAACGGGCAGTGTACTTAGTCGTGTGTAGTGTAGTATTCGGTAAAATCGAGGTCGTCCCAAGAGCTATGTATGTGGATTTAAACTAAGTCTAAGTGTCATAAATTTTAATATGATTTCGATATTGAATTAACTAATTAACTACTAAAGCAAAAAGAGGCGAGGGTTGTGATCAATATAGGAGATAGGTGCTAACTTAGTTACTCATCCTAATTAGTAGTGTTTACGCCTAATTACTTCCAATTAATTCTGTGGGGTCAAAGTCGAGAGGACATCATTTGGTCGGCCGCGTCTTAACCTATCGCCAAAGGGTACCACCGAGAAGTCGTGTCCCCTCATAAGTCCAGCTTGTTCTCGGTCTCCTAAGCCAAGACATTAAGCACCGCCACATGCTAGATTTATAATAGTGAGTGCCCGGCACTAGCATCTTAAACACTCACCCCGACTTCTTAAGCTCATCCAAATGGTAGGTGATCGCTGGTCAAATCGCACAAGTAGAAAGGTTCGTCTGCTTGGTCATATTCACCCTTCATGTCTCGGTCTACTCACTTAGGGTCGGTTGGTCATATCTCCTAAGCAACTAGCCTCTACCGCCATTCAAAACTTCTGAAACAAGTGTAGCTACAAATAAACTATGCATGCATACACTTAGAAATAATTATACGGAAGAAATGTAAACGCAAACAAAACAATTAAGGAATCATAATTAGGCCAGTACCAAGGGTTCTTAGCCAATCATAGAGTAAATTAATCCAACAATAATGAATAAAACATGAATAGAATTACACATAATGTTTGATACAAATACCTTGATGAAAAGCTAATAATGATGATGATTGCAGTGAATTCTTCCATGGAAAATGGCTTTGGACTGCTGAAATTGCCCCGAGTGGTGCCTAATCAACCCCTAGGAGAAGGGTGAAGAGAGATACTTGAAAATGCGATTTGGGGTCAGATGATAGGTTCCGACATGGTTACGACGTAACCTTAGGTGTAAATCATGCCGAATTAATGTCGGCAAAGAAACCGGATCTCGAATATTTACGTCGTAGTTAAATCATTAGTTATGTCAGAACTAAAGTTACGCCAGTAACTAATATTGAATTACGTCAGAATTAACTAATCTCGTACTTTTCTTGTCATCCTAATTTATTGAAACATTATTACTCTTGTGTATGCTTTTGGCCCCTCATCGCACTTCATATTTT
The DNA here is from genome assembly GCA_022545495.1 of Chrysanthemum lavandulifolium. Classification (NCBI taxonomy): domain Eukaryota; kingdom Viridiplantae; phylum Streptophyta; class Magnoliopsida; order Asterales; family Asteraceae; genus Chrysanthemum; species Chrysanthemum lavandulifolium. The sequence continues at coordinate 273,621,796 of CM040238.1, forward strand.
TATAACAATTCCTTGAAGTAAATAAACTTTATATGAGTTGTCACCTTTAGTCCCCGATCATACTTGTTATTTTTACTTTCAACTCGGAATAAATATCATTTAACTTCATTTAGCCCCTCGACTTCAACTCCTTCGCGCCTGTTAATAATTGCGGCGTAATTAAATTGCCGAATTACGTCGTAATTTTTCAACCGATATTCTTATCCGCTCAGAATTATTTCTACGGCAGAACTAAATAGCTACGTTATGCCGTAACCTTCCTTCAATAATTACGTCAGAACCATAAGAAATGGTTACGCCGTATCCTTCAAAGCATAATATTTACGCCGTAACATTACTAACGAGTTATGGCGTAATCTTCATACTGAATTCATAGGCCCTTGTAAATCTATCTTCAGAACATATATCTGGCCTAATATCACATCTTTTCCGCTTCAACGCCTCATTTATCCTGAAATGCAAATATGAGCGAATATGAACGAATTAAGTACCATATTAATAAAAATGAGGCCATAAACACGGGAATTTGATATATAAAATATCATGCTAATTTGATGTTATCAAATATCCCCCCACTTTAGTTCTACTTGTCTTCAAGTAGACCCTTTAAATAATTCTTAAAAAGATATCTCCCAAGATTAATTGGAATATATGAGTCTAAAAATTACCTAAGCTAGAAAATTCCAAACCGAGCACCTCACTTAAAAGGGAATTGAAATCACACTCTCTCATAATTCACGAGTTTATTTTGGGTGATCACTCAACCCGCTCACCATGGCGAGTATTCTATCATAGGCTTGGCAAAGATACTAATCTCCACCACTAGAGTCTATAGATGCAGCTATTCTAAAAGGCAATGGGTTGACACAACATAAAGGCTTGCGAGGTTATTTTGTCATTACTAACGAGCTACGACGAAGGGGACAAAACCAATGATACATGAACAAATCCATGGCCAAGACACCAATGATTGTTCGCTTCCTCACCTAAACTTTATTCATGACTAAGGGTATGTTAAGACATGGGAAAACTTTAATGGGTGTAAATAAAAAGACACGAAAAAAATAGATTCCTAAGTCCACAGTCACCCCACCACTAGTCGCATTCAATCCCATAACAAAAATCGAGGGTCAAGAGTCAAGGGGTCTTCAATACACGAGTCAATGTATATAAAAGGTAGTGTAGTGCCTCATAATCCATAAACTAGTCAAATAAGATGCATTAACTCGGCCTTCATTATCAATGGAAAAAAAGTATGTGCTATAAAAAAATTTAAAATTTGGGTAATTTTAGCACATATTTTTTATAAAATCAACCATTTATATCTCCCATCCCCCCACTTGGGATGTACAATGCCCTCATTGGACAAAAATTGATTAAAATTTGAAAGGCGAGATAGAAATGTACGGGTTTCTAATTTTATCCGTAAGACATAACAGATATGTAACAATTGCGCCTAGCTGAACATGGCGAGAACACTAATCAATAATAAACACTTGCTTGCATTTTTTTATTTTTTATTTATTTATTTATTTTTATTTTTTAACGATGCAAGACAAGGTATACATGAATATAAACTATACGAATATAAAAAGTATCCCCCTACTTGAGATGAACTATCATCTACACCCGATCTTCTTCCACAACCCTTTATTTAAAACCAGCGAGTTTCACTAGTGGAACCAAACTTAACCAACAGCGCCCGGACCATGGATATAGGAAACTACAGGGTAGGCTAGGCGATAGGTGTAACAAAACAACATATATTGGGTGAACAAAATGAAAGGAAAGGCTCTGAAGGGTGTATCTAGTGGTATCTTGCACTAATGGTGAGTGCAACAAAAAGGGTTTAATAGGGGGATTGACTGATCGATGTGAAAAGTCAATATACACAATATATATATGGGCTATTTGGCTTTAATCCTAAAATTGTCTTATATCCTAGTTGCACCGATCACACCAAGTTACCTCAGTGTAATGCTCATTATAATGGTCTCGAAAAGATATGCAAGGCCAAGTTCTAAAGTCTACTACAGCGAAGCCAAGCTGGATAGGCTTTTTTATGTCGAACGCCAGTGAGTCTGAGGCGCTGCTCTTGACCAAAGTCGCACGTGATGCTAAGTAAGGATGAACCCCCCACCGACACACTCATTTTTATGGAATTATGTATAAGGGAAAAACGGAAAGGCTTATCCTCACACAATGGAAATATAGGGTAGGTGTGCTCAGTTTAGATTAATCCAGTTAAGTAATGAAAAACATGTCAAAATTTTATAAATGAAACACTTTCAAAAACTAGAAAAATAAAGGCAAGTAAAATCAAGCGGTTGTCTATGTCTAATCCCTTCCCCACCCAATTCCCACTTGGGTCATACTAACATATAATTAAAAAAATAAGAAGGGTTAGAGATGGAACAGAAAACTCCTTTGGATTTGCTCGGCATGATCTAAGATACACGAGTAAACGTGTCCCGCTTTGAGATTTATGAGCAAACCTTAATAACCTGAATTCACTTAAAACAACCAAATGCATCATAATAGAAAAACAACAAGTAATAAAAGAAAATGAAAAACCTAATTTACTTTCATAGGAATCACGGTTGCATTTAGCTTATGCAACAAGCCTTTTAAACCACTTGGTGTCCCAAGTAGACGAGTGTAGTCTCGTGAGGGCTTATGGGGAACATACCACAAAGTTCATTTAAAACTAATGCAAGGTTATTGTGTTTAAAAAGAAAGAATTGTTTCAGAGGATAGTTATGTCGTAACTTTATAAAGAGTTACGCCAGTAATTAAAGCAAAACCTCGCAGACTTACAGAGTGTAGCTACGATGTAACCGTTGCATGGGATTACGCCGTAATTGGTTATGATTTGAGAAGGATCACGCAAAAAGTATGTTACTGCGTAACCATAAGAATGAGTTACGCCGTAACTATGGACAAATTAGGTCCCGCTCGAAGATGTCAAAGAACTTTTCTCTGAAATCCTGCAAATATGGTTAGAAACACAAGACCCAACAGAAATGGAAATAAAACAAATGAAAGAGAAAAGATAGGCATGGGGTGCCTCCCATGAAGCGCTTGTTTTTTTTCTAGTCACGATCTTGACTCTACCCTTATTTACTAAGTAAAAGGGTGTTCATCCCTACGCTTGAGTTTTTATTTCTCTAACACTAATTGACCTAATTTGAAAAGATCAAAACACCTGGAGTATTTAATATGTAGACAAAGGGAATTTGAATTTATCGTTCTTTCCCGTTACTCCATAAAATATTACTTTTACCCATGAGTCCCAATCGTCCCAAAACTGTGTACAAAAGATATGACTCGACTTACCAACCATGCAAGTAACTAGATATTTGAACTAAGGGTTTAGTAATGATAACAATAATGCACTAAAGGTGAGTGCATACAAGGTAGGCTAAGGCAATTTGGGTGTACATTTAGGGTGGATTGTAAACAATGCTCTTCATTGATATTCCAAAAATCAAAACATCACGACAACCACGAAATGATAGGCTCGAGGGTTAACTAGGGTATCGTGTACTAAAATGAGTACATCGCAGGGTGTGGGATAAGTACTCAATCGATGTGGAAGAAGTAATTATAATACGTGTTTCAAACAAGGGTTATGCTAATGCCTCTTTTCATTTAGTTATTCCTAACTACACAAGTGTAGTCTCACTAGCGATCTCGAATGCCTCACAAAACAAGTTCTAGAACCTATTATACTACCGGTGACACTCTAAGCATTAAAGGTGAATGCTTTTATTTCAAAAGATCTAGGGCGAACCTCACATTTTTGGGTGGAATTTGAGTGGTAAACGGTTTTTTTTCGGTCATATAACTCCTATCCATGAGACACTTTATTAAGACTAAAGTTTAGCTCGTATATGTAATAAAATTTTAAATTTGGTGCTAAAATCTCCTAATGAATATTTCTCATAGTTTATTACACAATTTACCAAGGATAAGACAAATAATCAAGTGAGTGAATAGTTTCTATGTTCTCGCTTTATTCTCTCCCTACACTTAAACCGAACATTGTCCCCAATGTTCCCTAAAGTAACAAAGTTATGATAAAGGAAGGTAAGTAAGGAAAAAAAAACTAATACTCCCCGATTAGCTCGGTAGGATCCTTGTGAAGTTATGATTAAATTTTTTCCAAAAATAATGCATAAGTGATAAGCTCCATCCGATTTTGTGTTTCTTTTTGCTAAATATAACCCGCACACTTATAAGAAAACAAACGAAACCCTTGCGTAAAATCAAGGTAAAACTATATATGACACAACTACACTAGAAAGCAAGTAAGATATAATGCTTGTGGAATGGATGTTTGCAGATTTTCTAGAAAATTAAAACCTGGGAATTTCCAAAAATTTATAAGTAGCACAAAAAAAAATTTATACTCTATTTCTGCTTAACCTGACGTCGTCAGGTTTTAATCTTGACGCCGTCGAGTTGTCTTGATAGAAATTGGTCTTCTGCATTTTTCTGGAAAAATTCTGGAAAAAATACATCTTTAAAACCTGGAAAACTTCCTACAAAACATCCATTATGACTCGATACAAGCATTTGACTCTAACAAACACATATATATCAATTTCACTAGTTTTAATTCTCATGTTCATTGATAAGGATTTAAACGCATAATTTTAAGGGGTCATTTAAGCCCTTAACCTACCCACTTTTATATCCGCTATCGCTTAATTTCATTCCTTTTACTTTTAGGTCTCGAAGCAAAATGCTCGGAATGATGCATTTTGGACGAAAAAGAGTGAATATATGAAGAAAATGGCTAAGTCAAGATCAAGACACTCAAGTTGTCGGAATTACACCGACGGCGCCTCAAATAGAGGCGACGCCATTCCTCTTTATGTGATTCAATTTGTGACACAATAGCGAATTTGCTATTTTACACCGATGGCGTCAGGCTTTGAAGAAGTAAGGCGTCACTAATACTTTTCCTCCCGTAAGGCCTAGATCCAGATTCGTGACGACGCCGAGCTAAAGATCGACGCGTCACAACTATGAACGTGACGCCGTCCCAATGTTTACTTGACCAAGACGAAACCCTAATGACGGCGATCCGATTGCGCCCCAACTATAAGGTGACGCCGTCGCAGCTTGTAATCTTATATATAAATCGAATTTCGTAATTAAAGAGGTAGACTTGTGGAGTAAAAACTTAAATGACTTTGGTTGGTTTGGACAAAAGATCTTAGGGTTCTCATACCCTATTTTGCACCAAGATAAGTAATTTACTTCATTGATTTCATTATGTCTTCGATTATATGTGTGTATGTCATGTGTTTAACATGACCGCTAAATTACTTGTTTGTTTGATTAGATCTATGAAACCTAGTTATTGCTTATTGATTGGTTTTCTCTTATCTTAATTGTAATTGGCTTAGGATTGCAATAGGCCATCGTTGTGTTTTTAATGCTTGAGTAATCTTTGTGAACCTTAGTTTATAGTCACTAGTGGAATCATAGACTAAATATCCAAAGATAACCTTAGTGTTAGTTTATGAAACCTAGAGTTTTCGTAGGCAATAACCTTAAGGTAGTCTCAAAGAGTTAGGGATAAAAGCATACCCTACGACATTAGAAAATACAACGCGTTAAGAACAAGGATGTAACAATTCAACCACCAATAAAAGATAACTAGGGAGTAATAGTATCTAGGTAAACACATTTTTAATCATCATACGAGCACACATCAATAGACATAGACTACCCCTTAGTTTAGATAATTAGATATTAGTACATCTCTCACTAGCATTCCTATTCCCCTAGAGAACGATATCAATACCCGAGGCTTACCCAATACTACACTACAACGCTTAGGTTCACTGCCTAGGGTTTTGAAAAACTTGCTCAAGAAAAGGAAGTTTCCTTTGACCCCGAACGCGTTATACGCACATCATTCATGTTCTTCAAAACGTGATGTGATCTTCCCTACACTTATCTTTTGTAAAATACCTTTTTATGTAATTAAGACGAGGTTAAAGACAAAATAAAGCATTTTCACAAAGTCTAACATGAGAATAAACAACAATGAAAAAGATATACGACACACAAACAAGCAAACAATTAAGCATGGGTTTCCTCCCACGAAGAGCTTTTCTTTATTATGAGTCTTGTAGCTAGACTCGAAGTCGTGCTCCTACATGACTTCCTTACCGTTATGTTCTTCCAAATTATTAGTTCATTATTGTCCATTTGATAAAGTTTCACACGTTGTCCATTTACGTTAAACTCTCTTCCATCATTATCTATCAATACCACGGCTCCATTATTCATTTTCCTTTTTACCGAAAAGGGCCCATACCATCTTGATTTGAGTTTTCCCAAAAATAGTCTCAACCTTGAATTATATAATAGAACCTTATCTCCCTCCACAAACTCTTTAGGATTCGTTATTTGTTGATCATGCCATCTTTTCGCCCTTTCTTTGTATGTGATTGAGGACTCATATGCCTCGAGTCTTAGTTCGTCTAGCTCTTGAAGCAGCAAGAACCTATTTGACCCTACCTCAAAATAATCCATATTACAAGCCTTAAGTGCCCAATATGCCTTTTGCTCAAGCTCAAAAGGGAGATGACATGATTTCCCATACACTAAGCGAAAAGGGGTGGTTCTTAAAGGGAAAGGTAAGGTTGACAAGGGTAAACAGGTTATGGCCTATCAACCAGAACCGAAGAAGAACCCTTCTCAGAAGAAGGAAAATCCTAAAAAGGATCAAGCATGCCACCACTACAAAGTCGTTGGGCATTAGAAGAGGGATTGTGCTCTCTATCTTGATGAATTGTGGAAAAATAAGTTGAAGTATGTTGGGTCCTCGGGCGCCGGTCCTTCATGTAACTTATTTATGATTGAATTATTTACTCTAAATCCTAAAATACCTGGTTATATGATACTAGATGTGGTATTCACATTTGTAATACATTGCAGGGGTTTAGAGTGGAGAGGAAGCTATCCTATGGAGAGCAATATTTGCATATGGGCAATGGGGCACCTGCAGTTGTTGAAGCTATAGGAGTGTTTAGTTTAGTATTGCCTTCGAGTTTAGTACTGTTATTGAACAATTTTTATTATACACCTTCTATTATTAGATGTGTTGTTTCCTTTTCAGTTTTGTTGGATCTTGGTTTTACTCATACTATCACACGTAATGGAATTTCTATTTCTTTAAATGGTGTGTTTTATTTTAATGCAATTACTGTGAATGGTGTGTTTGAAATTGATATAATTGGAAATGAATCTAACAACTATAATAATTCGATGTTTAGCATCAATAAGAAAATGAAGTTGGACTTGAATTCTTCTTATGTTTGGCATTGTAGACTTGCTCATATAGGCAAGACTCACATGCAAAAGCGCAACGAAGGGCTTTTGAAAGATATCAATGATGAATCATTTGATAAATGCGAGTCATGCATATCCGGGAAGATGACGAAGAAACCTTTTCACAAAGAATATGGAGAGGCGTCGATCTACTTGGTCTTATTCATACTCGATGTGTGGGACCACTTAGACATGTGTCTAAGAGAGGTGCTAACTACTTCTAACCTTTATCGATGATTTCATCCGTTATGGTTATGTTTATTTACTTAAGCATAAACAAGAGGTGTTTGAAACATTTAAGGTTTTCAAAGCAGAAGTAGAACTGCAATTGGGAAAGAAGATTAAAGCTCTTCGATCCGATAGAGGAGGTGAATATCTAAGCCAAGAGTTTAAAGATTACTTAGCTGAGAATGGAATTGTCCAGAATCTTACATCTCCATATACTCCACAACAAAATGGTGTATCTGAGAGAAGGAATCGTACATTGTTAGACATGGTGCGATCAATGTTTAATCTTACTACTCTACCTTTATCCTTTTGGGATTATGCTTTAGAATCTGATGTTCATATTCTAAATATGGTTCCCACCAAGAAGGTTGATAAGACACCATATGATATATGGCATGGTAAACCTCCTAACTTGTCTTATTTAAAGGTCTGGGGTTGCGAGGCGTATGTTAGACATGACTCAGCAGATAAACTCCAATAAAGATCTGTAATGTGTATTTTTGTAGGATACCCTAAGGAAACTATGGGTTACTACTTTTACTATCCAACTAAAAATAAAGTAATTGTTGCTAGGTATGGAGATTTTCTTGAAAAGGATCTCGTATCTCAAGAATTCAAAGGGAGATTTTATGATCCGGAAGATGATCATGAAGATACATTACCTTCGAAAACACTAACGCATTCTCAGTAGAACCCGATAGTCCGGGTCCTCCACCAAAAGTTGAAGTGATTCCCATTCGTAGATCTGTAAGGACTACGCGTGAACCTGAACGTCTATGTCTTAACGTAGAAGTTGAGGAAAATATATTAGGAGATCTTTGAGAGCCTACTAATTATAGAGCTGCCATGGCAAGTCCTGAAATGGACAAATGGTTAGCTGCAATGAATGGGAAAATGCAATCCATGAAAGATAATGAAGTTTGGGAAGAGGTTGAATTACCTCCAAATGCTAAGGTAGTTGGAAGTAAGTGACTCTATAAAATAAAGACTGACATGGATGGCAATGTACACATCTATAAAGCTCGTCTAGTTTCGCAAGGTTTTACTCAAACTTTTGGCATAGATTACGAAGAGACGTTTTCTTCTGTAGCAGACATTAGAGCTATTAGAATTCTCATAGCTATAGCAACAGACATGACTATGAGATATGGCGATGGATGTCAAAACCATCTTCTTGAATGGTCGCTAGATGATGACATCTATATGAAGCAACCTCGAGGGTTCGTGAATCCACAATTTCAAACCGTGTATGCAAACTTCAAAGGTCCATTTATGGATTGAAGCAAGCATCGAGGCAATGGAATAAGAGATTTGATGAAGAAATCAAAAGGTATGGATTTATTCAAAATCTTGATGAGCCATGTGTATATCACAAAGTTAGTGGGAGTGATGTAAATTTTCTTATCTTTTGTGTCGATTACATATTAATTATGGGAAAAGACATTCCAAGTTTGCAAAGTGTTAAGGCATATCTTGGACAATGTTTTTCCATGAAGGATTTAGGAGAAGCTGCATACATTCTGGGAATCAATATCTACCGAGATAGATCAAAACGGTTAATTTGTCTAGGTCAAAGCACTTACATTGATAAAATATTGAAGAGATTCAGTATGCAAAATTCCAAAAAAGGATATTTGCCTATGGAAGTAAAGCATGGCTTATGTAGCGATATGTGTGCTTCAACACCTGCTAAGGTGGCACGCATGCAGAAAGTTCCTTATGCTTTGGCAGTAGGATCTATCATGTATGTTGTAAGATGCACAAGGCCAGATGTGGTGTTCGCTCAAAATATGACCAGTCAATATCAACAGAATCCAGGTGAACTTAACTGGACTGTTGTTAAACATATTCTAAAGTATCTTAGGAATACGAAAGATATGTTTTTAGTGTATGGTGGAAATCCGCATACGAGCTTGGTGTTACTGTGTTTCGTGATTCATCCCGGCAGCAGGATAAAGATGATATGAAGTCCGAGACGGGATTAATGGAGGAGCAATTGACTGGAAGAGCAAGAAGCGTAGCATCGATGCGATGTTCGCGACAGAGGTCGAATACATAGTCGCTTGAGCCGCAATGGAGGTCGTTGGATTAGGAAATTCATTTCGTGGCTTGGTGTTATGCCTTCAATTGAATCGCCTATTGATATGTATTATGACAATTCTGCTGCAATCATATTTACCAATGAACCCGAGTCATGAGGGCACCGACATTTTCTACGAAAATATCACTATGTTCGGAACAATTTCGAAGGTGAAATTAATCTATTGAAAGTTCACAGTGATGAAAACTTAGTTGATCCTTTCACTAAAGCTTTACTTGGAGAAAAGCTTATTGGACTTACCAATGGCAATGGACTTCGCTAATAGTTTCATGCATAACCGTGATTAGTATTTGGATAAAGGATATTGTAAACATTTATTACTTTGATGAAATAAGATTTTGATTATGTTTATTTTCATTTATAATATTGTTGTCCTATATTTGCATGTTTAATCCATGAGTAACTAAGTTATTCTAAATTGTCCGTTGTCAATTAGTGATATGGGAGTATCATTAAACTAAGACAAATCTGAGAGATGTGGTAGAATATACTTGAAAGTATATTGATGAGAAAGCTTACCAATTTCAGATGATATTCAATGAATTGAATATAGGACTTATCCCAACTACATAATTTACTTTATGGATATTGTTATAAGAAAATTGTGAATAGTTATCCTCAGACTTGAGATACCATATAAGTGTCATAAATGTAGTGCATTTCTGTGGAGCAACTTAAAGCTATACATAACTGGTAGTCATAAGGGTTATTTTCAGAAGTGTTACAAAGTTTGTGGGTTAGTCTCGTAGTCAAGATATAATTTGTTCCTTCAAATTTATTTGGAGTTTAATATCATTGGGCCTCGTAGGGTTGACAAGATATTTGTGCGGCCGCACCCAAAATCTCCCTTGAATATGTTCAGAAGATTTGGTAATCTTGGTCAATCACTTAAAACGAGAAACAGAATGGTTGAATAAATAATGACTTAATTTCATATCTTTATTTAACGTGCTATTAGAAAAAAAAGGATAATAATAATGAGAAATCATTAAAAGGTTTTCCAGGAGCCTTGCTCGAGTTGTACTAGAGGCACTGAAGTGTTGCTAGACGCAAACTGATGTGATCACGCTATTAAGATATAAGTGGGAGCTGTTAGTTTTATGGATATAAATTAGTAGTCGTGAGTTAGGATCGAACTCGAGACCACGGGATTGCACGCTTTACGTATGAGAATTTAAGTTAATAATTAAATATAAAATGTTATATTTATTTATTAATTACACGAAATATATAACGGACTTTAAGTTAATTAAGTGTAATGGACTAACGATCGTTAAATATTAATTGGAAGGACTAAATAATAAAATGGAGATTGGGAAGGTTCTGGAATCCTTGGGGATAAGCCAAACCGATCGGCCAAGGGGTTCCATAGTCCAATCCATTGCTAACTTGGTCACCAAGTTACTTTGGGTATAAATACAAGGCCTAGGGTCTTAGTATTATATCTCTTGTACTCATAATCTAAAACCTAAAACTTGTTTTGTGTGTTTTTGTCTATAACCGATCGAACATACACCCTTGTGTGTCGATCCATAGTTTTTCCAAAAACAAAATTGTTTCGTGTTCTTAAAATTAGCATTACTTTAATTTAATTTAGTACGTGTGTACAAGAACGTGGTACTAACATACTTTTGTTAGTATCTTGGATTGAATTACAAAATCGGTAAAAGGTAATTCATATAATCCTATAAGCCCTAATTAGGGTTCATCACTTGCTAGTTTTGTGGATTTGATTCTTGTTCGCCTAGAATCAAAAAAGTATGCATACTTTATGTTTATGTTAGTTAATTATTCATTATTCGTTCCTATACGCTTTCGCATGTTTCTTTGATGTTTTATGTGTTTTATATATGATAGTCATGTTATATAATTCCAACAGTGACAACTACATTTTCCATAACCTAAATGACACTTCAAACCATTCCAGTTAAGAACAAATTTCAGCTCCATTATGTACAGGCCTCGTTATCACTAAAGATATATTGAGTTGACTACATTTCCTTTTGTAAAGACATACTTAGAACCATAATACTCTGGTTATCCTAAATCTATCAATCATGACACTCAATCATGCTACTCAGTGTCAGCATATAATACTCTATCAAATAGATTATACCATCTACTTTAATCAAATTTAAATGACAGATGAACTATAAAACATTAACATATCAACATCCGCAGGCTCTTTCTTCACGTCCCTCTTCCTTTTTGGTTTCATTGTACTCGGAGGCTCTTCCTTCACCTCCATCTTCTTTCCACTGCCAATAGGCCTTCCCCTCTCTCTTTTTGTCTCTACAACTACGTCAATCGCACCAGTACCACCCATAGGCACAACACCACTACCACCGATAGGCTCATCATTGTAAGTTTTTTCCACCCCATTAAAAATATCATATATCATCTCCTTCCCTATGTTCTTATATGAACCATATCTAGCAATGACTTCATCACCAAATGTAGCAAGAACTTCCTCAACGACTTCTTCATTCAACACAACTTTCGACCATCCCTTATCCGACGATCGATCATTGATTCCATTTAAAGCCTTTCCCTTATCATTTTTTGCCATAGTGATTGGGTTGGTTTGAATGTGTGTAGCCTTTTATGAAAATTAGGGATGGGTTGGTTTGGTTTAATCTTGTGTTTTTGGGGCAAAAAGGGTTGGTTTGTGTTTATTTACATTACGGGTTGGTTATAACACGACTGAAAAAATGCGGCAAAAAAAACACATAGCTAAAATCTTTACAAGAATCGTCCATGTGATTTCGCAACGAAATGGATCGCTCGCCTCACGTGACGCCAAGGACCCGAGTTAACGGCCCAAAGTAACGCCCATCCGGTCAAACGACAGTCAACAAAAACGGACAATCATAGGGATGATTGATGTAATTATCGAGAGTTAAGACGAAACCCGCAACTATGGCCTAACTATAAGGACGATTTATGTAATTAATAAACTTTCGTCGTTACCTCCGGTCATTTGATAGTGATGATTTGCTCACATTTTACTTCTCATATCCCGCCACCGTGATTGGGTATCATTATGATTGTTGTACAGCTATTTATGATTATTGGCACAAATGACTCCTCCACTTGTCAATGGACAAACAATACCAATCGAACAAGTTCTTTCAATAATTATCAGCTTATAACTTTTATTTAAAAGTCTAGAAAATCGAAATCGTATTGAATTACAGGTTGTTTGTACAACCATTCCTATCCAAAATAATTACGTAGTTTTTTTGAGAAGGCAAATCATAGAAAGTGACATTGAAAATTATGTGATAATGACACCAAAAAAGAAAAAAAGTGTGATAACAATATAGATATAGAAAAATCTCATGTATCTCTTTTTTTGAACGCTTACATTTTCGTTAAATGAAAAAAAATAATAATAATAAAAAATAAAAAATAATAGTACGAACTTAATGGAACTAGCTAGTGCTCGTATTAGACTAACCAGAATGCATGGAAAACGAGTTCAAGATTGACCTCGTATTTTATGTGTTCTTGTTAGTGCTTGTATTCTATGTATTATGTTAGTCTAATATTTTATGTGGGTTTAAGTTATTCATCCTGACCTCGATCATCTTTGTGGATTTAAATTTCACAAGCAAGCCGATAATTGGAAGAGATGGCGCCCACAACATGAATCATCTGATGCTTGAAAGTTGAAACGATCTTAACACACGAACGTGAAGAAAGCTTTATAAATGCCACTGAAAACTCGCCACAATAAATTACAAAGCCGAGCTCAATCAACACGATAAACAAACCCAAAGTGACGACGGACAACTTAGAGTCTTAATCCAAAGTCCGTCGCTTGAGACGCCTTTATAGAAACTATAGAATTTGTGTACTACGTACAACATACAGTACCTTTTGTAAACGAGTAGAAAACATATTCGACACTAATATATATGTAAATTTGAACGAAAATCTCAGAACATTTTAGTAATTAAGAACATGTGTAATGTGTAATGTGTAATGTGTAATATATATAGATACTCTTCGTGGTCCCTTACACATGACTTTGACCCCAACAACTATTGTGGTCCAATTCTAAGTTTACCATCAATCCATTTCTCAATATTACCCGATGCGTAAATAAATAACTTAAACCCACGTCCATGTATTTTAGGGATAATTATTTGAAAATGTATCTAACTTGTCATTAATTGTAGTTTTGTATAGCTTTTTTTTTTTTTTTTTTTTTTTTTCAGCTTTATATAGCCTACTTTTAAATTTTGTCTATTCCGTATACCCGGTGACCTTAGCATGTTACATGTTATTATATAAGTTTTAAATTAGTTTTTTATGCAATGTCATTAGATTTATCCACCTCACACTTAGAACACCAATTTCCAAACATCCCCTTCACTACCATAGAAGCGGCCACCACCGGCCTTCACCTGCTACCACCACCATATGCAAAAGCGGGAACAATGATCACGACATATTTTACCTCTTTTCCAATAAACTCTTTAGCAACGCATTTCATTTTAGTAATGACCATGGCTGATAATTCTTCAGGTGAAAGTTTTTATTTTTTCCTATTACTCAACTATAACACTTGGTTTCTCTGAACTCCTTCAATAACCTTAAAGGCCACAATTCCATCTCCTGCACTTGAGGATCACTAATCTGATTCCAATCAAACGCTTAACACTGAATTCCTAGAACAACTATCGATTAGCAACAATAGTTTCGACAAGAAAAGACTAATCTCGTTTTTGAAATTTTAATAGAAAGATTTGTATAACCAAGATTTATGCAAAGGGTATCAAGATTACACCACCTAAGGTTTAACTTGCAAATGACATGTGCTTACTTAGAAAGGAGGGGTGTTTGTTTTGCTTTATTAAAAATAAATAAATAAATAAAAATAAAAAAATTAGGTCACTTGGTACACGGGACAGACCAAATTTAAAAATAGTTTACACATAATTGAAATTAAAAAGTATGCTACACAAAACTGTAATTAGTGTCAAGTTATACATTTTCATGTAATTATCTATATATTTTACTTTGGTAACAATTAATTTAAAATATAACCAAAAGTCTTTGCCTAAGTGATATATGAGTGACTTATCAGTCAAAAGAGTGTGCGTTTAAATTTTATTGCAGACATATATGAGATAATATTTGTAAGATATAGTTTGTGAAAAATTTTCATAAAGAATTTAATTTAAAACAAAATATTAATTCATTAAATAATAACAAGGTTTCAATATTGTTTAACTAAAGTCACTCGTCCTTTGTTTTAGTTACCAAAACCACTCAAGTTTTATTGTTGTTACCCTGAAAGTCACTCAAACTTTACCTTTAATTAATATTTCAAATTTAAATGTTGTTTTAATATTGTGAAAATTTTAAACATTTATTTAACAAAAAGGATTAAAAAAAAAAATTGGTAATTACTTTATGGTAAATAAAGTTTGATGAGATAAGCTAAATTCGGGGAGTGTGATTATTATTCAAGTTACAAGTAATTGATATATGTCTAAACACTTTAAAAAATATTTTTCTTTATCTGTTTTCTAATAAAATTTACTAACGTTGAACTATACTAAAATTTGATTCATTTTTTCAGTTGAAATAAAAAAAATTAAATGACTTTTAATAAAATAGTTTTGAAAATTGAATGATTTTTATATTTGAAATAAACTAAGAAGGACCTTAATGAAACAATGAAGAAACTTGATTTGTAATACATGACATTTTTCCTTCATTTAAAGTAATTCTTGGCAAGAGTTCATACATATGAGTTTTATAGCGGGTATCGAACCATAAGGCTAAACATTATGGTCACTAAACCTCACAACCTTCACGACAACATTACATTACTATTTAAAACACATCAAACCCGCTATCAAACATGTGTTATAGTACCATCAAACGAAATATATAAAATATTTCAACTTTATACAAATATGTCCATGATATACCCTATGATACTCACAAACCAAAAATAAATAAATACTAAAACACTCATTTGCTTTGTTTTCCTGTTGGGAATAAGTTCATAAGATTGGCGCATGATCATGGCCGGTGGTGGTCGATGAGCGGAGACAAAGTGGGTAGGGTGGGCGTGTCTTTCTAATGAAAAAATTTGTAGTATAAATTTTTTAAATATATTGTTTTTTTAGTACGCCATCATAATAAACCGATTTGTAATATAGTTTAAAAGTTATTAAAGTTTGTCTCTTCGATAACAACTTTTCGGCTCCACTCTTAGTGGTGGTGGTAGAACACCCACCATTCTTCATAGTCTAAACAAGATGGTTTAATCACTTGAATTCGTCTATAACTCACCAACTTTTAGTAAATAATAAAACACTCATTTTCTTTGTTTTCCGGTGTACCACCAAACAAGTGTAAAATCTGCCTCTGGCGTGCGGTTGGGAATAAGTTTTACTCCGATTAGGTTAGCGCTGATCATGGTTGGTGGTGGTCGATGAGCGGAGACAAGAGGAGACAGTGGGCATGTGCTCCCAACGTAAAAATTATAGTATAAATCTTTTAAATATATTGATTTTTTACGTTGCCACCTTAAAGAACCTATTGGTAATGTAGTTTAAATGTTATTAAAGTTTGTATCTTCGATAACAACTTTTCGGCTCCACTCATAATGGTGGTGGTAGACCACCCACCATATTGTATAGTCTAAACAAGATGGTTCAATCACTTCGTCTATAACTCACCAACTTTACATCTTTTCGTAAATAGTTACTAGTATAATCTTTGTAACTCGAGAAAAGTTACTATCATTGAACAAAATATAATGTGATTTTGGTATATTAATGACTTGTCAACTAGAAAATTATTTTAAACAAAAACAACATAATGGATTCATTTCTCAAGTAAAGAAATCTGAATTAACACCTTAAATTCCTTAGACATTATAAAGGTTTAAATATTATTCGATACTCGAAAAGGCCATTAAGAAATCACAATAAAAGTTGGAAGTAATAAAAAGTTGACATTCACGCACACATCAACAAAATATTCCTTGGTTCTTACAAAAAAACAAATATTCCGGTTTCCATTATTTTTGAAGGCTTTATCATAAAATATATATTTTCATACAAAAAAAAAATGCACTTTTTTAGTTGTGAAAGTAAAATTTTCACACTTAAGATACCATCATATATCACCAGGGGTTCTCGCGGGTGCTTCTGTGCTTGGGACCTCTATAGATTTTTTCGATTTAGTCTTAACTTTTGAAAAAAAAATCAATTTTTCCTAAATACATTTAAAATGCACTTGGTCCATCGAAATATGTTTTCGATTCCAAAAAATTTGTACACCTAATTGTATTTGGTTATGTTTCCGTTCATACATATCAGATAAGGATTCAATAAAATTCAGACTCATTTTTTGGGTAAAAGAGAGTAATCCTGCACCCTGGTAAATATATTAACCAAAAAGACGTTTATGTATGATGGATATGAGTAAAATCCCATATCCCAATTGCGTTCACATAAAATAAAACTTAAATAACAAGATACTCATATTTTCTAAACAAGAAAACAAACCACTACTCAAATGATAACATGGGATATAACGAAAGAAAATTACTTGCTGTGACTGAAGTTTCAGTGCATACGTGGCGTTAAAGCGTCCAAATTCGCGAAAGATCACATCACATGGCGTAAAACTACGTAAAATTCAGGACTCATTAACCTTTTGTTGTTATGAAAACAATCACATCACTAATCTAAGATCATGCGATTAAACTTTTTATGTTTATAGAGGAAGATATATATTATTTAATTAAAGAGTTGTATATATCATCATTTTTTTACTAATAAAGGCAATATACTTATCGTGTATTACCATAAAATGTGAATTCATTTTGTGAAACTATCTTGCATTTGAAGGATAAAAAACTTCTGTAGAAAATGTTGCATGTATTCTTTTCTTTACTACTAAATGTAACATATTCTTTAACCATGCAATTAATATTATATCAAAACATCTAGTTTACTACAACTCATAGTTTAACCATCATTAATATCATTAACCATATTAGTCCAAACTTACTTTGACCTCTTTACCTCAACTTTAACCATTTTACAACTCACATACATTGTTCATTACTTCATTCTGCAATATATTTTTTCTCAAAAGTAGTACTATTATTTATTATACCATATACAAAATACATTTAAAATACAAAATTCCTTACCCCTTTCCACCCCTCACCCTCACACCCCTCTATTAATACATGTCTCTTCTCTTTGAGACCAAAACCAAAACACACCCAAAAAACACACATAAACACATTACATTTTGCATATATTGAGTGCTCTTTACGAGAGTATCTCCAAAAAAAAACACACATTTACATTTACACCTTCACTATGTGTAATCCAAATACTACACCACCCTCCAAAACCATCTTCCACCACCACCACCTCCCCACAACCAAATCTATATCTCAATCTCCACTCATTACCCTTGCCCACAAAATCCCATTTCCAAAACCCGAAAAAAAGTAACAGTAATAGTAATAGTCATACTGACACTGTAACAAGGATTACAAAAATCCTTCCTACAGTGTCAGATATAGTACAGGAGACGAAAGCTTTATTCAAGCTTTCGTCCCCTATTGCTTTGACCGCGTTGATACTCTACACGCGGTCTATAATATCTATGCTGTTCCTAGGCCAGCTCGGGGAAACTGAGCTGGCCGCAGGGTCGTTAGCAATTGCTTTTGCTAACATTACCGGATACTCCGTGTTATCCGGTTTAGCACTAGGTATGGAGCCTCTATGTTCACAAGCTTTTGGGGCCCACAGGCCTAAAGTTTTGTCTGTTACTTTACATCGAACGGTTATTTTCTGTTACTTGTTTGTGTTCCTATAACATTTTGTGGCTTAACACGACACAGATTTTGGTGTATTTACATCAAGACCATGATATTGCACGTGTGGCTCACACGTATCTTGTTTTACTTTACCTGATTTGTTATCCAACTCTTTTATTCACCCTATAAGGATTTACCTTAGGACACAAGGAATAACTTTACCTTTAACTGTTGCTTCCTTGACTGGCACGTTACTTCAGTTACCGTTAAATTACATGTTTTTTCGGTTCGGTTATGGTGTCATGGGAGTAGCAGTTGCATCTTCTGTTTCGAATTTTTTTGTTTTGTTGGTGCTTGTTTTTTATGTTTGGTGGGCCGGGTTACATCTGCCTACGTGGAGTAACCCGACCCGGGAATGTTTAACGGGCTGGGGCCCGTTAGTGAGACTAGCTGCACCTA
Organism: Chrysanthemum lavandulifolium; assembly: GCA_022545495.1. Lineage (NCBI taxonomy): Eukaryota > Viridiplantae > Streptophyta > Magnoliopsida > Asterales > Asteraceae > Chrysanthemum > Chrysanthemum lavandulifolium. The sequence continues at coordinate 273,640,749 of CM040238.1, forward strand.
GCTGTGTATCGGTTTGTCTCGAGTGGTGGTGGTACGAGATTATGATTGTTTTATGCGGGCTTTTGGCTAGCCCGAATGCGACTGTTGCTTCTATGGGGATTTTGATTCAAACGACGGCTTTGTTATATGTTTTCCCGTCTTCGTTAAGTTTTGCTGTTTCGACCCGAGTTGGAAATGAGCTCGGAGCAAACCGGCCCGATAAGGCCCGAGTGTCAGCAATGGTGGCAGTATTTTTCGCGGGGTTAATGGGGCTATCCGCGATGCTATTTGCAACTTCAATGAGAGAAACATGGGGTAAAATGTTTACAAATGATTCAGATATTCTAAAGTTGACATCCGCGGCACTGCCAATTATCGGGCTATGTGAGCTGGGAAACTGTCCCCAGACAGTTGGCTGCGGGGTTGTGCGGGGTACAGCCCGACCAACCACTGCAGCCAATGTGAATCTTGGTGCATTTTATCTAGTTGGAATGCCGGTTGCGGTGGGCCTCGGGTTTGGGCTTGGAGTTGGGTTTATCGGGCTTTGGGTCGGGCTACTTTCGGCCCAAGTTTGTTGTGCTGGGCTTATGTTATGTGGTAGGGACCACAGATTGGGAGCATCAAGCAAAGAAAGCAGAAATGTTGTTGACATGCAATGGAGATAATACATCTTTGGATCATCATGACATTGAAAACCAACCCTTGATTTGCATAATGGTGACCTCATCATGATAATACTATGATAAAAAGGTCAAAGTTGACACATATAGAGGACCTTATTTTGAAATTTAGAAATCATTAGTTTTAATTTTACAAATTTTTGAGTTTGATTGTGTATTATTTACTGATTATTATTTTGGGTTAGAGGTTACAGAAATTAAGTTAATGAATGAAGTACAAATGGAAATTTTTTTACAAGTTATTTTCATTTTTTTTTTGTTCCCTTTTTATCCTTGTTTAAGGCTTGTACAATAATGGAATGTGAAACTTTTGATATTGATATTGATATCGATATTGATATGTTGTTTGTTCATTTTATACGATATGTATATCGATCGTACGAGAATCAAATTCGATTATATTGGTTGTAATCTCACATCTTAATGTGTCATTTTCTTAAAGATTATTAGATGAATATTGATCCTTTTTTAGTCCTAACATTGCACGTTTGTTTGTTTTAGTAAGCTTAAATGATGTTTAACTAAATTTGAGTTGTTTCCCATCAATTATAAGTTCAATTAATAGGACAATAACATTCTACTCCGTATCATAGGATAGTGACAAAGATTCGAATAGGAATAGGTGAGATCATATGTCTTTCAAAAGACTCTTTTTGGTAAGAGAGATATTTATTTGATGAAAAAAAGAGTTGTTTGTTGGAGCAAGCAAATGATAAAAAACAATAAGGGTAGAGTAAAATGAGATATTAGAAAAACATGATTTAGTGAGAAATATGATAGGTAGACAAAAGTTTGGATGCAGAGACGAAGACAGGAGGATCGAAAGAGACGCGTCTTCTCTAACAAAAAAATTGCATTGTAATTTTTATTTATAAATATGGTTATTTTCGTAATTTCCTTTTAACTAACTAATTTGTTTTGTAATTTCTAATAAGGATTTTTTTAACTTGTGAAAAAGCGCGTTAAGCCACGTCGCTTCCGCGTAAAAACAATGTATTTTATGGATTCCCATATTTTATGGGATTTAATAGTGTCTTAAACATATTTAAGTGGGACAGTGTGGGAGAATCGTCGCTTCCCCGTGGTTATGGCGTCTCGCCGTGGCTCGCCGCCAATTGGCTCGCCGTGAGATCCAAAATCGTCGGGACGACGAATGAAGATAACGACAAGCATTGATTAAATATTTCATATATCCGTTGCCTAACGTTTAAAAGCGTTTTTTTCCTTTTTTTTTTTTTTTCAAAAACCCACCACCCATTCTATAAATACATAACATTTCATACAAGTTTTCATATTCAATCAAAACATATCCATTCAAACTTCTTGAAAACATGAATTACGATAGTCAATCATCTTATTCCGCGATAGTGATCTTGAAGAGTTAACGGACTTAAAATGTTTATTCAAGAGTTCGGTAGACAAGCGTTGCGAGGAACAAGCACCGGTCCTTCAAAGCGTCGTCAATATGTCCCTCGTGAGCGTGAAGTTCTTTGAAGCGTCTTGTTGTTGACTATTTTGGCGACAACCCAAAATATTGGACGCTCAATTTAGACGTCGATTTAAGTATGGTAGTCATCTATTTCTACAATAGTCAAGGTATTGAAACATATATTGAAACTCATCATCCTCTTCCTAGTCATTTTGATTTCTTTAGAATGCGACCGATGCTAGGGGGGTGTAATGAGTTTAGTGTGCTTCGAAATGCACATGCGCCTACGCCAATTGGCTACGGGATATCGGTGATGCATTAGATGAGTATTTACAAATAGGTGAACATTGTGCGCGCGATTGCTAGATTTTTTCTTATGCATAATCCAACTATTTCTTAAGGAGTTTTAAGAAAACCGAGATGAGGATGACATTCGTAACTTATACTATGCATTGTTCATGGGCTTAGGGAATGTTGGGAGCATCGATTGATGCTGGGTGTAATTGTGTGCTTGAAATGAGAATGCTACGGGATATCGGTGTCATTAAAGAATGGCAAGGCCAATTTCATAGAGGAGTGATAAAAATATCCCACTATAATGCTTGAAAAACTGTTCATTGGCTTAGGGAATGTTGGGGACATCGATTTATGCTTGGGAATGGAGCTTTAAAGCATGCCAATTTCATAGGGGTAGCGGGTGCGAATAACGATCGGGTGCGAATAACGGTTTAAATAATTCTCAGTTATTGACGACTTGCTTGATGACATCGCCCGAGGTTGAGTTTCAAGTTTATGGGTGTAAATTTAAGCAAGGTATTATCTAGTGACGGAATCTACCCGAGTGGGCATCTTCGTCAAGTCATTTCTGATTGCAACTAATCCAAAAATGCCGCATTCAAACCGAAACAAGAAAGTGCTCGAAAAGACATCGAAGAGCTTTTGGTGTCCTTCGGGGACGTTGGCATATCATTGCCCAACCGTGACAATTTACTATTGGCAGTTACGGAGAATCATATACGCGTGCATCATAATGCATAACATGATTTTGAAAGATGAAAATTTTGCGATATCGGATATTCTTTGAAGCGTATATTTCTCCAACACCAAATTCTGCAGACATGGATTGAGCGTTGCAAGTGCAAAGAAAAAGCCAAAGAACTACATGATAAACGCACACGCTAAGCTTCAACGATGTCTCATCGACCATGTTTGGCAACAAGTTCAATGGGCACAATTTCAACAACATAATCCGGATAATTAGTTTCGTTATAATTTCATGTATTTCTTGCGTATGTTTTTTCGTATCTTTTTTTATGTTTAATCGTTTTTATTAAGTTGTGTATTGTATTTTTAATTTGAATGAAATGAATTTATTTAGTTTTATTTGGAAGTGAAAATTGAAAAAAAAATAAAGTAGTAGTGGTGGGGCCAAATGAAGAGGTTGAGGTTTGTTATGAGTGAGGAGGAGGTTTGTTGTGGTTGGTTGTGGGAAAATGAGATCTTGATGTGGCGGCGGTGTGACGATGAAAGTAATTCTTGTTATGATACCAAGCACTCTAATGCACAAGTTAGAAAACTTAATAATTATCAAAGTTTGCCTATCGACTATAACTTTCTAATTCCACCCCTAATTACATGCATGCCTGACAAAGTTAACATTTGCGAAGTGTATAGCATGTGGTAACGAGAGTATGAATGAAAAAGATTATCACCATTTTCATTCATTAAGGGTCCTTGTTTCTTTCAAATGAATCTTTGAAGCCATAAAATTTCATAAAATAAATTCATGTTGATGTGTGTGTGTCAGTGATTGGTCTATTTTACTATACTTTCTTTCTCTTATCATTGGGCCAATCACTTCCCACACATCAACGATATTAAATTTTTATGTGTGTATAACATTCCTCTTTATTTCATTACATCTTGAAATGAAATCATAATTAAATAAAAGCCTTTTTTTTAACTATCCACCGAATATAAAAATATATCATCCAAGGCTATTTTAGTATTTTTATTATTGATTAAATTCCATTTATCATAACAACTAAACATAATTATAATCGTAATGCATAATTTCATTACTTCATTTATTTCATTACGACGTTCATTCTATTCCGTTGCTACTTCATTCCATTGGTGATTCATTAAACCTAGATAGTATTGACATGCAAGACTGAGGTTTGATGCTGTTATTCAAACAACCACATGGTATTTCAGAAACATAGAAATGGTGTGTTTTGGAGAAACGTTTTCACAAAGGCACCTCCTTTATTAGAAAAACATGCATGATTTAGTGAGAAATATGATAGTCAGACAAAAAATTACATGCATGACAAAGTTAACATTTGGGGTGATTCATTGAACCTACAGTCTTGACAAGACTAGGTTTTAATGCTGTGAATTATTCAAACAACCACATGCATGGTATCTTTAGAAATATAGGAATCATGTCTACTTTGACGAGAAACATTTCACAAAGACATCAAAATTCTTACTCATACTTGGATCACAAATAGAAATAGGAAGATTCTATGCATCTTCATGGATCATTATATATATCGTATTAATAAAACATAGGACCTAAAGTGAATTCTATGTTCAATTAACATAGTATCGGGCTTTAGGTCTCATCCTCAGACTTTGTCGGCCACCTTAATACCCGTCAAATTAGCCACCGCCATTTATCGTACAAAAAATAAAATAAATAATAATAAAAAAAGTAACGGCCACGTTTTTGGCCATAACTCCCAAACCGTAAGAAATTAAACTCATGAGTCCAGTGACCATGGCTTCGTAATTAAATCTGAAGAAAAAGCATACCGTAATTGCAATTGTAGCCAGGACGCCTCGCATACGAACAAGCACTATATTCATAAATAACATGTCGCTTCAATGTTTTGCTTATAACTTTCATACCTCTTAGGGTTAGCTAACGTCGTTAGCGGTTGTGGATTCGTAATTAAATTCGAATTAAATCATACAGAATTCTTGCCTCCACGGTGGACGCTCCATCATGCGTTGTTATTTGTCGAAAAGAATACAAAATCACTCTTTTTTAGTTCGATCGTGGTACCAATCAAATCTTGATTCTTTATCAAGATAACTATCTTTAAATTTATTTATCTTTAGTTTTACTTTTTAAAATTATTTACTTTCTTGATTCGAAACTTTCAGCGATTTTATTCTTGAATTCTTTGGAAAGTATTAGTCTATTAGACTATGTAAGTTGGCCCAAGCACGAGTGTGTGCTTGAGGATCATTAGGCTTTTTATGCATGTATCCTTATATATATCGTATTAATAAAACATATGACCTACGGCTAATTCTAGCTTCTTACATAAACTTGATTGTTCAAACTTTTTGTAACCTTTTCTACTCTAGCTTCTTACATAACCTTGATTGTTCAAATTTGCTTGTAGTTTCTTGTTATGCGAATGATTACCGCTGTTAAAGAAAACATAAGGTTAACAAACACGCAATGTGATACTTGTGTTGGTTGTCAAAGATGATTAGAAGTAAAAATAGTAAAATGTACATGACAAGTTATGCATATAAGCTGCAATTTCTTGAGGTCACACACTCTTGACATATAATCAAAAACTGTAAACCGCTAGCAATTTAACCGACTTCGTGTATCTTCCAGGATGGCCTGTAGAGTCCGAGATTCACCTCTCAACGTTACGAAAGATGTTTCACGTGAGGTACGGTTTTCCTCGTAAAGTATAAAAGTTATGGTTAAACAACCATGTTGGTGTTTCATTTCCTCCTCATAATAAGGATAGAAAAACTATGTTGCAAAATGAAAGGTGGCCATATAGAGTAAATGTGTCCATAAAATTTGTATATATACAGTCTGTCACAGAAACAGAAATAGTAGTCGATTAAAATGGAAAACAAAATAGCTACTTGTCTGTATTTAAAGTGGCAATCTTTATCTTACAGTTTTATGTTTCTTTTCATGCATCAAATATGTACTACAAGCAATGAATGTTGGTACATCGACAGTTTTTCTACTGTACGATTTGTTGTTACTTTGATGTTGCATGTATCATTTTGGCGACCATTGGTATAATGTTTGGTACCCATTTCTGACCATTTCAAAACATAAACAGTGCAAAACAAACTTCACTATATATATATTCTGCTATTTGTTTGTACACATAAAACAAATGAATGTCACATTCTTTTGCATGATATAAAAGGAAAAGACAAGGGAAAAAAGTGTAGCAAATGGATGTAACCTAATTTTGGGACCCCTAGCCCATCCCAACACATCGAATTCCGAGCCTAATTCGTTCGGCTCATTATATACACTAAGACCGGGTGTAATAACAATTAACATCAACGCCGTCAATTCAATGTCATATCAGCTTTTCACTCCACCACCAATATCACCACCAAACAATGTAGTAATGATCACCGATTCACAAACAACTCCACTATCGAACACACACAAAAATAGCACCACCACCTTCTCATAAGGGGGCCGGGACAACACGTCCTTCAACCCCTTATTACGCCTAGCCTAACATCTTTAAACTATCGTTACAAGTTCCTTAAGAGCCAATATCAGTTAACTTTTATCGATGTTAAATCGATAAATGCCTATGTTACATAAAAACCGACGTATCGTAATTGCACACTCCAATAATGTACAATCAGTAAAAGCAACATATGATAAATGTACAGCTGTTTACAATACATGTTGATGTGCGAAATAAAAATAATGGTCTGAAATCACCTCCCTAATTGGTTGGTCTTTTAATTTGGTAAAGAAAAGGAAAAGTGTGAATTTGGTTTTAAGAAGATTAAAAGGAGTTTCTAAGATTTAAAAGTGAATATGTTAAACTAATTTTCTAAATTTTGTTGGAAAATTATCCCAAAATTTAATGTCTATAGTTGGGTGACAGCCCTTGCTTCCTACCCATGTGGATGTTAGCTCACTTCTTATTGGTTGAACACTTGAACTAATATCACATGTAGAAAATAAAGTCACAAGGAAATAGAAGGGGACACTCATAATGGGTGTTTTCATATGAGGAGTTAAATAATATAAATCATTCTTCATAAGAATTGTATTCAAATTAAAAGAGCAGTAGACCAAAGCAGCTAAGATTGAGATCTTATTATGGTTCGTTTTTATTTTTAGTAAGATCAGAATCGAAATCGATCGTGATCGAAAGATCCTAGTTAAATGTTTAAATGTCTTATACTTCTAGTAATTCCTAGTTAAACTGATACTATCACAAATGTATGAAGAAAGAAAAGTTCAAAAAGTTATAACATAGAAGAAATGAAACTCACATGGGCTTAAAATACTAATTTATCTAACCGGATGATTAATTTTTTTTTCTTCTGAAAAACTATATATTTTACGCTTATATGACACTTATGGTTGCTCATACTTGTTTTGTTATTCAACTTTAACAAAACACATTCGTTTATAGATTCTATGTTTAAAATTTTTGGGTAAAGTAGGATCGGATCGGATTGAGATCTTACGATCCAAAGGTAAGATCGAGATTCTACGTAAGATCCTATGTCTTCAAAGATGATACAGAGGATCTACTCGTTTTCGCTTAGTAGAATCGTAAACTCGTACTATCTTAAGAGCTAGATCGCAATCTTAACAACTATGCAATCGAGTGGATTGGCTAAAGGTTATAAAACGCATCATATAGAGATGCCAAGCTATGAGCATATAGTGTTTGACAAAACTAGCGATGAATATAATGAATTAGTAGTGGAATGTGAGCGGGGTTCAAGTGATGAAAGTAATAGCGTTTATATTTCAATTCAATGTTTTTTTAATAACATTTTCTATACTAGCGTTTAAACAAAATCCAAAACATCATGCGCTTCTTGCCAAATCTTTCCGTCTCTAAAATTATAGTCACTTTGATTTTTGGTCTTTCTTTTACAACTGACCCAAGTATTTTGTTTGTGTTATATAATATTTGATTCAAAATATATGAATGAATTAGGTTTTAATGTATTTTCAATTGTTATAATTTTCATCAACTATTGTATAACATAAACAAAAATATTAAAATCAAAATCAGAAAAGAAAAAAAAGCTCAAACGACTATAATTTCGAGACAGATAAGTAACTTTATATATCAAACGCTAGACTAGACACTCGAAAATGTTACGCCCCATCAGAAGAACAACCGATATATACGTTCAATTTAAACCGAAAAGAAAGTACTGTTTTGAAATTTTATCAAGAATAGATTTGAGGATGACTGATTAATTAACATCCTAGTTAAGTTAAGTAGGGACAAGCAAGTAGGAAGTGTCTAGCCAAATAGGTGTATACTCAAACTCACTATACATGTAGGATATTCATTGCAATTAGGTTATGGGTTGCTTATTGTTTATTAATTTTCGGAAATAATTGATCCAACATCAAACCTTATAAAATTGAGAACATTCATATCCAACACACATATGCTTTTTCAATATTATCTATAACCCAAGGTGTTATGCATCAATCAAGTTTTTACTTTTTTTTTTTATTATCCGATTTTTCGATATTATGGTACCAACTAATATCAAAATAGCTGCTCTTTTGGATAGCCAGAAGTTAGCGCAAATGAACCTCCGTAGCCACAAATGGGATTAAATTTCTCACTTTTTGTATGACGTTATACAATATTTTGATCTAACTAAACTATGGAGATTGAAGAATAGCACAATTGTATATGACAATATGCAACTCAGTTTGGTAAAAGTTTTGTCTTACGCACTATTAACAACGAGTAATAGTCTGTAATTGTCATTTTATAAAAGTTTACTTGTAACAGAACGGACATAGTTGAGGTTAGTGTAGTCCTCACCTTATAAAACATCATCAATCACTGTAACCTCAACGTCACATTATTCTCCTTCTCCCTCATTCACTCATCACTCACGTTACTATAACACTCACTCGCCATTTATTTATGCATATAATCTATTTCAATGTATATAAAACCGTACATAACATGCATGCAACACTCACTAACACACATTGTGACTATACAAGATTTTCTTTGGGTTGTGACACGTGACAAAATTAAAAGGATGATCGTATAGTAGTGGTGTTGGCGTGTGATTGTGAGCTCACGCATGAGGATTACTCCCAACCATGACCAACGCATGAGGATTATTTCCAAACTTTGATTAAGGATTTTAACTCGGTGTCTCATTGGGCAGGAGAGTTGTCGGAGCTATTCCTTGTGAGGTGGATAATTCTTTGGTCTTGGCCGCACCCGAGGTGTTCGTTCGTCAATTCACACATTTGTAGATTAGCTTTATGATTTTCTTCCGAAATAGTTTATATATATCTGTCTAGTTTATTACATAAAACCTCTCTACACATTAAAGATTGTCTAGTAACTCTAGTTTTAGAAAACATATATGCATATTATCTATTCATAACCATCCAACAACACCATCATCACACCCATAGCTTCACCACATTCCTTAAACCACCCATCATTCTTGTCTCAAACAAACCATAATATTCTATTAATACACACACTCCCATATCTAATATATATTATATCCACTCTAGCTATTTCATGCACATTACACTCACACACATGTGTATGTATAGCTATTATTGTGGTTGAAGATTTTCGGACACATATATAAAGTATTCTTATATATAGGCCTAGGACTTTTGTTTTGTCGATTGCAAGTTTAATTAAACAAGTTGCAACATAATACTTTGCAATATTTTTCAACTTCCCTTTGAAAAGATATGGGCACCTAGCTTAGCATTAATTTGAAAAGACAGGTTTTTGTGTTCTATTTATCTGATGAGGCTGAATTTTTAACTCAGATGCATGTAGCCTGACCGTGATATTTTTGTGACAGTTTTCTTTTACTCTTTTATTGGCCACCCCCAAGATGTGTACATATCTAGTGAGTTTGAACTTGAGACGTTTAGTAAGACATCAATGTGCCCGAACACTATAGCTCTTGATGATCTCCGCATCATTCAAAGTAAGCGTGTCACTCATATAAACAAACCAAACTCAGAAAACTGCATCGCCATATGTATGCAACAACGAGTCTAGCAATTTTCAAGCTTCGATGTGTACTATCGATACAAACATAAGTTTTGGGATGCCCTAATATGAAAAAAAAATTGTTTATTTACTATTCTCGTACTACAAAATATTTCAAAGCCATGCATCTAAATACCTCTTCAATGTATGTATTTATATATATATATAAGAAACTATATAATTACCTTGGTGCCTAGTGGTTAGGCACAATAATGTTCTTGCAAAAGATCTAAAGTTCAAACCTCACTAAGCTCACATCTTTGGAGCGGTCAGGAAAAGGTCGAAAAGCAGTCATGGGATACCCGGTTAGGTCATGTATATATATATAAGTTAGAGATTTACCCTCCTCGAGTAAGAGTAACCTTACATGGTAACACATAACAGGTTTACCCGGTTTATAAAAGAATTTAAGTTTATAAAAGCAATGTTTTAAAAACCGGTTTTTTTATCGACCCGGTTAAGTCGCCGGTTCACCGGGTCACCAGTTCAACCGGTCGAACCGCCGGGTCAAACCAGTTCTTTATACATATATATATTTTTTCCTATATTTAATAAGTAGTATTGCATAATCTAATAATTTATTCGTTTTTATTCATACATTCAATTAAACCCATGAAAAAGATTAAGACTATACTAATAAGTTTTGCTTCTTAAGTCTACATCTATAAAAATATAGCCAAAACTTTCAAGGTGATTCTAAATTATAAAATGGTTTATAGTAAAACTATATTAATTGGTGATTCTAAAATCATATATAACTATAATTTATTATTTTCTAAAATTTTAACAAACATTAGTTATCATTATTTTAACTTTTCAATTAAACCTAGAAAAGTTAATGGGGAAAAAAAATCATTTTGTTAATTTTTTAGATAAAAAGTCATGACTCGGCCGGGTTTATCAAACCGGTCAACCTAGTTCAACGAAAAACCGTGGTTCAATTCGGTTTCAACCACGCAAAACCGGTCTGTCCTACTCGTCTCCGAGATTCTCGATTCAACCGGTTGAACCGGTCGAGTCAACCTGGGTTTTAAAAAATTGTATAAAAGTGTAAATGTATGAATAGTTGTTTCAATAATTTGTTAGAATACAAAAAAGAGTGTTGACTTTAGGAGTGAAAGTGGGATGCATGGCATGTTCCTCAAATGAGAAGCTAGGTGCATGATGCCATGGATAGACACTGATATGTGCAGTTGGCATCTGCTACTGATCATACACCCATAATCCTTTACTCCCTCTAACCTAGACACATATGTCCCATTTCAACACTATTTATCTGTGGCATTTGTTTTTAAAGAATTCATGATTGACCAAGAAAACTAGAAGAACCCAAGACTCTTTCTGTAACGGGTTAATATTTTCGCGAATAAATACATAATATCACAATAATGGTGATGTGAACCATGTTGTACTATACTTCCTCATCCTGAAATATATTGACACTTATTGGTTCTCTAGTCGGGCTAAAACCAACGAGAGAGAGCAGAAAGTAGAAAGCGTGATACACGACTAAGTGAGTATTAATGGAGTATATTGCATTGACTTTTATTAGTAAGCGTTTTAGCACAGTCTAACAATATTACTTATTTTTAAGTTTTTAAGTTTTAAGCAAATGTGTTATTTTATTTATATGCATTATAGATATGTGATTAAACAAACCTTTGATTTGGACTTATTGCCGCGTCTATTGACTTAATAATAATGCTAAAGCTTTAAAGTCGAAAACACCATTATATATAAATATAGATACAGATATAGACATTGTTAACGACTTATGAGAAACATAATGTGGCTGTCAATATGTCAACCGTAGCATTAATGCAGGCGATAATGAAATACTCCATAATGTGATTGGTACGATCACTATCATGTAACCAGAACTAGCGTTCTATTCTCTTAATCTATCATCTTATTTATATATCCTTCAAATAGTGAAATGTTGACATAACTTGATGGACGACGACACTAAGGAAGAAACAAGAAATGCTTAAATTTTGTCGAATGCAATAATTTCAATTACTTTTGCGTGGTGTCATTTCTTAAGACCTAGAGCCATGTGAAAGGAGTTAGTATACTCGTGAAGATTCCGAAACTAGCAAGAACCGATGCAAAATAACAAAATATCACCCTCTTGGGTCTATTTCATATAGGTCACTCAATTATTCTTTCTGAATTGCAACCTTTGTTTATAAATGGAATAGCAAGAGATGTAGAGATGCATGAAAGGAAGAGAAGAACTCTATACTACTAAAGTTACTAGATGGGTCACTAAGCCCACTTAATGAAGGCCATCACCCTCTTGGGTCCATTTCATATAGGTCTAGATATAACCTCCATTAAGATGGCCTAATGGTTAGGCATCTTATGTCCTTACATAAAATGTAAAATTTAACCTCACCAAATACACATTTGAGGATGGTCATAAAAAAAGGTCAGGAATTGTCACGGAGATGCCCCAAAGACTCGCTCTCTATAGTCCCCGGTAACCTAAACAGAAAAACCTCGTCAATTACAAGTTTATTAAGTCCAAAAAAAAAATGGGTACATGCATACTTCTACATTAAGCAAACTAAACCAAACCAAACACTGATTATATACTCCGGTTCGTTTTCAACCCAATCTATACACCAATCAAAGATTTTGGTTTGATTTTATTCAGTTTCGTCCGATTTATTTATCGATTTATTTAGTTTCAAACCATACACGTACTTAACACACCCCAAAGTGATAAGGTCAAAATTTTGAACTAACTAAATCTTTTAAAGTTAAATAAGTCCATTAGCCGGCCCAAGTAGGTTAAACAACATCTCCTCAACATCGATATATAGTCACTTCGAACTCAATACTCGTTTACTTCATTCTGATTATTCTAAACAATATCAACAAGGTAAATTTTCTAATGAATTGCGTTTGATAACATGTCTCAATAATATATATGGCTTGTTTCAGTTGTATATATGTGCATTCTATAATGTTATTGGCTTTGTGCATACGTTAATATGTAGCGTGGTTTTCCGTTTATGCACACCCAACTGTTGAATAAATTCTCAATGAACAACTCAAGCTTGTAACTCATATACTTTAAGAAGGTGTTTGTAGGGACATACTCGCTTGGGAGCCAGGTGTGGCACGGGCCACACCTAAATTTGAGTCGCTAGTGTAATTCTTTTTAAAAGTATTGTTTTTTGGTATGTGAAACCCTAATAATATATTTGTGTTACTTTTCTTTCTTTACGATGTGTCTTTAGTTTAGCCAAAAAAAAAAAATTTATGGTGCGAAACTTTGTACTTTTATGATAAAAGAAGATGTACAAGGCCATCCTAAAATATTTGTGCAACACTCTCCGAAAATTCTAGGTCCGTCGGGATTTGCTTATATCTCTCTAGCTTGTTAATAAGCACTTGTAAATAAAGTTCAGGAGATGGTGTTTGTATTTACTTTTTTTGTGAAGTATGCATTAGAAAACAATGATTTGTTGGAATTTTTCAATCGAGTCTATTTAGAAAGGATTCAGTTAATTTTGAATTTGATGACACAAAAGCAACCCCAAACGCTTCCTAAGTTAAGTTTTGAAGAAGAACATGTAATGGAAACTTGATTGAAGTTGAGGTTGATTGTAGGGTACTTGTATTATATAAAATTTTATTTTCGATGTATGAATGTTTATTTACATTTAAAACTTTGAGCGATTATGTAGTTTTTCATTACTTGTTCAGTAGTTTGATTCACGGGATTTGCTTTCATTAGGGTCAAAAAAGAAGATGGAGGGGAACACGGTAGATACAACGGACCGAATTTCAATGCTTCCTGACTCTATTGTTCACCACATACTATCGTATCTTCGGGATGATCCTAAATCGTGTGTTCGAGTGAGTGTGTTGTCTAAGGAATGGTTTGCTATAACGGCTTCTTATCCGTTTTTGTATTTCCATCTAAACAGTAAGTGGTTTCATATGATTTTTAGAAAGTACGGGATTAAGTATGATGTGGAGAAGTTTTATAAGTATGTTGAACATACCGTGTCTAGATTCTGCGAGCAGAACATCAGTGCACACACACTCGACATCACTGCAACAATCACAAATTTTGAACAAACAGAAATTTTTGGACGTTGTCTTGAATTAGTCATTGAAAAAGGCGTGCAAGTGTTGGTAATTGATGTTGAATATTGGGATAAGAATCTGCCAATGTTTCGCTTTGCCTAACACACTCTTTTCTGCCTCTTTGTTAACATCTATGACGTTGCATAACTGTGAGTTGCCTTCGTCCTTGATGGTTGGTGTTGTGAAATTCAAGTCATTGAAGTTTTTGTCCCTTAAAAAGATCCCGATAGATGAAGGTGTGATCGAGTATCTGACCAAATCTTGCCCTATTCTTGAAGAATTTTTTCTGAATTCTTGCTATGGTTTCAAAACCTTTTGTGTTAAAAGGCATTATAATCTTCAAAAAGTTGAGATTTACTGTCGGCGTAGACTTGAGAGAATAGATGTTGATGCTCCAAATCTAAGTTATTTTATTTTAAGGATTGATTCAGACAAAGCACCTTATATGTCCTTGGCTTCATGCACAAACCTACAAACATTTTTTTACCACGGCTTTCCCATAAAACATTTCAGTGACTTCTTGTCCAACTTCTCATTTATCGAAACTTTGTCCATAAAATATTTTTCATCTCATATCACCAATCTGAAGTTGTCAAATCATTTCTTGTTCTTGAGGATATTGCAACTACCCTTGGACTACGATTTGGAAGAAATTGATTTAAATGCACCCAATTTACATTTCTTCGAGTATGGTGACCAAATTTATCGTCCCAATTTCGCAACTTTATTAAAAGCGAAAAGATGTATGAAATGTCATACATGTAAGTATTTAGACATTTCTTGGTTCCAGAAGTTGACGCGTTTTCTGGACAAGAATAGCACTTTCAAAGTTTTAGAGCTGGTTATTAACTGGGTATCAATCTTCTTGAATTCATTTATTTTATCAGCAATTTAAACAATGATATAAAATAGACCCCTGACACAAAGTTGTGTTTAACAATTGTCTTACAGAAGCTCATGGATGTTGAGGAGTTAAAGTTGATCCAGTCGCCACCTTATAAACTTGAGCATGTTGAGCTGAAACACACATACTACATAGGGGAATCATCCGTTTATATAGCTCTTGTGAATGCTGTACTTTGGTGTTGTCGGCCTCGATCTCTAACTTTAGTACTAAATCATTTTACTAACGAAGGTGATGTTGTCAAGGTAAGATTTATATGTGTTTACGTTGGTGAAATGTTAATTTTCCGCTAGTTGATGTATTATTTCATTTCCAATGTTGCTATGCAAAAATCAAGTGATGTATTTGATCTTTTCTCTCTAGTATACATATGAGAAACTACTTCAACAAGAAGATGAGGGCCAAACTAATATTATGTTTGTGCTGAATTCCTCTTTCGAAGACGAACAACACTTCAGTGACTTGAATTCATTGTTGAAAGCGATTTCTCTTGATCAATCAAGCTGCAAAATCACCTTTATAAAGGAAGAAGGTACACTATTTATCCTTTCTTTTTTCAACTAATACCATTTGCATGTGTATAACGCATTCTTTTGTCCTTTCTGTCAACAGTTGTCCAGGAAGCAGATTAATGGAGTATGCAAATCGTGAGATTCCGTGATTGGTTTGATTAAGGAATGTATCCGTGATGGCAGAAGTACAAAAATTAAGCGATACTAGTAGAAAATCGGATTTCGTGTTTAGTAAAATCCTATAGATTGATTAGTGATCACATGTAAGTAAATCTATTACGATTAATCTGGTTTTTGTTGTTTACATTTGAAATAATGGTTTTGAATCTTAGTAACAATGTTAATGCAAAGAGGGGTATGGAAAAGTTCAAAACAGTGTTCTAGTACCAGTTTATATGTCCTGCAAAAGTGTTATTGGTTGCCGTGAATTTCAAGCCCATCTAAAGAGCGTGGCCTGACCCACAGATCTTTCTGGCTGCACTACTTTTGGCGAAATAGCAGCTCATGTATATAGGTCATGGTCAAGGCATTCGACGTGAAACCGTTGGACTTTGAACTTACGTGTGACCTTTTCAGTCAACACTCGATCAAAGTTCAAAAATCCACCTTTAAAAGAAGGATTATATGGAAATGTGGTGTGAGTAGCATGTGTCATTAGCACCGTGTCCGGTCTTGTAAGCGGGTCACTTCAAGAGGTGACCCGTTTGGTTCGTGTACCGAAAACTGACCACTAACTACAAGATTTACAGTAAACTTATTACTTATGTATTTTATACTAGGTATATTTGAAAACATAACATTATGAATTTATGATAAACAAGTTTTCGTACACTTGTATGAATAAAAAAAGACTATACAATGTAACATTTAAAACCCGCACGTATCTATACAAATGTTCACAGCTACATGAGCCTGGTTTAGCCGCGTTTTTGCTGGAATAGCCGGGCCTTGGGCGGATATAGCCAGGTCCTGTCGCATTTGCAGCTCACTTTTTTTGTTTAATATAAACTGATGTGTTTATATTTTTGTCGTTGTTGTGGTACAGTGGAGGAAGAAGAGAACGAGGAGGTTGAAGAGGAGCATCAGAAAGATGAGATAGAGATCTAAGCAAATCTCGTCTCAAGTTTATTTTGGTGTTTAATTGCTGTCGGCCACAGTTTCACTCCGTTTAAGGTTTATCATGTCTTATGGTTTATGTTAGTACCTTTATATTTTCGGTTGTTGATTTCAGTACTTGATGATTATGTTGGTGAAATGAACTGCATTAGCAGTATCTACTATATATTGCGTTGTAATTTAATTTCTGTTTTGTGAGTGTGGGTTGAAACATGTATTAGTTATCAAAAGTAGCGTCGTGTTATTCTTATGTAAGTTTTTATACCTAAAACTTAGCAAGTTCTGTGCTTTCGGTATGCCACAATTGTTTCATTAGTGGCTTCAGCTTAATTGGCCGGTATTTTGAGACCACTAGTGTTTCTGAGTTTTGAGATCACTAGTGTCATGTATGTTAAAATGTGACCGTAATCAGCTTTAGTATCTAGAACTTGTTAGTTGTTTGTAAGTGGCGTTACCTGTTTACCGGCCAAGACTAGCGGCTACAATTTAGATCCAAGAATAGTTGCCCAAATTCATTATCAATCGAGTTACGAAAAAGCAAACAAAATAAGCTGAAAAGATAAATAATTAATTCAGGAAACATTAACAAATCAATCAAGTTTTGTAATACTGCATATCATAAAAGCTAGCTACGTACTTCTAACTATTGTTATTGGCTTGATAGCGTATTTCAAGAAGTCTATAAATTTCTCGTTCAGCTAACATTTGGAACTCTTTCTGTTCCTTTGTAGGTTTGGTAATGTGTTTGTATATAGGAAGAGACATCCTTCTTCTCCTGTAACCAAAGGGATCTCGGTGTTGAAAGACATGTGATGATGATGATACCCTTGTCCAGCCAGGATCTGAAGAATGTAGTTGATGTTGATCATCATAACTAGTCTTGTCATCCTTGAGCGACTCATCATCGCAGGGTGGTGGATCCAAATTAACCGCCTTTAGTCGGGGCTAATGTAATGATTGATGTCATCGGCGTCCATGTCAATCTTGATATATCCTGCCTGTAACAAAAGTAATGAGAATCACAAATTGATAGAGTTCTAACAACAATTATATCATTAAATCATATATCTATGGTTTTAGTTAGTTTATTATCAATTGTACACCATATTGCATGCATTAAAGAAGAAAATTATGGTATTAAAAAACACATATATAATTTATGGTTCAAAAGTAAGAAAAAAAACTTACGTACGATTTATTCACTTGAAAGTTTTAAGGATGTTTTGACTTATAGGTTAGGGTCACATATGCGTTTGTGTATGTTTATAAACCACAATAACCTAAGTCGGCAGTTTACAAACAGTATAAGCCCACATTTCAGAATGAAACAACCCAAATCGAAAGCTCATGTTATAGGTCTATGGGTATGTTTGGCAAAAATAGATTGTCTTTGGTCTTGGTGATGTTGTTGATCTTTGTCTTTGTTCTTTGAAAAAAATTATAAAAGAGATTATTTTATAAGCTACATGAAGTAACCTTTTATTTTCGAGATTATGGAAGATTATTTTCTTATAATCTTTTATAAGTTATGTTGCCAAACAAGGATTATTTTTAAGTAGCTTATTTTTTGAAAAAATAAGCATAATCTCTCCATAATCTTGTGTGCCAAACATAGCCTATAACTAAGGATAGCAACGAGGCGTGAAATGTTGGAAATCATATTTCCATCACTATCCCGGTTTCTCACTCCCCATCCCAAACTGAGATAACATCACCACATGAATTCGTATGCTAACTTTAATAACGTACACGGTATACACTTAGTTGCCTAGAAGCCGGTTAAAGCGATGACATAGCAACAATGACAACACAATGTCACATTTTTTACTAAATATATTCCTTCTACTTATCTCACTATTTCAATTGAAGGTGAGTGAAACTTAACGATGAATGACTAATTTTTAAGCGATACACGAAAACTCAATACACTTTGGTTAATATCCGATATATTTATAAACCTAGTTTTTGAGTCAAGACTGATCGTCCCAACAAATGTCAAAACAAAACAAAACTTAAGTCTAACAAACCTAAATTTTACGCAATTAAACAGAAGTACATTTGAACCAAACGAAATAGAAGTTTCTTGAGAAGAAGTCTTGAATTATTTGAAGTATTTAAAAGCTTGAATTAAAATTCCATCTCAAGCACTCAAACCCAGTTCAACTTAAAAGATATTCTAGGATTTTAGGATTGTTAGTTAGAATGTCGGGATAGAAACTATATAAATGTAATTTATATTTTGTTTTCTTATGTATATATAGATGTTCGGTTTTTTGGTTCGATTTGGTTTATTTTTTGTGAAACTATGAACCAAACCAAACACTGATTATGTATCAACCCAATCTATACACCAATCAAAGATTTTGGTTCGATTTTATTCAGTTTCGTCCGATTTATTTATCGATTTATTTAGTTTCAAACCATACACTTAACACCCCAAAGTGATAAGGTCAAAATTTTGAGCTAACTAAAATTCTTAAAGTTAAATAAGTCCATTAGCCGGCCCAAGTAGGTTAAACAACATCCTCTCAAGATCGATATATAGTCACTTCGAACTCAATACTCGTTTACTTCATTCTGATTATTCTAAACAATATCAACAAGGTAAATTTTCTAATGAATTGCGTTTGATAACATGTCTCAATAATATATATGGCTTGTTTCAGCTGTATATATGTGCATTCTATAATGTTATTGGCTTTGTGCATACGTTAATATGTAGCAGGTTAAGATATTGGCTTTCCGTTTATGCACACCCGGCTGTTGAATGAAATACCTTAATGAACAACTCATGCTTGTAATTCCTAGAATAGTGAAATTTTTGTCAATAAGAACCAGTACACTTTAAGAATGTATTTGCAAGGACGTACTCACTTGGGAGTGGATGTTGAGGAGTTAAAGTTGATCCAGTCGCCACCTTATAAACTTGAGCATGTTGAGCTGAAACACATACTACAAAGGGAATCATCC
>CM040238.1:273660599-274180935 GCA_022545495.1 Chrysanthemum lavandulifolium
CCGGTGTGGACTAATTCAAATAGGGTTAATCACGAAACTTCACACCAAATCATAGATACCCACATCGAGAAGACCTTGATATCCACGGTACTTTCAAAGTCGCTTTCGAGACAAGGTCTTGAAAACCATACTTGGGATAGAAATTCTAGGAGATCTCACTATCAACCTAGAAGGTATCACAGTTCATATAGGGATCTAGATCACAGAACCACTGTTAAAACCGAATGGGTTAAAAGGAAAAGCTGGCGAGAGACATACAAGATCGTTCAACAAAAAGTGAATCGAGATGTTTTGTGTCAAAAGAAAAAGCTAATAATCGGTGAAAGAAATTTATGTTGAAAACCGAGAGTTTTGAAAATCCATGATAAACATCAAAAGATAATTTTGGATCATCATTTGAGAGATAGTGAGAATTACATACTCAAAGAATTTGAGTTTGTAACTCTCGAGGAACACAAGTCGAGAATGGCTTGGGTTCCTAAAAGTTTCTAACTCTTTTCTTTGTGTGCGAGGCAACCCGGAAGAGGAGCTTAAAGATCATCTTATTGTGGATAGTGGTTGCTCTGGAAGTATGACAGCGATAAAGAGATCTGTCGATTTTAGAAGTATTAGTGGAGGAAAAGTTGCATTTGGGAATGATCCCAATGGAGGAAGGATTCTTGGGAAAGGAACAATTAAAGTGGCGTAATTGATTTTGAGAATGTCGGATATGTGAAGGAGCTAAAGTTCAACTTGTTGTCGGTCTCTCAAATTTGTGATAAAAGCATCTGTGTTATTCAACGACGGAGAATGTCTCATCCTTTCTTCGACTTCAAACACGTTGATAATGACTTGGTAGTACTTAGAGTACCAAGGACAAATGATGTGTATAGTTTAGACATGAAGAGTCTACATTCTTATGGAAGAGCCACATGCTTGGTGGCTAAAGCAACATCTGAAGAGGCACATCAATGGCATAGAAGATTGGGCCATGTAATTTCAAGAACATCAACAAATTGGTCAAAGGAAATTTAGTTAGAGGTTTACCTTCAAAGACTTACAGAATGATCAATCATGTTTGGCATGCAAGAAGGGTAAACAACACAAAGCTTCTGTAAGAAGCTTGATGAAAGAAATATTAGAGAACCATTGGGCTGTTACATATGGATTTATTTGGACTGTCTCGTGGCAAGTTTAAATAAGAAGAAATCTTGTTTGGTTATTCTTGATGATTGTAGTAGATTGATTGGGTTTTCTTTTTGGGCTTTAAGGATGATACCTTTGATGCTATTCAAACTCTTATAATAGCACTTGAAAACCAATTAAGACTCAAGGTTAGAGGTATTAGATGTGACAATGGGCCGAATTCAAGAACAAGCCTATGGATGACTTTTGTGCAAATAAAGGCATAAAGAGGAGTTTAGTATTGCTAGAACACCACTGACAAAATGGTGTTGAGAGAGGAAGAATAGGACCTTGATTGAAGCAACAAGGACCATGTTAGCGATTCTCATCTCCTATTCAATTTTGGGCGTGTCGTAAATCTTGCATGCTATGTATATGGGGTCTCGTCACCAAACCACGAGATGAAGACACCCTATGAATTGTTGATGGGCAATAAACCCAACATTCGTTTTATGAAGCCTTTTGGATGCCCTCTTACTATTTTGAACACCATTGATAATCTAGGGAAGTTTGATGGCAAGGCGAAGAAGGTTACTTATTGGGATATTGGACTAACGATAAAGGCTTTAGAGTATACAACGAGTTACTAAGAAGATTCAAGATTGTCTTCATGTTGAGTTCTTAGAAGATCAAGACAATGAGAAAGGAAAAGGTCCCGATTGGATGTTTGATCTTGAGATTTTATCTCCTTCAATGAATTATGTACATGTTAGAGAAGAAAATCAACCTTTGCATAATGAAGAAGATATTCAATATGTTGTTCATGATATTCATATTAGACACGATCTTGATAAAGATCCTATGAGTCCAAAACAAAATCTTGATGTTCCTAAGCAAAATCTCGATTCTCCAAAACAAAATCTTGTTGCACCACAATCCTCATTATCTGCGAGGATCAATCTATTCAAGAGGAACTTAATCGGATGCTTCTTCAAGATGTATTAGCACATTCTTACATCGATGAACAAAGGAGAGCTTATGAAGAGGCAAAGAAGAAGAACAAAGGCAGAGTACTCTTTGGACAATACTTTCAACCAAAGTATTCTTTTGTTGATGACTTTAGATGATTTGGATGATCCTACCATGCAGGTTAGAAAAGCGATGATGAGCTTGAAGATGAAGGTATTTTCACAGATTCCAATGAAGGTCTTGATTATACTAACTTGGATGATACATATGCGTTTCACGGTCTCTAATCTTACAATTCATAAGAATCATCCAACCGATCAAATCATTGGTCCTTCTACGGAGTTATGACAAGACACAAAGCTAAGGGTTTCACAAAACCTCACAATGCTTTACTTAGCTTTGTGTATAAACAAAACAAGCTAAATCATAAGGACCATCAAACACCTTATTTACTTGTTTCATCTCTCAAGAGGAACCCAAGAATATTGCTCAAGCTTTGACTAAAGAAAGTGGGTTGAAGCTATCGGGAAGAACTTCTTCAATTTAAACTTCAAGAGGTTTGGGTTTTATGTGATCTTCGGATGGGAAGAGAGTTATTGGAACGAGATGGGTTTTAGAGTCAAAAGAGATAAAAGAGGCAATGTTATCAAAAACAAGGCAAGATTAGTTGCTCAAGGTTATAGGCAGGGAAGAAGGGTAGATTATGATGAGGTATTTGCTCCTGTGGCAAGGATTGAAGCAATTAGAATCTTTCTTGCTTTTGCTTCTTATATGGGTTTTCAAGTCTATCAGATGGATGTCAAGAGTGCATTTCTTTATGGCACTATTACAGAAGAGGTGTATGTGAAACAACCTCCAAGTTTTGAAGATCCTAAGCATCCAAACAAAGTCTATAAGGTGGTTAAGGCTCTATATGGTCTTCATCAGGCACCTAGAGCTTGGTATGAGAGGCTCTCTACATTCTTATTACACCATGGATACAGGAGGAGCTATAGACAAGACTTTGTTTATCAGAGAGACAAGAAGGATATCATGTTAGTTCAAGTGTATGTTGATGATATTATCTTTGAGGCTACCAAAGCAGGTCCATGGTTAAGGAGTTTGAGCGGTGATGCGAAGGAATTCCAAATGAGTTCAATGGGAGAGTTAACATTCTTTTAGGACTTGAGTTAAGCGGTCAAGGAAGGAATTTTCATTAGCAAAGACAAGTATGTTCTGGACATACTTAAGAAGTTCAATTTTGATGATATGAAGGTTGTTACTACACCTATTAAATCTATCAATTCATTGGGAAAAGATGAAGATGGATGACTGTTGAAGTCAAGTTATCTGGATCTATGATTGGCTCTCTTATGTATCTTCTCGCATCAAGGCACGATATCATGTTTGCAGTTTGTCTTTGTGCAAGATATCAAGTCTCACCAAAGATCTCTCACCGAATGCGATCAAGCGAATTTTACATTATTTGAAACAACAACCTAAGTTGGGGTTGTGGTATCCTAAAGAGTCACCTTTTCACTTAGAAGCTTTTTGGATAGTGACTATGCGGTGATAATTATGATCGAAGATCCACAACCGGTGGATGCCAATATCTTGGAAGAATGTTAGTCTCCGGCAATGCAAGAAGCGAGACAATTGCAAACAACATCATCTCGAAGTTTGAATATGTAGGCTGCTGCAAGTTGTTGTGGTCAAGTTTTGTGGATGCGAGAATCAACTCTTGGATTATGGGTTCAATTTTAAGAATACTCCTATCAATATTGATAATGAGAGTACTATTTGTATTGTGAAGAATCACATGTATCATTCCAAGACAAAGCATATTGATTAGGCATCACTTTATCGAGATTGTTATGAGCATAGGCTCATTAATGTGGTTAAAGTTCACACGGATGACAATGTAGTGATTTACTCACAAAAGGTTTTGATGTGTCACGATTCAATCACTTGGTTGTGAGCATTGGAATGATTAACTACTAAGCTATGTTTAAGGGAGGACTATAAGATGTTAGGTATAGTCCCGTGTATTGCTTGAGGGAGGATGTTAGTTTATACTTAGTTTATATGAAGATTTTTGGCAAAATCTTGTATTTCTGAAAGTCTTGCTTGGGAAAATCTTGCTTATGTGGAAATCTTGTTTGTCGTATTAAAATCTTGTTCCAACGGTAATATTGATGGGTAATTGGTAATAACGGTAACTTTGTTATTTAGGCTGTGATTTTTTCAAATCTCACCAATAAATAACTACTTTCCGATTTTCCCTCTCATATTATTACTTCACATCTTTTCCATTCTTATCACCCAATTACCATCTCTTTATTATTCGATACAATTTTTATTGTGCTCACTCTTTCAACAATGGTGAATCGTTTAACTGTTTCGAAGCACAATATGGTGGCTAATTTGGACAAGACCGAGGCGAATGTGGCTTTCTATGATATCATTGATTATCTTATTGGGTCGCCTATTAGCTATGCTCTTTTAGTTGAGCCGGATATTATTGAACCGTGGATTCAAGAATTCTGTCACCACTCGTAAATTTCCCTACAGATTTTTCGCGACTATATTTTTTCTTTCTTTCGTTTCAAACTTTAATCACGACAAGTCATGGGATATTTTTCCACCTCGACCTCGATAATAAAAACTTTGTAAGATAAGTATATAAAATAAACCTTTATATTTTTATTTATCTACCGGGCCTCCAAACCCGACCCACTCTTCTAATCTTTTTTTGGCTCATTAGACGCAATCCAACCCAACAAATAAACTACCATTGGGCCTGGCCCATTCGTTCCTTTTTCTTCTCAGCCCAAACATATTAAACCTCAACATATTGGTAACACCATATACTAAATTGTGTTTTCATGTTACTGTGACATTAACAAACTCAAACACAAGGCAAAACAAAATGAGTGAAACACAAACATTGGTCAAACTTTATTTCATATGAGTATGTATAAGCTGATATAAAACTAAGGTTACTATATTTCTGTGTCTCATCGAAGCAAACACAAAAACACGCAACACCATCCTTGGTCAAAACTAAAGTAACAAATACCTTTTCCTTTTTCTGTGACCATGCGAACCAAAAAGCAAAAACAAAAGCAACCCAAGAACTTGTTTTCTTTCTGTGAACGAGACAAACAAAGCAACCCAGCAAACTTTCCTAAGATTATGCTTGTGGTACCACATGCCATGTGAAATCAAGGCAAACCCACGCCCCACACTACATCATCAATTTCGTCTCTCTCTTTTCCCTCCCCTACGCAAGCTCCAAGCTCTAACAAACTCTATCTCTTTTTTTTGGAACCTTATGGGTGAACAATACCCATCCCCCTCTATATAACAAACTCTTAATACCCTTTGTTGAACTCACAAACTCTCACATCCACTAAACTCACTTAAACATTCCTCTCATCTCACCTCTCACACTCGTCCACTGTGGAAAACGAAATAAGGAAAAAGGGTGTTAGTGAATGTTTCAAGATCGTCTAAGCCTCGTCGGGATAATACTTTGATCGTGTGGGTTCAAGCCTAACCCGTATCTCTTTTGCTCTCGAACTCCTCGTGTCTCGTCACCACCACTCTCGGTGTAGTAAGCCGTTCTAAACTTTCTTTTCTTTTTTTTTCTTATATACGACTCGCATGAAAGTATCATGGTTGTGTTTTAAAAACTTGTGTGGCTAATATTTGAACTCGTTTATAAACATTTATATATGCCGTTAAAAAGGAAAACAATCTCGTAAACCCTTATGCATATTTAGAACATGAGACGTTTTTTTTTGAAGAATGGCAAAATAGTTTTGGAGAAGAAACAAAAACAACAGATACATATATGCATGACCTCAGTAGTAGTATTCACTGAGTATGTTTTTTTTTTTTTACAAAATATAACAGACACAAAACTCCCTTAACTTGGTTAACTCAGAAAAGCATAGCACCAAGGAGCCCTTGGCTCACTTGGTGTTGTTGATCAACTTTCACACAACCCACCCAAGTTCGAATCCCTCTTGTGTCGCTTAGAGCATTTTATTTTTTTTTTAACACATAAAGCCATTTTCAAACAATATAAAACGTGTTAAGTACAAACCTGTCGCAATAATTAACAAAAAGAGCTATTGGCTCAGTTGGGAGGGGCGCATACTTTCATCCATGAAGTCTTGAGTTCAACCCTTAGCAGCGACGTTGCTCATATTTTTTTTGTGTGTTACTTTTGTCAGTTTCGCTTATCGGCAGATTTAGCCCTTTTACTTTGCACCAAATGTCATTTCTTCAAAACTCATATAAGTATAAATTATGTTAAGCTTTACACTTTCAACCCTTCCACTTTAATCAATTTAACACCTTAAAAACTTTTATAAGTCTTTGAAATTTTGTAATAATCTTTACAACTTTAAACCCCTCTAATTTGTTTACTTGACACTTTTCACCCTAAAACTTTATAAGTTTGATAAACTTATATTACTTTATCACTTTTCATAAATATATTTAACACATGCGTTATTTAACGACCTCGTCCGCGTAAACTATAAATATTATGTTTTTCTAAATATAATATTTACACACAACTTCTATAAAAATATTTACAAACATAAATATATTTTCTTATCTTGAAACCCAACAAACCCAACACTTGAGCCAATATTTGAGCCAACTCTTATACGAAAGTTTCGTATAGCTTTTTTTTTCACATATATACCAAGAGCCAATACTCAGAAACGCTTTAAAATGATTTAAACGTAAACTCTGCCACACAAGCAACATTAAACACAACCACTTGTAAACACTTATATTTATTCACACACTTGAGTCGTGAACACACAAAGCGCAAACCGAGACTTGCTATACTAATTTAGGTTGCGTGTTGGAGCTACTTGTTACTTGATCTCTTGATACTTTATTCACCGAACTGCTAAGGTGAGTTTATAGCCCCACTTTTACTCTTATTTACTTGCTTTATAAAACTATGGGGTGAGAAACATGCAAAACTCTTTTCGGACCTGAAACTGAAAACACTATTACGTGAAACAATCCTTGAATCCCAACTATGCTACCGTTAGTTCCCTTTGGGGAGGCGCAATTGTTATGAATAGATCTATTGGGGATGACACCCCCGTTCGAGTTTGACCGGATAGGCAAACGTCGGGCGTATATCATATCGTATTGTGATAACGCTACACGCGTCGTTCGGGGTCAAAGGAACTTCCTTTTCTTCGAGCAAGTTTTATAACACCCTAGGCAGTGAACCTAATCATTGTAGTGTAGTAATTAGGGTAAGCCACGGGTATTGATATCGTTCTCTAGGGGAATAGGAATGCTAGTAGGGAGTTACTACGTTAAGGTTAAGGTTCAGGAAGATTATTTTTTATCTTTTTATATTTTATGAAAAATGGAAAGGTACGAATCTCGGGTATTGGATTTGGGGGTTGGTATTTCTACCGATTACTCTACTATTATCTAATTATCTAAACTAAGGTTGTGGGAGTCTATGTCTAATTAATGTGTGCTCGTATGATAGTTTAAAGATGTGTTTACTTAGTTTGTATTACTCCTTAATTATCTCCTATTGATGGTTGAGTGTCACGTCTTATTCCTAGTTGCGTTGTGTGTCTAAAGTTGTAGGGTGCGTTTCTCCCTAACTCTTGAACTTACCAAAGGGTCTTGTCTACAAACCCACTAGAGATTATAGACTCCTACTCTAAGGCGCTCTTCGGATGGTTTAGCCTACAATTACTCAGGTAATTATACTCTAAGGTTCACAAAGATGAATCAAGCATTAAGTGCACAACGAATGACCTATCGCACTACTAGATCATTAATCAACTAAGATAAGAAACAACTAATCAATATTTAATAATTAAGTTTCATACTTCCTAAGCAAACACACAAATAAATTAGCCGGACATGGAGAACATGCAAGCATACACACAAATAATCAAAGACATAATTGAATTAATGAAGTAAAGACTTATCTTGGTGTAAGATAGGGTTTAAAACCCTAAACTACTGTACAAGACACCTTAGGTTCGGTTTTAGGTTTTTACTCCAAAGACTCTCCACACAAAGACTGAAAAATTCGGATTCTATATATAATATTACAATTGCGACGGCGTCACCTTATGTTTAGTGACGCCGTCGTGTCGCCGCCATTAGGGTTTCGTCTTGGCCACGTTAACCTTGCGACGGCGTCACCTTATGTCCGTGACGCCGTCCTCTTGACCGGCGTCGTGCGGATTGCATCTAGGCCGCCCGAGTAGCGACGGCCTACTCTTTCACAACTAGACGTCGTCACTTGAAAATCGAGTTTTGAGACACGTGTCGTCACAATAATTTTGGGACGGCGTCACAATGAGCACCGCCTTCTACTTTCAAAGAATGTGAGTGTCTCGATTTTGACTTTGGCCATTTTCTTCATATATTCGTGCCTTTTCGTCCAAATAAGTGCCATTTCAAGATTTTGCCTTCACGAGACCTAAAAGTGAAAAGGAACGATATTAAGCAATAACGGATACAAAGTGATCAAATAAGGACTTAAACGACCCTCAAAATGGTACCTTTTAAAACCTTATCAAATATCCCTACACTTGTTATTTGCTTGTCCTCAAGCAAATGTGCTTTTAGCCAATTAATTTATAAGTTAGGGGTCATGAAGCATTAATTCAAACGGTCCACAACACATATAAGCCCATAAAAGTCATAACAAGCACGGAAATTACATACTAGCACCTCACATGGGGTGTTTGGATACTCACATCTCTCTCGGGTGTATAAATGAAATATAACAATATAGGAAATGGAAGATAAATACTCATTAACCGGTCCTAGTACATAGATTACCATAGGCTTGAGAATAGATCAAACCTCCATCGCTTTGGCGTAAGCACCTAGGAAAGACTATCAAAGAGGTCTTTTAAAGGGTTGTAATGTTAGGCTTACGGTAGGAAATAAGGGTTTGGTGGGATAGGCTATTTAGTGGTGGTAAGTCAAAATCTCTATGTTAAGCGCATATGAAGAATGGCGTTGCTAAGCCAAGACTCGACACTCTAAAACTCTAGGTAACGAAAATAAACAAACATAAATTTAAAGGATAGATGTAGGATGGTAGCCCGTATTTTTTTTTTTTTTTTTTTTCACTCTATTTTTTTTTTTTTCTATATTTTTTTTTTTTTTTCGATTTTTTTTTTTTTCATACACTTTTACTCTACCATCCTCTATTATAACATCAAAATACTAGGATTTCTGGCATATCCCTACACTTGAGTTTTTATTATTCTAACACTAATTTGACCCGAATTGAAAAGATCAAAACACTTGGGGTACATTATTACGCAAACAAAGGGAATTTGAATTTTAACTTTCCTTCCGTCATTTCATAAACTTTAACTTTTCCCATGAATCCCAATCATCCCAAAGCGTATACAAAGGATATGACTCGACTTAGCAACTTATGCAAGCAACTAGATAATTGAATTAAGGGTTAAGGGTGATAACAAACATTTGCACTAAAAGTGAGTGCATAAGGGGTAGGCTAAGGCGATTTGGGTGTATATTTGGGGTGGGGTGTAAACAATGCTCTTCATTGATATTCGGAAAAACCGAAACATCACGAGAACCGCGAAAAGGATAGGCTCGAGGGGTTAACTAGGGGTATCGTGTACTAAAAATGAGTACAACGCAAAGGGTGTGGGGAATTACTCAACCGATGTGGAAGAAGTAATTATATTACGTGTATTAAACAAGGGTTATCCTAATGCCTCTTATTATTTAGTTATTCCTAACTACACAAGTGTAGCCTCACTTGCGATCTCGGAATGCATCACAAAACAAGTTCTAGAATCTAATATACTACCGGTTCACACTCTAAGCATTGAAGATGAATGCTTTAATTCCTACTAATCTAAGGCGATCCTCACATTTTGGTGGAATTTGGGTGGTAAAGGGTTTTGTGCTAGTCATATAACTTCCTATCCGTGAGACGCTTTTGTTAAGACTAATGGCCCACTCCTATATGTCATAAAAAAATTTAAATTTGGTGCCAAAATTACCCTAACCGACATTTTCTCATG
Organism: Chrysanthemum lavandulifolium; assembly: GCA_022545495.1. Classification (NCBI taxonomy): domain Eukaryota; kingdom Viridiplantae; phylum Streptophyta; class Magnoliopsida; order Asterales; family Asteraceae; genus Chrysanthemum; species Chrysanthemum lavandulifolium. Next base: position 273,670,739 of record CM040238.1, read on the forward strand.
GTTTATTACACAAATGCAATTAGACAAAGCAAATAGTCAAGGATAAGCATAGTTTCAAAGTTCCCGCTTTATTTTCCTCCTACACTTAAACCGAACATTGTCCCCAATGTTCCCGAAAGTATCAAAGTTATGATAAAAGAAGGTAATTAAAAGCGAAAAAACTAATACTCCCGATTAGCTCGGTAGGATCCGTGTAAAGTGGTGGTTAAATTCTTTTCAAGAAGAATTATTGCGTGAAAAGCTCCTTCCAATCTTATGTAACTTCTTCTTGACAAATTAAACCTGCACACTTGAAGAAAACAAACGAAACCTTCGCGTAAAATCGGCGGTAATAATATATATAAGACTCGATTTAAACTAGGATATAATGCTTGTGGAATGGATGTTTACAGAATTTCTAAGAAAATTAAGACCTGGAAAATTCCAAAATTTATAAGTAGCTCGTAAAACGAGAAAAAGTAATCGATGTTTTACTCCTTCACGACGCCGTCAGTTGCAATCTGACGCCCGTCGGTTATCCCGACAAAAGCGGTGCGATTTTACGGAAAAAATTCGGAAAATTTACATCTTTAGAATCTGGAAAAATTTCTGCAAAAACATCCATTATGACTCGATACAAGCATTTGACTCGAACAAACAAACATAAATATCTTTTAGTTAATTGTTATTCTCATGTTTACGTCTCTTTTGAAAACGTGTGTAATCCTCCCTACACTTATCCCTTATGTAAAATACCTTTATATGCAATTAAGACGAAGTTAAAAACAAAATAAAGCATTTTTACAAATTTAAACATGAGGATAAACAATTAATAAAAGATATGTGACATTAACAAGCAAACAATTAAGCATGGGTTGCCTCCCACGAAGCGCTTTTCTTTATTTAAGAGTCTTGTAGCTAGACTCATAGTCGTGCTCCTACGTTTCCTCACCACCGCCCTCTTGACTCTTTGTTTTCCCTTCATCGAAAGGGTGTAGACGCTTTATGCTCACCGTGGATTCCTTGCCAACGCTGTCAATTATGGCGACGGTTTTATCTTTTAAATTGGTCTCCTTAACTGTGAAGGGCCCAAACCATCTTGGTTTGTTTCTTCCTCGTAATGCCCTTATCCGAGATCTATACAAGAGCACTTTTTCTCCCTTTATAAATTCCTTAGGGTCCTTCTGTACCTTAGGTAATGAGGTAGGATTGCTTCTTAACTTTTATCGGGTTTCCACAATGTCGCATACAATCCTTGAACCATAAAGTCTCTAAGCCCTTTTCCCGGTCATTCTTCTTCTTCTTAACATTGTTATCAGGGCTTTTCGATTTCCACCGTAATCATTTCCATGATCTTAAGAGGATATCGTGGGACGATGGGTATTCTAGCGTACCCCTTCACGCTTTTGAGTATCATGATGCCTTCTCCGCATTTAATGGTTGCCTTGGCGGTGGCGTGAATGGTGTCCCAAGAATGAGAGGTACGTTTTTATCTTCCTCAACATCAATGATCACGAAATCCACTGGATAAACGATGTTAGCCACTCAATTAGAACATCAACAGCGATTCCTACGGGGTGGACATAAGTATGATTAGCTAGGGAAAGTCTAAGGTCGGTTTTTGCTGGTTTCTCATTAGTTAACTTATTATAGATTGACAATGGCATTATGTTCACATCGGTCCCTTGATCGGCCAAGGCATTTATATTGTCCATGTCACCGATACTAACTGGTATCAAGAAATTCCCTGTGGTGTTTCGTTTTCTTGTTAACGGTTTTTTTATAACCAACTCATACAGAGGTTCCATAGGTAAAGCGTCGTATTCTTCTTCCGTCATCTTTCCTTCAAGAGCATCCCTAAGAACTTCATTGTACCTAAAGTTGTTTACTTGGTTTGCAATGGTTTTCTTGTTAATTTCGTGCTTAAGGTAGTACTCAATGGTCTCAGGTTCATCATTAGGCATGGACTCATCCTTCGTGCTTTCCTCAGTATTCCACATCTCAGCCCTTGCATTCTCAGGCATGATGGAAACGGCGTTTACAAATGAAGTGGGAGGCAATCATTGCTTCTTCACGAGCACTTTTTGGGAGCCTTTGTTTTGGTAAATTCAATTACCAAATCCATCATTTCTTTCATTTTGCTTGCATTTCCTCTCTCGCCTATAAACCTCCTCTTCAAATTTGGCTAATCTCTCCGTATGAGCTGCCATGTACTCCTCATTTGATCCTTGAAGCTTGGTGAAAGTGGTATTGGGGAAGTAGAGCAGAAGCCATGGAACTTGGGTTTTGCTCGCGACTTGGAGATTCCGAAAGAGGTGTGGAGCGGTTGGTGGAGTGGGCGGTTGACGATCTCTTGAGGAATTTGTGCGGTACTCTTTTACGCCTTTCCATCGATAATCAATTCCTCTCGATGGCACTCAATTGCTCTTGAGTGTATCGGAGGATTCGGGAGGAGTGGATATGGCATTAACCACGTTAATCGGAGTTTCGGAGATTCACTCCAATCTTCGTAGCTTTGATCGCGAGCTCCTCTATGATATCCCATGATTGCTCTGCATTAAAGTTCTTGAGTCTTCCACCGCACTCGATCAATGGATCGTCGAGTAATGAAATCGGTATGATCATAGAAGATTTGGATTTGAAGCCAAAGATCAATGCCATGGTGTGGAAGTCTACGGATTAATTCCTTAAATCGAGTCCATGCTTTGTAAAGAGACTCACCTTGAGTCGCTGGAATGTCAAGATGTCTCGCCTAAGCTTAGTGGTTCTCCCGGTGGGAAAAATTGAGTAAGGAAGCGAAGTAAGATCATCCCAACTTGAGATGGAGCCGGCGGGAAGTCGCTCAAGCCAATTACTAGCTTGGTCCCGTAGAGAATTGGAAAAGACGCAGCGCGTGGTCTCCCGAGTAGTAGCATCAAGGTCGATGGAATCGGCGATTTTGAGGAAATCCCTCATATGTCGATTTGGATCTTGAACGAAGTCCATGGAATGCACATCCGCTTTGCACCAACCGGATGGTGTCGGATCGCAGGCCGTAGTTTGGGCTTGGTCGGGAAGCTCAATGGTGTTCCTATAGCCTAGGTGGCTTGGTCTCGAGTATTCACCAAGAGTACGGGCTCTTGGCGGGTCATTTGGTGGTGGGTTGATGAATGGTAGTGGGTTATCACCTTCCATAATGAAAAGTGATGAGGTTACGAACAAAGGTCACGAAGAAGGGGGATAGACTAAGAGAAATCTAAAAATAAGAAAAAAAGTTTACTTGATAGGAATCAAGCAAAGAAACCTAAACGAGGTGGACTACTAACTAGCTATTCTATTCCCCGCCGTGCGCAAAAAACTTGATAACGCTACACGCGTCGTTCGGGGTCAAAGGAACTTCCTTTTCTTGAGCAAGTTTTATAACACCCTAGGCGGTGAACCTAATCGTTGTAGTGTAGTAATTAGGGTAAGCCACGGGTATTGATATCGTTCTCTAGGGAATAGGAATGCTAGTAGGAGTTACTACGTTAAGGTTAAGGTTCGGAAGATTATTTTTATCTTTTATATTTTATGAAAAATGGAAAGGTACGAATCTCGGGTATTGGATTTGGGGGTTGGTATTTCACCGATTACTCTACTATTATCTAATTATCTAAACTAAGGTTGTGGGAGTCTATGTCTAATTAATGTGTGCTCGTATGAGAGTTTAAAGATGTGTTTACTTAGTTTGTATTACTCCTTAATTATCTCCTATTGATGGTTGAGTGTCACGTCTTATTCCTAGTTGCGTTGTGTGTCTAAAGTTGTAGGGTATCGTTTCTCCCTAACTCTTGAACTTACCAAAGGGTCTTGTCTACAAACCCACTAGAGATTATAGACTCTACTCTAAGGCGCTCTTCGGATGGTTTAGCCTACAATTACTCGGTAATTATACTCTAAGGTTCACAAAGATGAATCAAGCATTATGCACAACGAATGACCTATCGCACTACTAGATCATTAATCAACTAAGATAAGAAACAACCAATCAATATTTAATAATTAAGTTTCATACTTCCTAAGCAAACACACAAATAAATTAGCGGACATGGAGAACATGCAAGCATACACACAAATAATCAAAGACATAATTGAATTAATGAAGTAAAGACTTATCTTGGTGTAAGATAGGGTTTAAAACCCTAAAATCTTGTACAAGACACATTAGGTTCGGTTTTAGGTTTTACTCCAAAGACTCTCCACACAAAGACTAAAAATTCGGATTCTATATATAAGATTACAATTGCGACGGCGCCACCTTATGTTTAGTGACGCCGTGTCGCCGCCATTAGGGTTTCGTCTTGGCCACGTTAACCTTGCGACGGCGTCACCTTATGTCCGTGACGCCGTCCTCTTGACCGACGTCGTCGGATTGCATCTAGGCGATGCGAGTAGCGACGGCCTACTCTTTCACAACTAGACGCCGTCACTTGAAAATACGAGTTTTGAGACCGTGTCGTCACAATAATTTTGGGACGGCGCCACAATGAGCACTGACGCCGTCGCCTTCTACTTTCAAAGAAGCTGTGAGTGTCTCGATTTTGACTTTGGCCATTTTCTTCATATATATTCGCCTTTTCGTCCAAATAAGTGCCATTTCAGCATTTTGCCTTCACGAGACCTAAAAAGTGAAAAGGAACGATATTAAGCAATAACGGATACAAAAGTGATCAAATAAGGACTTAAACGACCCCTCAAAATAGTACCTTTTAAAACCTTATCATATTGATTGAGTGTACTGGAAATACACTTGCTGGGCTTTTATTTATCATGCTTCTAGATGCATGCACACTGTCGTAGTTTCGGTCGCATGAACTTGGTACTAGCGTAATAGCCTTTTTGCATATAGCATCATTCACGGAGATGCTATATGTGCAACTGTGGTCCAACTTGGAAACTTGATTACTTAAACTTAAACCTATGAACTCACCAACCTTTGTGTTGACATTTTAGCATGTTTTTCTCAGGTTTACTTATTGGTGTGGGCATTGGCAAAGGCATTCGTTGAAGACTGACATCCGAAGTGTTTCCAAACATTTTAACACAACTTTTAATGGGACAACATATATTTTTATGGGCTTTACTTCCGCACTTTGAAACAATGATGTAAAACTATTTCTTAAATTAATATATCTTTTGAAAATGGAATAGAATTTCCATTCTTTATCACCTTGTGTTGTGTATATTGATTTAGTAGCACCCCATGACCAACGCTTCATTGTGAAATTTTGGGGTGTTACTGATTGGTATTCGAGCCGTGTTATAGAGAATTAGGTATTTTTCAAAACCTAAACTATAACCAAATTTTTCTAAAAACACTTCAACACTGCCGCCGCTGCCGATGTCTGCCGTGCCTTGCCTACTGTTACACGATGTAGTCGTGCTATGTGTTACTACTGTATTTTAGGTTCGTATAAGCTCTCATTTGAATTAAATTAATTATTTCTCAAAGTCATTAAGTTTCTTAATTAACTCACATTTAAACTTTAAGGCTGTTCTTGTTTGATTGGGTCGCGAAGTTTAAATGAGAATAACGTTGATGTAACAAACTGAATGAAATTAAGGAATAATTAATTTAAGGATAGTGTAGAGTAGACTACGAATGCTTATGCTTGATGTCTCTATGTTAAACTGCTTAACATGCCCACTATTACAATATCGCACTATGCTATGCTTCCATAACTGCTTCTACGTTATTTCTGTGTGTAAAGTACAACTCGTCACTGTATCGACTTCTACGTTATTTCTGTGTGTAACGTACAACTCTTCACTGTATCGACCTCTACGTTATTTCTGTATGTAATGTACAACTCGTCACTGTATCAACCTCGACGTTATTTCTTTATGTAACGTACAACTCATCACTGCTTCTATATTATTTCTTTATGTAACATACAACTACTTGATTCTCGCACACGTATTTAAACCACCTCTCTCACTGGTCACGATCTCTTATGGAACTCTTATGCTCTATCCTTCGTACCCTCATACGACTCCGTTCTTTCTGTTTTGAACTCAACTATTTTACTCTTTTATGAAACCGCGTTGTATTTCGCTTAATGAATCCTTTATCCTTTGTTTACTTATCGCCTCTTGTCATTCAATCTTTCTTGAACGACTAGCCTCTTTTCCACGTCACGTTTTAAGAGTATATACTCACATCTCGTCACCATATCGACCTCGACGATTCTCGCATCGTAAACCACGAGGACGTGGTTTCTTTTAAGGGTTAGGTACTGTCACCACTCGTAAATTTCCTTACAGATTTTTCGCGACTATATTTTTTCTTTCTTTCGTTTCAAACTTTAATCACGACAAGTCATGGGATATTTTTCCACCTCGACCTCGATAATAAAAACTTTGTAAGATAAGTATATAAAATAAACCTTTATATTTTTATTTATCTACCGGGCCTCCAAACCCGACCCACTCTTCTAATCTTTTTTTGGCTCATTAGACGCAATCCAACCCAACAAATAAACTACCATTGGGCTGGCCCATTCGCTCCTTTTTCTTCTCACCCAAACATATTAAACCTCAACATATTGGTAACACCATATACTAAATTGTGTTTTCATATTCTTGTGACATTAACAAACTCAAACACAAGGCAAAACAAAATGAGTGAAACACAAACATTGGTCAAACTTTATTTCATATGAGTATGTATAAGCTGATATAAAACTAAGGTTACTATATTTCTGTGTCTCATCGAAGCAAACACAAAAACACGCAACACCATCCTTGGTCAAAACTAAAGTAACAAATACCTTTTCCTTTTTCTGTGACCATGCGAACCAAAAAGCAAAAACAAAAGCAACCCAAGAACTTGTTTTCTTTCTGTGAACGAGACAAACAAAGCAACCCAACAAACTTTCCTAAGATTATGCTTGTGGTACCACATGCCATGTGAAATCAAGGCAAACCCACGCCCCACACTACATCATCAATTTCGTCTCTCTCTTTTCCCTCCCCTACGCAAGCTCCAAGCTCTAACAAACTCTATCTCTTTTTTTTGGAACCTTATGGGTGAACAATACCCATCCCCTCTATATAACAAACTCTTAATACCCTTTGTTGAACTCACAAACTCTCACATCCACTAAACTCACTTAAACATTCCTCTCATCTCACCTCTCACACTCGTCCGTTGTGGAAAACGAAATAAGGAAAAAGGGTGTTAGTGAATGTTTCAAGATCGTCTAAGCCTCGTCGGGATAATACTTTGATCGTGTGGGTTCAAGCCTAACCCGTATCTCTTTTGCTCTCGAACTCCTCGTGTCTCGTCACCACCACTCTCGGTGTAGTAAGCCGTTCTAAACTTTCTTTTCTTTTTTTTTCTTATATACGACTCGCATGAAAGTATCATGGTTGTGTTTTAAAAACTTGTGTGGCTAATATTTGAACTCGTTTATAAACATTTATATATGCTTCGTTAAAAAGGAAAACAATCTCGTAAACCCTTATGCATATTTAGAACATGAGACGTTTTTTTTTGAAGAATGGCAAAATAGTTTTGGAGAAGAAACAAAAACAACAGATACATATATGCATGACCTCAGTAGTAGTATTCACTGAGTATGTTTTTTTTTTTTTTACAAAATATAACAGACACAAAACTCCCTTAACTTGGTTAACTCAGAAAAGCATAGCACCAAGGAGCCCTTGGCTCACTTGGTGTTGTTGATCAACTTTCACACAACCCACCCAAGTTCGAATCCCTCTTGTGTCGCTTAGAGCATTTTATTTTTTTTTTAACACATAAAGCCATTTTCAAACAATATAAAACGTGTTAAGTACAAACCTGTCGCAATAATTAACAAAAAGAGCTATTGGCTCAGTTGGGAGGGGCGCATACTTTCATCCATGAAGTCTTGAGTTCAACCCTTAGCAGCGACGTTGCTCATATTTTTTTTGTGTGTTACTTTTGTGGGTTTAAACTTATCGTGATTTAGCCCTTTACTTTGCACCAAATGTCATTTCTTCAAAACTCATATAAGTATAAATTATGTTAAGCTTTACACTTTCAACCCTTCCACTTTAATCAATTTAACACCTTAAAACTTTTATAAGTCTTTGAAATTTTGTAATAATCTTTACAACTTTAAACCCCTCTAATTTGTTTACTTGACACTTTTCACCCTAAAACTTTATAAGTTTGATAAACTTATATTACTTTATCACTTTTCATAAATATATTTAACACATGCGTTATTTAACGACCTCGTCCGCGTAAACTATAAATATTATGTTTTTCTAAATATAATATTTACACACAACTTCTATAAAAATATTTACAAACATAAATATATTTTCTTATCTTGAAACCCAACAAACCCAACACCTGAGCCAATATTTGAGCCAACTCTTATACGAAAGTTTCGTATAGCTTTTTTTTCACATATATACCAAGAGCCAATACTTAGAAACGCTTTAAAATGATTTAAACGTAAACTCTGCCACACAAGCAACATTAAACACAACCACTTGTAAACACTTATATTTATTCACACACTTCGAGTCGTGAACACACAAAACTGCAAACTGAGACTTGCTATACTAATTTAGGTTGCGTGTTGGAGCTACTTGTTACTTGATCTCTTGATACTTTATTCACCGAACTGCTAAGGTGAGTTTATAGCCCCACTTTTACTCTTATTTACTTGCTTTATAAAACTATGGGGTGAGAAACATGCAAAACTCTTTTCGGACCTGAAACTGAAAACACTATTACGTGAAACAATCCTTGAATCCCAACTATGCTACCGTTAGTTCCCTTTGGGAGGCGCAATTGTTATGAATAGATCTATTGGGGATGACACCCCGTTCGAGTTTGACGGATAGGCAAGCGTCGGGCGTATATCATATCGTATTGTGATAACGCTACGCGTCGTTCGGGGTCAAAGGAACTTCCTTTTCTTGAGCAAGTTTTATAACACCTGGCGGTGAACCTAATCATTGTAGTGTAGTAATTAGGGTAAGCCACGGGTATTGATATCGTTCTCTAGGGAATAGGAATGCTAGTAGGGAGTTACTACGTTAAGGTTAAGGTTCGGAAGATTATTTTTATCTTTTATATTTTATGAAAAATGGAAAGGTACGAATCTCGGGTATTGGATTTGGGGGTTGGTATTTCTACCGATTACTCTACTATTATCTAATTATCTAAACTAAGGTTGTGGGAGTCTATGTCTAATTAATGTGTGCTCGTATGATAGTTTAAAGATGTGTTTACTTAGTTTGTATTACTCCTTAATTATCTCCTATTGATGGTTGAGTGTCGTCTTATTCTAGTTCGTTGTGTGTCTAAAGTTGTAGGGTATCGTTTCTCCTAACTCTTGAACTTACCAAAGGGTCTTGTCTACAAACCCACTAGAGATTATAGACTCCTACTCTAAAGGCTCTTGGATGGTTTAGCCTACAATTACTCTGTAATTATACTCTAAGGTTCACAAAGATGAATCAAGCATTAAGTGCACAACGAATGACCTATCGCACTACTAGATCATTAATCAACTAAGATAAGAAACAACTAATCAATATTTAATAATTAAGTTTCATACTTCCTAAGCAAACACACAAATAAATTAGCGGACATGGAGAACATGCAAGCATACACACAAATAATCAAAGACATAATTGAATTAATGAAGTAAAGACTTATCTTGGTGTAAGATAGGGTTTAAAACCTAAACTCTTGTACAAGACACCTTAGGTTCGGTTTTAGGTTTTACTCCAAAGACTCTCCACACAAAGGCGAAAAATTCGGATTCTATATATAATATTACAATTGCGGCGTCACCTTATGTTTAGTGGCCGCCGTGTCGCCGCCATTAGGGTTTCGTCTTGGCCACGTTAACCTTGCGCGGCGTCACCTTATGTCCGTGGCCGTCCTCTTGACTTCGGCGTCGTCGGATTGCATCTAGGCCGTCTGAGTAGCGACGGCCTACTCTTTCACAACTAGACGTCGTCACTTGAAAATACGAGTTTTGAGACCTGTGTCGTCACAATAATTTTGGGACGGCGTCACAATGAGCACCTGCCCTTCTACTTTCAGCAACTGTGAGTGTCTCGATTTTGACTTTGGCCATTTTCTTCATATATTCGTGCCTTTTCGTCCAAATAAGTGCCATTTCAGCATTTTGCCTTCACGAGACCTAAAAAGTGAAAAGGAACGATATTAAGCAATAACGGATACAAAAGTGATCAAATAAGGACTTAAACGACCCCTCAAAATGGTACCTTTTAAAACCTTATCAAATATCCCTACACTTGTTATTTGCTTGTCCTCAAGCAAATGTGCTTTTAGCCAATTAATTTATAAGTTAGGGGTCATGAAGCATTAATTCAAAGCGGTCCACAACACATATAAGCCCATAAAAGTCATAACAAACACGGAAATTACATACTAGCACCTCACATGGGGTGTTTGGATACTCGCATCTCTCTCGGTGTATAAATGAAATATAACAATATAGGAAATGGAAGATAAATACTCATTAACGGTCCTAGTACATAGATTACCATAGGCTTGAGAATAGATCAAACCTCCATCGCTTTGGCGTAAGCACCTAGGAAAGACTATCAAAGTTCTCACCTTAACATAACCTAAACTTAATACTAAATTGATAAACAACTAAACACTTTAATCTATACTCTAATCTCATCGTCTACTAACTCGACTAGACTCAAACAATTTCTGTTCAATGAACAAAATGCAACCTAATGCTTGTAACTAATACTAATACCATTTAACATAACATCTCGTACTCAACAATCAATATTGTTTGAAAACAAATGAGAACCACAATTCATAACATGTATACATTTAATCTAACAATCAATAAACTACTTAGGTAATACACTGTCAGTCGATACTAATCATGCAACCTACTTTGTCATAGTGTTCAGTTAATACGTATTCATACAACCTATTAAGCAATACATTGAATACATCAATAGTCTCAACACTATAGCTACTAACTACTTACTCTCATATCCTTCATACGTCTGATGTCAATTTCTCTAACTTCACCTTAAACGACTACAATGAAGCACTATCTAACACATATATACAACTTTGTTGAGTACATATGTTTAAATCGTAACACAAGACTACTCTTACTTTCTTATCTATGTCTCTTTAACTATGAAACTTTCTAGTAATCTTTTTCTCAAATTGATTGTTACCACGTATACTAAACATTTTAATATAATCTCTACACTTTACTAACTTATAACTTAAATTTAACATTCTAGTGCTAATTTAAATTAAAAGTACAATTGCATGATTTGCAAGTCTAAATGTACTAACATTACGTTTTATAAATGTTTTAATTTAACAATTACAAACTCATAACTATACTAACTCAGTATCAAGTTACCTTCAATACTTCATTCTAACTTTCTACACTATAAGTATCTATCTTATTAACTTAATCTATTATAACTTTTTAACATATATCAACTTAAAATCATATAAAACTCATTATAAACTATATATTAGAGCATTTTTAATAAGTACATACACTTACATACTTCATTTGTTATTACCTTATGATTTAGCATAACGTATTATCAACACTTAGTACTTAAACATTATTTCAATTTTTAATTATAACTTCAATACGTGTTACTAATCTTACACTATTAACATCATACCTGAACTTAAATTAACTAATATTAACATTAACTAATATTGCAACATGACAAACTAATACTATTACATCTATAGCACATTATCCATATATATACTGACTTAGTATTATACACTGACTAATAGCATTCATATACAATTGTTGAAATACTTGTACAACTATATCAATTTCACAATATTCATTTACATTACTACTTATACACTTAACTATAAGCTATTGTAAACTATGACTTAAGACAATTAGCTTAATTGTTAACTCACATGATCTACTAATCATTGATATTTAATGTTACATTATTGAATCTCTAGTGATATATTAACTCTCTAATGTATGTTTAGCTAACTACCTCTTGTACTATACTTAACTAGTTATACATTATAGCTGATATATGCTCATGTAAATGTATTGATCTGTATTATGATATAAATTTACTATAGTTATGTTTCGATGAATCGTTAATCTAATCTAACTAGTATCAAACTGTTTATGATATATTCACTATTAACATAATCTAACTATGATAGCATCTTTAATATTAGTTAGAGTCTAAGCTTTGTTAGTAATTTGAATTCATAAGTCTAAGGTATAGTAAGTCTAACTATCTGATAGCTATTATACATAAGTACTGAATATACACATTTAATGGATATTATCTATACGTAAACATCAATAGCATTAATTAGTTAATTAATATGACGTGTAATTGCAATTGATCTAATCAGTTCACGTTGTATACTTTACTATCTATTAGCTTTATGTAACAGCTAATGCTATCTCTAACTCGTATTATTGAAGCATTATGACTTATCCAATGACTATCTAGCATGATAGCTCTAGTGTATAATACTATACAGAACGTCAGATTACGAGGAAGCATATCACTTACTGATATAGTACTAGTCAATACGACTTCAATATTGTATGTTATGTAGATATGACTTAGCACATTACAAATGTAACATATGCATTTTAATATGTACCATTAATTTACAGATATAATTGTAACTATTAAGTTTAAATCTATACGAAAACTCTAGTTCGTTAGTTCGCCTATTGACTTTAGTAAGTATTCCACGAATTATCTTCTAGTGTTACTTACGTCGCCTCTATTGTTACATTGGCGATTATATACCTACTCGTATAGACGCTTACGATCTTAGACTATCTGTTTATTGCATTCATATCTAACATATGTTGCATGACTACAAATAAGTTTGAAGTTAATGTGTCATTACTAAGCTTAGCTAATATATAAACATCATATACTAGTATATAAGGTACTCAAAGTCTGAATCAACATTACATTCAGCACTTGTGTATACTAATTAGTCATCATTCTTAACATGATAATCTATACACTTAGACAATCTACGTCATTACGCATAGACATGATGTGATAGCTCTAATTAAATCGTTTAACCTCTAGATATAACTCTTTATTTCACATCTGTAAAATCTAATGTGTATGGCATTAGTCAATTGCAATATTCATTGAATTACTAGAATCATTATAATGACTCTAATTAAACTATCAATATTACAAACCTTATCATAGTAGTATGATACTGTTAGATTTTGCATAATATTGACTAAGCTATTTAATTAATCTTAGTTATTATACAATTCTATGATTTATGTGAACCAATGACATTAGATACATGAATACACATTCGCTACATCTAGTCATTAGACTTCGTCAATATGCATCAAATTCGAATTAAACTAGAGTATCTAAAACGTTATTAATAGCACTAAAAGTCTATGATAAGGTATCTTGAGTTAAATTAGTAAATTGATCCAGATCTATATAGCTGTCAAATCGTGAAAGAACATTGAAATGGACTATTGATAAGGCAGTTTAAAGTTTGATAATAGATTACTTCAGTACCTATTATACATGTATAGTTACTAAGTACATTGCATTTACCATGCTCAGTAATAGCATACTACATTAGTGCTATTAATAACTATTACTATATAGAGTAACATTAGTGCGTAGCAACATAAAGAATAATTAATGATCATCTTGATCAACTTACGTCTAAGATTAATGTTATCTATTCGCTAATACTATTGGTCGATATGATGCTAAAGTTCACGGTAGCAATTAATGTGTAATCGTGATTAACATGATCGATAAATGTGACTAAAGTCATAAGTATCTCATCAATCGTTAGTTATGTGATTTGAGAAAGTGTTATTTAGTTGAATTTCCTTCATCACTACATCTAATTCACAATTAATCTAATATCTAGTAATTTAAACTTATCGTACTTACTACAATTCAAATTTACAACTATCTCATTAAATCAAAGATTAATAACTGATTACATAAATCACTAACTATTAATGATTATCAAAGTACATATCAGATAAGTTATGCATTCATTTCGTATAGAATGCAAACATAATACTACATAAATACTGTAACTTCTATGAGTCATTCAGATCTCAATGCATTACATGATCTAATATATGACTTAAATTAGATCGAACTAAATAGATCACATGCTTATCAATACTACATATATAATGATAAGATACATATAGCATGGTAACACTGACGTGTATCCTAAGATTCTTACGCTTACAAGATTATCGATAACTTAGCTCTTAGCTTATCTAAGCTAAGTTACATGTACGTTCAGCATTCTACGATTGAATGCTCAAAGTACATGCTCACATTAATTACTCTATGACTATCCTCAAGACGATCAATTCCTTATCCAATCTTGCGATTTGCGTTATGTCAGAACTATTGTATTAGGTTAATAATCTAATACATTTAAGCTTAAAAATTACCTTACTTATAAACTAAACTATGAGTAATAAAGTTATTATAAATATCAATTTAATATTTTTAAAATTAACACTTGAATAATACAAGTTTGATTAAGCTATGTCATTACAATGCTTCTAAAAAGGTGATTTTTAATAATTACATTTTCAAATTAAGATTTAAATAATTAGATCAATCCTATTTAATAATAGATTTCAATTAACTATTTTTTATTTAATATAACTGAATATGATATTACCGCAAAATAGGTGTTCTAGATTTTCTTTTATAATATACTAAAAGATAAGTAATATTTCAAAAAAAATGATTAAAATCAGTATAAATTAAAGATTACAGTATAATAACAAATAACCAATAAGTATTATAATGGTTACTATGTCGTCATAAGTACTATCGTCTTGAAGGATTACATGTTAAGGTTATATTTAAAGATATAATGGCTTATCTGTACATAAAATGTATTGCCATGTATCCAATAAGAATTCAATTTTCTAAATCTAATTTACATATATTACATTAAAATGATCTCTAAATCAAAATTCGTCACTCTTAATATGAAATACTAAATAACTTCTGTATCTGATTCTAGTTCCTTTAAAATTGACTTCGATAAATTCCATTGACAAAAAATTGTCTTAATCATTATATAAACATTTTAATGAATATATCTGTCAATTTTACTTAAATTAGTGAACTCTTATCTTATTTTGTAAATACCTACCTATCGAACGTTTAATTACAATTGATTTGCATCTTTAATTTTAAATAACACGATGATAACAACATTAAATGTGAGTTATTTGAGATACAGTATCAATGAGTTCAATTCATTGAAATCTTTATATGTCAATCATTGATAATGACTAACGATGTAGATGTGACAAGTTTCTTTGAGCATCTAGTACTTATCTTAATATCCTATGTTACTCAACGTTGACTAAAAATCAATTCTTATTAGCTTTAATTTAGATACCTGCATCACCTTGTTCTGAATGCATCGGCTTCACTAAAAAGTTCTGAGTCGATAGTAGTTGGATTACTTCAATTTCGACTCTTAAGGTCATAGGATGTGATTCCTTAACGTTATGTCCATGTGTCTTACAGTTAGTTCTGGCCATATTCATTAAGATTTGTTTATCTCGATTGAGCCAGCTAAAATGGTCCAAATATTTTCTTGATATTACGACTTACTAAGGATCTTGTGATCGGGGGGTTAGTGTATCAGATGATTCATTTCTGGCATAAGTTAATGCGACACTGTTAAATAGGAAAGGGACCATAAAATTGTTCGGTTTCATAAATTGCGAAGTAAGGCTTTTTCCGACATTGACATGATAGTTGGATATATGTCATGGTAAGATCAGAAGTTAGATTCGTGTTTAGTATCTGTATCTTAGCAGGTTCATAAGTAGAAATGACTAATTTGAATGAAATTTAGAATCACTACGTTTGACCTGACTTCGACTATTAGAATGCTATCCTAAGATCGTTGATGATATAGGGGAATCAGTATATTGGTCGGCTATTGAAAAGTGTTGGGTATAATATCCCATATAGGTTAAATTTGATAAGGTCTGGCTTAGAGATGGATGATATAAACTTTGTGACAAAATTAATTTAAGATCAATGGCGTACTAAGGGATTGTTATAATGTATATCTAGATGGTAACGTTAAGTCGGTTATAGACTTCGACTAGTTACGATTACCTTCCGGAATCCATTGTATCTCCCAGGATAGAAGATGTAGTTTAAGACCAGACTGAGATCAATTGGAAGAATCATGAATTAGTATTAAGTAGTGAAGATGTATCATATATTTATTATGGAAAAATTTGCAAAGCTTAAGGAAATTTAAGCGGTGGTATTACTACAAGTCTATACAATCGTATTAAAATTGGATAGGTTTAATCTTGCTATTGAATAATTCAAATTCTAAAGGATAGTCTTGGATATTAGTCTAATAGTATATCTAATAGATCATTACGGAAATCTGTAAACGGGTTATAAGATTCTATAATGGTTTACTAGTGAATGTACAATACTGCTTACTTCTAGGATGAAGACAAACGCCTATAGTTGTTGCAATATGAAGGTCGACGATCTAGTTAATATACACTAAATCACTAGTTACTTTAGATCTATTGGGATGACACCCCGCTCGAGTTTGACCGGATAGCAAACGTCGGGCGATATCATATCGTATTGATTGAGTGTACCGAAATACACTTGCCGGGCTTTTATTTATCATGCTTCTAGATGCATGCACACCGTCGTAGTTTCGGTCGCATGAACTTGGTACTAGCGTAATAGCCTTTTTGCATATAGCGTCATTCACGAGATGCTATATGTGCAATCGTGGTCCAACTTGAAACTTGATTACTTAAACTTAAACCTATGAACTCACCAACCTTTGTGTTGACATTTTAGCATGTTTTTCTCAGGTTTACTTATTGGTGTGGGCATTGGCAAAGGCATTCGTTGAAGACTGGCATCCGAAGTGTTTCCAAACATTTTAACACAACTTTTAATGGGACAACATATATTTTTATGGGCTTTACTTCCGCACTTTGAAACAATGATGTAAAACTATTTCTTAAATTAATATATCTTTTGAAAATGGAATAGAATTTCCATTCTTTATCACCTTGTGTTGTGTATATTGATTTAGTAGCACCCCATGACCCGAACGCTTCCGCTGTGAAATTTTGGGGGTGTTACAAATTCTGGGCTAATGCTAGAGAAAATATGGAGGAGGATGAATACTATATTCGATCAACAGTTGCTGGAAAGACTATCAAGATTACAGAGGCCTCTATTCGTGATGATTTATTATTTGGTGATGAAGATGGGGCTATTCGATTCGACAAACAACCGATTTGGGATACTTTTAGCAACTGGGTTATGAAGGTTCTTTGACCGAACAAACTTTCAAGAAAGCCTTATTCGTCCTCAATGGAAGTTTTGATTCATGTCTTGCTCCATTGCATAAGTTCTAAAAGCACTTCTGGGAGCGGTTTGGGTCAAATATAGCATCCGTAGTGGTTGGCTTAGCTATAGATGAGTGTTTAACTTTTCACGGCTTATTTTGGATGGGATGCTCGCATATATCATCCGGGGCAACTTGGTTGATGTATCCAAGGTTTATATGTGTTTTCTTAAACAAGCAATTGGTCGATGTTCCAAAACCTCACGCTTTACTACATCATTGTGCAACAAGCCAAAATCTATACATTCATGGCTAAGAGAAGTAATTTGTTCCGAGGTGGAGATATTCCATTAACAACAACAATGATGGAAGTTGTACAAGTCGTCCGTGATGCGGTGGAGAGGATGAAGACATCAAGGTAATCGATTTCGACAAGGTACCGCTTCACAAGGTAATCGTGATCCGCAAGCACCGCTTCGTGAAGGTACCTTGCATCGTTACAAGGTGATGTTTCTTCAGGTCCTGAGGTTCAAGCAGAGATTGAGAGAACACCTACTCCATCTCCTCAACAATCTGTTTCTGTTTCAGAGGCACATTCACAACTTCAAGGTGATGATCATCCTATACCTCGTGAAGGTTTAGCTATGGATAACTATGCTTTGACAAGGGCGCTAGCTAGGTTGCACAAGACTGTTGAGCGTCAAGCTAAAACAATTAGGAAGTTGAAGCGTAACTATTTCTGGTTGAGGAATTTTATTAAACCCTATATTCAAGGTTTCAACTTATGGGTTAAGGAGGAAAACAAACGTCGTAAAGCACTTCGTAAGGAATTGAAAAGAAAGAAGGTTCCTAAATCATCTTCATCAACTTGGGAGGAATTCGTAAAAGGATAATTTGAAAGAAGATGTTATGAAGAAGAAAGAATCAGAAGTTCTGCAGAAAAGATTATTTCGGAGGAACAAGAAGAAGTACAAGTTCAAGGTATCGATGATCAAGGTCACCGATGTTCAAGGTAATCGATGATCAAGGTACCGATGATCAAGGTACCGAACATCAAAGTACTGCTTTTCATGATACATCTAGGCCGAAGCAATAACTCCAAGGGTTTTGAATTTTGAAGAAGAAGTCGGTCCTTCTACAAGCTGTATAGAAGAAGAGGAGGAACCTAGATTCAAACCTATTCATTCTGCGAGTGATGATGAATTAGTTGCTAAAATTCTTGATTTGTCACAACCAAGAGGAGGAGTTACTATTAGAGATGTACAAGAAGAAGAACAACCAAGAACTGATCAACCTGCAATTGATCCAAAAGACAAAGGGAAAGGTATTCTGGTTGAATCTAAGAAAAAGAAACTCACTTTGGCAGAACTTAGAGCATTTGAAGTTGCAAGGAATGAAGCTGCAGCTAGAAAAGTTCAAGAAGAAATAAATGCTAAAGATAGAGAAGAACAAGAAGCTCAAGAAGCTCTAGATAGAGAAGCAGCTCAAAAGGTGCAAGATGAATTGGATGCTGAAATCACGAACCTTTGATCTCCAACACCGTTAGATTTATGTCAAGAAGACCTAATTTAGCTAAAGAAAGGAATGCAATGATGGCATATTTAAAAGGCGAGGATTTAAAGGATTGCAAAAGCTAAATTATGGATATGAAAAGATTATATGATCTTGAGAGAAGCTTATAAGAAAGATGTTGCAGCATTAAAGACTTTAGAAGAAGCTTATTGGACTAAAGTCGAAAGGAAGAAGAGCTTAAAGAGAAAAGAAGAACGATGCTATAGATGTTCGGTTTTCAAAGAAAGAAAAGGTTGAATTAAGATCCGAGACTAGTGATGAATTGAAGAATTATCTCGAGTGGTAGATTTTGATTATACCAAGGAAGATAATGACATGAAGATGAGCGGATCAAAGATTAGTGTTTTAAAGTTGAGAAATCTAAGAATGGAGATTACATGGTTTTTCACAAAGAAGATGAAAGTTTCAAAGTGTTCAAAAGACTATGGATTTCTTTGATATTATAGATGTAGTAGATCTATTCTACTTATATCATGTTGTGAAGACTTATTTTGAAGATAATCCATTAGATGGAATTGGATTGGTTTTACATGGGGATCTCATAACCATGTGGGAAGCGATGAAGAGAGAATCGATGATATTTGGAAGGATCAAGAAAACGGGAAATAGTTTGTTGGAGATTCTTTGAAGAACTGGAGTTCATGTTTTGGAGTTAGAAAATGGAACAATGATACATATGTTTGCGTAAAGAATATATCCTCTAACAGTTGATCTAATGAGAAGAATGCTAGAGCATGGATTGGAAGTAGAAGAGGTCGATGAAACTGCTTTGCATGGTGATCAATTTGTTTATTGTTGGACTACCATTCTTGAGAATGATCTTTAACCGGTATGAATTTTATTTGAATAAATACTTTTTGATATATCAAGACTTTTTCAAAGTATTGCTTATCGACAAGATTTCATCAAAGTCTTGTTTGTTGAATTAAATCGCTTAAATGATTTTAGAAGAAACCTTTGCTAAGTAATAAATATTTTGAAATAAAGGTTGAATAAATGGTTTTGTGATGATAACATCAATAGGTTATCAATCCACCATGGTTACAAAAGGATTGACTAATCCATGAGCAAACGGCTCGTAAAGATATATCAAACCGCTTTTAGTTGACAACTTGCTAATAAGTTGGATGGTCATCAACTCACCATATCAAGAAATGTGAAGAGTTGGCTAGCCCACAAGAAATGGCTTGTGGTAAAGGCAAATGGAAAACCATTATTGGTAATTAGTTCACCATTAGATAGAAGAACTAACTAGTCCGTATGGCGACTTTTGGTAAAGACAAAACAAATATGTTGATAGTCGGTGGTTTGCTAAAAATCATATGGTTATCAATGTACCATGGTTTTACACACCAAAACATTTGGCTACTCCAAAGATAATGGCTTTGGTAAAGAGTTCTAAATCCATTGAATTTTCAATGATTCACTTAGATGTGATGAGAATAGTATGCAACTTAAACCGAATTAATGTACAAATTGTCATATGTTGTGTGTTCTTTGAAAAGATGGAGATTCTTTGGATGTCTTGTGAAGAAAACAATTCTAAGAGATACTTTGACAAAGCATAGATATTACGAGATATAATCTAAAGACTAAAGAACAATCCATTTTAAAGATGAAGTCATAAAGATATATTCATAAAAGAACTTGAAGTCAAGCAAGTAGAATTCAAGTTAGGGAGGATTGTTGGGATATGAAAGTGTCAAGATATCAAAGCATCAAGATATGAAAGTACCTTGTAAGTCGCAGCATCTTGGAAGAAGTCAAAGAGTCAAAGCATCGCTAAAGACAAAGTCAAATCTTGCAAGGTGAAGTCAAAATCCGCTAGAACAAAAGAACTGTTATATTCGTTTATGGAAAGTATTGTATTCCATGTTTAGATTACTTGTCGTACAAGGTTATCAATTGTAAACCGACTAGGATATCCTTGAGCCTATAAAAGGACTCCTAGATTGGCATTAGAGGTACGATTTCAGAAAAAGAGTTTTAGAGTTTACAAATTAGTGTTTTAGAGAAAAGTTCGATTATCTTAGAGTTGTATTAGAGTATCTGCATAATAAGTAGATTTAGAGTTTGTTAATAAAGTTTTTCTTCTTAGTTTTGTTAAGTAAATTCCGCGTACTTGATAAAGATTGCTCAGTGTTTCTTTGTTAATAACTTAGGATTTATCCGAGGTTATTAAACCTTAACAAGCTAGTTAAGTTAGTTTGATTAAAGTATATCGATCCAACAATGTGAAAAGGGTGAAAAGAAATAGCCCTCCAATAATTAAACCTTAGGGCAGAAACCGGGTTCAATACATATGCTACTGGTGGTTACTAAGGTAACACTGGTATTGAAGACAAGACGTCATGGACCCAAAGGACGACCGCACTAAACTTCCCAAGCTACTCAAGTTCCTCTTAAAAGGGCTTGTTTCATTCTCACGGGAACCGACATAATCTATCGACTTTCTCTTAGAGATTGTTGATATTAAAGAAGGAGACCCTCTACCTAATCTTCGGCATAGGAACCAAAGTGCACAATTGAGTCTAGAGCCAAGATATCATCCACAACATCTCATTAGGACATTAAATTAATGAAGACTTGTTGTTTCACACAATGTGGAAAGTAAGAATATATTAAGAGTCCTACGCATTATCCTTGTGGTATTGCCAGAACATCTGAGTGATATGTAAAAGTATTCACAATGAAGATGGAAATCCTTCTAGAGCCAACATCAAACAAGCTCTTGGTGGGTGACATGTGAGATCTTTTCTAAAGATCAAGCTTGTGACAACCGGATAGAAACGATGGGCGATTCATTCTTGAATCAACCTTGGTCCGTGAAATGAATTGATGAATACTTTTGAAAAACCGCTCGATGTGCAAATCTTCTTTTCTAGCACGTCGAATGTGTACTCATGTTTTCAAACACAAAAGTATCTCCGATTGGAAAATGCTTTTGGAAAAACCATTCGATGTGCGAATCTCTTCTTTTCTCTAGCACTTCAATGTGTATTCTCTTCATATACAAAAGTATTTTAAATTGAATATTGATTTTCTCATAAAACCTTCGTCAGATTGCAAAACTCTTTCTTCTAAGCAATACACGATTGTTTTCAAATCAATTTTTCATCAATCGCTGAATCTCAATTACCGGTTCACTCATTCCGTGTTGTCTTCTTTGAGACGCCCGGTTTGAGAACATTAGAGCATTGCGAAACCCCATCAAGGAGATTCTTGAATTATACCGATCACAGCAAGACATGTATCGATCAACGGGAATCGTGGGTCGTGTACTCAATTCAACGAAGTGATCAAAGACACTTTCGTGTGTTTTATTGCTAATCGTTGTTTGCGGTACATTTGGACGGTTGCAACCGATCGTAATCGAGAAGTCAATCCAAAGCCGCATCTCATAGCATCCACACTTAATTGAAAAGAAATCATGATTGGTGCATATCTACATAACACGGCTCGATATTTTATACTATGCTTCGCTACGCCGCAAATATCATGAACCAGTAAAGCTTCCGCTACTCTGATGCAAAGATGTCATGATCCAAAAGTGTGAGCATGTCGGTCCAAAATTCACAACATCACATGATGGCAACACAATAAAGGGTGATCCAGAGATTTACTGTGGCTGATGATCTCAAACAAAGCTTAAAGATCATCAAGATGTGAATCAGTTCAAAGACCTCCACTTAAAGTACAAAACTATGCGGACTTTGAAGAATCGCTACTAAAGCGCAAAGATTGCAGAATTTGAAGAATTGAAGTCTACGAGCTCAGAACTAAAGACAAAGATTGAATGCTATGATGCTAAATGTATTTCATGGGGTGACCTCCCTTAGGGGGAGATTGTTAGGAATTGGAAATTCCATGTTAAAGTGTCGGTCACCCCAATTATAGTCTAGCATATGTTAGCTCGTACACTTGTAGTTATTTACGTTATTTAGCAGTTAATTAGTTAGTCAGTAGCGTAGAATAGTTTAGAGTAACACCGTGGAGGAAGGACGGGTCTTTACCCACTGTATGTCTGATCCACAGTCCGATAGGAGGACGTAGTCTTTGTAACTATAAATACCCCTTCCATCCTTGGAAGGGGTGGAGCTTTTCATTCAATCTAACCTTTCATTTGTTAACCAAGTCTCTAGCAAGAAACTCCCTCTCATCTCTTTCTCTCTAACTATGGCAAACATGTATTTTCACCATCCAAGACCACCCGAATCATCAAACACAATAATATTACGATCCTACAAGCTCATTGGCAACCTCAAGGTCTATCAAGTAATGTTGGCAAAAGACTCTGAGGCCTCAAAAGAAAAGAAAGAAATGTACAAATCACTAGCTCTAAAGGCCAAAAAAGAGTCAAGTGACGAAGACACTTCATGCTCGGATAATGACGATGAAGAGTATGTTATGGCGGTAAGAGACTTCAAGAAGTTCTTTAGATGAAGAGGAAGGTTCGTGAAACAACCTTATGATGATAAGAAAGGCTTCCGAAAGTTCAGGGAAGACAAAAAGGGAAAGGATGACCACTCAGACTTCCAATGCAATTCGTAACTCCGCCATAGTCCACTTCAATTTTCGCAATTTCAGCCTGTGTTCGATCAGGAATTTTTCGCTTCTGCAGGTCGAAATCTCACTGAAAATCCATCCTCATCTTCTCCACCTCCATTCAATGTGCGCATTCTTGGGAAAATAGCCAACATGTCACTACAACTTATGGCATTCAAAGTTTAAATCTCTGAAGCATATAGAGAACAAAACACTTGATTAGTATAAGATGATCAATTTAAGTATCGGTAAAAACAGGCTTAATAGTGCCCCATTTCATATCATAGACTTCTTGTGCAACTTCCTGAAATTAGTAGCACTCAAAGAGGCAATCAAAACAAAAGGTGCACGTTGTTCAGAAAAAGTTCTCCTGAAATTAGAATCACTCAAATAGTGCCATTTAAACAAAAAAATATTTGCGTAATAAAAAATTATTGATTGGTGTACCAAGTTCATGTTTTTTTTATCATATACGGCAAAGACAAAAGTTCCATACGAAAAAAAATTTATCTAAGGAACAAACCACAAGATCTCAGCCATCCATCATTCTTCCATCCAACGGTTTAAATTAATCACTCTTTTAAAATAAAAATATACTTGGGGGTATTATAGTCATTTCCAAAATAACTTAAACACCCCCAATCCTCTCACAAACTACTCACATAAACACACACATACACACACTATCACTCACTCCCAAACGCTCTCAGCCCTAAAACCATCCCTAACCACCGCAAATCGTCGCTAAACCACCGCCAAACCCTAATTAGCAAAATAATTCCATTAAAATGGATGTACGAGATGAAATAGCACAATATAAACGAGATCTAATCACATAAATTAGGGTTTGGGAATCGGGGGTTTTGGAATGGAGTGAAATTGATCGGAATGGAGGTGCGGGTCGTGGTTGACGGCATATGTGGCGGCGACTTCGTCGATCCGCCATATGTGGGGCGGGGGTGGCGACGGAGTGTGAGGTTGTTGCGGCGGCGGAGGGTGGATCAGGGTGATATTAGTTATTAGTGTGACTTTTAATGTAACCTATAATCAGGGGCTATGTAGGAATTCACAGTTCCAGATTCAGAGATTTTCTTCTAAGGCCAGAGTTACTTTGTGCTATTTTGTATTCAGGATTTGAACATCCTTCCGAAGGAAAGCTTTTTTTCCTTAACATTTTAATAGACAATTTATATCTGATTATACGGATTCATGATTTACTTGTAGCTTAATGATTATACTGTAAGATATTTCCTACACTTGCATTTCTTGTGTGTGAATCTCATTGTTCTTTGCGTTTGTGCGTGATTGGTACATGTATAATACTTTTCTCAAATTTAACTACGGTAAATGACAGCTTGAAATATGCACTTGCTTCATCATATAGCTATTGACAAAGGGAGAGTAGTCTCATCATAATCAAACATTGTTAATGTCAGATGTTGTAACTTCTAATTGGTAGTAATTAATGTACTTATTTACAGTGACTACTTTGGTATATACGATTCATTTGTTGTGGTTTTTTAGATGTGACGTCATTGTCTTCGTCGTTGTTGACTTGGAGAGTTTTGTGGTTCGTCATCGTCTTTGGCGTTTTCACATTTGTGTTTTTACTGTCAAACAAGTGATGATTGAACATAATAGGCAGAGTCATACATAGTCACATATGTCTTTTTATGATATGTATTGGTCAAGTATCTTTATGTGATTCATACAGAATCCCATGGGATTCTGTATGAAAAGATACCTGTCAAGTATCTTTATGGATCACATGGGATTATATATGAATCACAAGAGATTAGAGAGAATCACAAGGGATTAGGGATGAGTTACAAGTGATTCATCAAAGAATCCCATGGGATTCTGTATGAATCACATAAAGATATTCGTCAAGTATCTTTATGAATCCCATGGGATTTTGTATGAATCACATGGGATTATGTATGAATCACATGGGATTCTGTATGAATCAAATGGGATTCTGTATGAATCACATGGGATTGTATATAAACTGGAAGTAGAAAATCACTATGTTACAACATACTACACAACACTCATCATATAACAACGTACTACTTTTTAACTTATAACTAATGCTTTATGTTTTTTTTTTATGTTAGGTGTTCTTAATGCTATTGCTAGTAGTTCGCCTAGGAATAAGAAGAGGATTACCAAGGATATGCGTTAGTCAACGGACAAACCTGCCAATAAAGTTTTGAACCCGACGTTGTTGTTTCAGTTTAATCCTAATGATAAGTCTCCGACTGTTGTTACGGTGAAGGCGCCGGTTGTTGTTGAGGAGAAGGAGAAGGTGTCGGTTGTTGTTCAGGAGAAGGCGTCGGGTGTTTGTTCAGGAGAAAGCGCCGAATGTTGTTACTGATACGGAAAATAAGAAGGCACATGATGTTGTTATTTATATTATTGTTTTGTTAGTTGTTTTTCTTATTTACTTGAATATATAGATGATTTGCAAAGGAATTTTTTTTTTACTTTGAATATATCTTGTTTACTTTATGAATATATCATGTTTGTTACTTATATTCTCTTTCAATAAGTTGATCACATGGGTAATCTGTATGAATCACATGGGATTCTCTATGAATCATATGAGATTCTATATGAATCACATCGGATAAAGAATGAATCACAAGTGATTCATCAAATAATCCCATGGGATTCTGTATGAATCACATAATGAATCCCATGGGATTCATCAAAGAATCCCTTGGGATTCTGTATGAATCACATAAAAGATACTCGTCAAGTATCTTTATGGATCACATGGTATTCTATATGAATTCCAAGGGATCATAGAGAATCACATGGGATTCCGTATAGCAACATTCAGCTTTTTAATAAAGATATTCCATGAATTACATGGGGTTCAGGATTAATCACTTGAGATTCAGTTTTAGTTGTGTAATGTTATAAGATACTCTATTTGGGTTCACTTTTAGTTGTGTAAAGCATACAACAATCACATGGGATTCTGTATGAATCACAAGGGATTCGTCAAAGAATCACATGAGATTTATATGAAATCCCGTGGGATTCTTTGATGAATCCCATGTGATTCATACAGAATCTCATGCGATCCATACAAATTACCCATGTGACTAAGTTATTGAAACTGAATATAAGTAACAAACATGATCCATACAAGAATTTTCTTTGTCAATCATCTGAATATTCTAATTAAACAAAAAAAAATCAAATATGTAAATAACTTAAATTTGTTCAAACATCAAATCATTTAAATATTCAAGTAAAGAAGAAAATAATTAACAAAAACCAAGAATATAGTAACTTAAATTTGTGCATCAATTGGTTTCGCCTTTCCCTTTTCCTTTGGGTTCATCGGACAAGTTGTTTTTGTATGCAAGTTGGTCTTCTCTCCATAATGGCCACAAGGCTTCATTTGTTTCTTTTTAACTTGAAGTGTTTTTTCTCTTTCACTCTTTTCGCCTTTCATTGCGTTCTCCTTCTGTATCGGACAAAATGTCTACAAGTACATACCACCGACCCATCTTCTATAGTATGCAGTACCTTTCTAAAACACAAGAATTAAAGAATTAAAATTCTTAATGAATCACATGTGATTCAACATGAATCTCAAGTGATTCATTAGTCAATCTCATGGGATTCATAATGAATCCCATGTGATTGGGATTCATGCTGAATAACATGTAAAACACAAGAATTAAAGAATTAAATTTCATCCTGAATCCCAAGTGATTCATTAGTCAATCCCATGAGATTCATAATGAATCCCATGGGATTCATGCTGAATAACATGTAAATCACAAGAATTAAATAACTAAATTTCATCGTGAATCCCAAGTGATTCATTAGTCAATCCCATGGGATTCATAATGAATTATGAATAACATGGGATTCATGTTGAATAACATGTAAAACACAAGAATTAAAGAACTAAAATGCATCCTGAACCTCATGGGATTCATAATGAATCACATGTGATTCAACATGAATCCCAAGTGATTCATAATGAATCACATGTGATTCAACATGAATCCCAAGTGATTCATTAGTCAATCCCATGGGATTCATGCTGAATAACATGTAAAACACAAGAATTAAAGAACTAAATTTCATCGTGAATCCCAAGTGATTCATTAGTTAATCCCATGGGATTCATAATGAATATGAATCATGGGATTCATGCTGAGTAACATGTAAAACACAAGAATTAAAGAATTAAAATTCATCCTGAACCTCATGGGATTCATAATGAATCACATGTGATTCAACATGAATCCCAAGTGATTCATTAGTAAATCCCATGGGATTCATAATGAATCACATGGGATTCATGCTGAATCCCATAAGATTCTTGTTGAATAACATGTGACTATTTGATGAATCCCACAGGACTTTCACTTTTCTCATAAACAAGCATTTTATCAAACAATTGGAGAGCGACTAACTAGTATAACCAATCTGAATTCAAATCTCACAACACATACTCTAATTCAATAAGTACATATTAAAAATGGATAACGTGAATTGCTTACAACAGATCTAATTTAATTGTTCAATGACGGAGGCGGATCGACGGAGGCGGATCGACGGAGGAAGACGGATCGGCGGCGCAACAATAGATCGGCGGCGCAAATCGTCGTTAGATCGAAGGCACAACAGATCGGATCGTCGACAGAAGCATGATCGATGAAGACGGCGGTTGATTGTGATTCCGATGATTTTTTCCGGTGGTGTTATGGTGATTCCGGTGAGAGATGAGAGAGAAAGTAGATCTATGTGTTTTTATGAGAGAGAAAGTGGTTTGATAAAATGAGATGAAGAAAAATATTTGTTTTCTTTTTATGTAGAGAGGGGAAATTACTTATTTGCCCTTATTTGTTATTTTCAGATTTCATTTAGGCCGTTGGATAAAAGGAGTTTGGATGGTTGAGATGAGGTAGTTTATTCTTTAGATATTAGGTGTTTTGCATAGATCTCACCTCATATGGCCAAGATACTAGTAAATCGTAACAAACATGATGCCAACAAAGGTGGTGAAAACTCTTGTTGATTCCATGACATATTCACCTCCAGGCCCACCTCATAAATTTCCTTTAGATTTATGTCAATATCGAACAAAAATGGATTTATATAAAAGTAATGAACTAATGATTTGGTTGATTAAATATAAAAAGCTCAAATTTCATCAATCATAACTGAATACAACAAAAGTAATGAACAAATGTGTGCCTAATGTTATGCTTAAAGTGATGCGAAAGTGTTTTATAGGTTGTGATGAAGTGAGTCTATCTACTATCACCGATAGAATAATTCCGCATAAGATTAAACATATAATTAGACACACGAGTGAAGCATGTCAAAATGCTCAAATAGTTTATACCACACATGAAGATATATATCATGGTTCTAAAAGGCTAGCAAAGGCCCTACAAAGACCTCGTAAAGGCGTGAGGCTCGGTAATGCCACCACGTCACTTTAGACCACGTCTTTTTGTAAACTCGATATATATGAAATATGATATAAATATATAAATATTTTCATATTTTATGTTGTCTTATGACACGACTTATAAACACAAAAGCTTCACCTTAACCACAAAAACGTAAAACTTAGTCATTCCGCCACGCTACGCCTCGCGCTATTTAGAGCATACACATCCATAACTTGAGTTATAGTTTAACACCTGTCACGTCAGCGCCACATCAACTTTAACATTTCACCTTAACATCCCCAAAAAACACCCACATCAATAACACCCCAAGTTAAAATTTAACTCACCAACAATTTATAAAAACAACCCCTCATTTAAGGGCAGAAATGAAAAAAAAAAAAAAAATGTTGAAATGCACTTAACGCCCGTTAGGGCCATAACGCAGCCGGACTAACGCTGAAATAACGCCCCCTTTCAACGGGTTAACGCCTTTAACGCCACGGCGTTATGCCGTTACCTCTGTACACTACGGCGGTAAAGGGTCATGTTAAGGAAAAAAGCTTTCCTTCGGAAGGATGTTTGAGCTTTTATGCTTCCGGGGCTAACACTACACTAAAGGGTCATATAGCCAAATGTTCCGCGGTACCTCAAAATGCCGACGGTACTATTGGTGAGGATGGTCAAATTTGTGTATATGATAATGATGCGCTTCAAAGAGATTTTGCGGGGTGGGTCATTCAATATACTTATCCATTCAACCTCTTCGACAACGCCAAGCTTACGGCCATCATCAAAAAGAGGCTACACTCACGGTATAAACAAGTAAGTCGTACTAAACTTAGAAGTGATGCTTTTAAATTATGGGAAACGGCTAAAAATGATATTATTAATGGTTTTCGTGATTATAAATATGGTGTTTCTATAACTACGGATGTTTGGACCGCACCACATGGTTCGGCAAATTCTTATCTCGCCGTTACGGCTCATTGGTTTAATCCCGAATCTTGGTTATTAATGAAACGGACAATTGCTTTTAAACTATTTGGTTATCCACATACGGGATATAATTTAAGAAAAATTTTACATGACACTTTAATTGAATATAATTTAGATGATAAAGTTTTTACGATTTCACTAGATAATGCATCTAATAATACTAGAGCTATGGAATTGTTAAAATTACGTATAAAACCCATTTTAGATGGTGCTTTTTTCATTCCGTTGTGTTGCTCATGTTATAAATTTATCCGTTCAAGCGGCATTAAAATATGTGAGAGATTACGTTTGATATTTAGGGTATGTTAACAAATATATATCGCTCGAGTAATGAACGACAAATGAACTATAAACGTTTTGTAAACAATGTGGTGAACCATGGCTAGGACCGAAATTAGATACACCTACTAGGTGGAATTCTACTTGCATTATGTTTGAAAATATATTACGACAACGTACTACTTTAGATGCTTTTAATGAATTACTTGTTGAAAAAACCGTTCTACTTGATAGATGAGCAAGATTGGGATCGACTAAATGCTTTAACTATTTTTTACAAGTTTTAAAGAGGCAACAACTATAGTATCGGTGTTTATTACCCAACTAGCCCATTAGTTTTAAATCAAGTTTATGCTATGACGGAAAAATTAGGCAATTAAAAGACTCACATACTCAAATGTTTAGAAAAATGGTTAAAGTTATAAAAAGAGATTTATAAAATATTTTGCTAGTTTACCTTTGGTTTATACTTGTTCCACAGCACTTAATCCATGTTTAAATGTTGAGGCGAGAACTTTAATAAGAAGAATAATGGAAAATTTAGAATTATCTTTTGGGTTGGACGGTGAAGATCCCAACTATATGAATCTCAAGTTTTAAATTTAATGATTATTTTAAAAATTGTTTGAAATTTATGCAACAAAATATGGTCAACAACAAAACCCATTCTCGACCCAATGCGGGCGGTTCGTCCTAAATGACAAGGGACATTAACATAAACCTTTATAATACTTTACGTGAAGACGCTACAAAGCGTCAACGATCATCGACCGACAAGCGAGTTGGGACAATATATGGCTACAAACTTTTAACAACTTTAAGTCCCGATGAGTTTGCAAACTTTGACATTTTGGCTTGGTGGAAAGAAAGGAAATCCATTTCAATTTTAGCCGCTATGGCTCGTGACTTATTAGCGGTCCAAGCTTCGACAGTAGCTTCCGAATCGGCCTTTTTCATAGTGGTCGAATTATATCGGATAAAAGGACAAAACTTAGCCCGAATCCGTGGAAGTATGTGTATGTTAGAAAGATTATATGGACGGAGTAGATAGGGTACAACATCAAACATCGTTGGAAGGTTCGATGAAGAAGTTGAAGAAACTATAACAAGAAGAAGATGACATGGGATATCACCTCCGCCATCGAATTAGATGAAGGTGAATTTGAACCATTTGATGTTGAAGAGTTAGATGTAGAAGAATTTTGGATGATTTAATTTCTCGAGTATACACGGGTGATGGCAATGCCGAAGCTCGATATACTTGAGTATACTAATATGTTTTGGGTGATGGCCATGCGAAGCTCGAAATGTATTAGTATTTATTTATTTTAGTTCTATAATTGTATTGTTTAAATAAAAGTTATGATCAGATTCGAAATGTATTAGTATTTTATAGTTTTAGTTGTATGATTGTATTGTTTAAATAAAAGTTATGATTGTATTCGAAATGTATTAAATGTTTTAAATTCAAAAAACCGAACCAAGAAAATACCGATAAAAACGGATCCGAACATTTAAAACCGAAAACCGAACCGTAAAACCGATAAAACCGATTCAACATTTGAAACCGAAAAAACCGATTCGAACATTTAAAACCGAAAAATCCGATTCGGAAAACCGAAAAAAATCGAATCGATGCAGAAACTGCTTTTTAAAACCGGTTTTCCAAAAACCGAAAACCGGTAAAAACCGGTTTTTTTGCACCTCATCGCTATTATAACCTTGCTAAATATACACAACTCATAAAGCAAATCCAGGATAAAAGACCACTAGGCCCAAAATAAACTAAGAAACCCAATATCAGGTAAAGGCCCATTAGGGTTGTTATAATAACCTGTCATCTCTTTCACTTTCATTTTTAGCGCCTCCATCTTCATCTTCATTCCATAACCCTAAACACAAAGGTTCATTCATCTCTCATCATTGTCTTATTATTTTTGGTTAAATTTTACTCTTGAAAATGATTTTTATTTATTTACATGCTTTAAAAAAAGTTTATAAATTTATAGCTTTTTAGTCTTCCTGTTGTTTGCATCTAGTTAAGGTTAAAATTTTAAGGGGTGTTTGTTTAAGCTTATTTGTGGGCTTATGAGCTTATATGTTTTCGGCTTATGTTTCATAATCTTTATTTTCTTGGCTTATTTTGGGACTTATAAGCTTATATAAGTTTATTATGTTATAAGAAGCTTATATAAGCCCACAAGTTTAAAATAAGCCGAAAAAGTTGAGCTTATGAAATATAAGCTGAAAATTCATAAGCTCATAAGCCCACAAATTTTTTTAGCTTGTGTAAGCCCACAAATATAAAATAAGCTAAAAAAGTTGAGCTTATGAAATATAAGCTGAAAATTCATAAGCTCATAAGCCCACAAATAAGCTTAAAAAACCCTCTTAGTGATCTTTCTTGTTATTATGCTTTAAAGTTTAGAAATTTAAGGTTTTTAGTCTGCCTGTTGTTTGCATCTAGTTAAGGTTTAAAATTGTTAAATTTAAGGTTGGTTATTTAAGGGGTGTCTGTTTAAGCTCATATAGCGGGCTTATAACAATTTTTATTTATCATGTTTTTAATGTTTATAAATTTAAGGTTTTTAGTCTGCCTGTTGTTTGCATCTAGTTAAGGTTAAAAATTGTTATATTTAAGGTTGTATCATTTAATGGGTGTTTGTTTAAGCTCATATAACAGGCTTATAGCTTATTTGGTTTTG
Organism: Chrysanthemum lavandulifolium; assembly: GCA_022545495.1. NCBI lineage: Eukaryota > Viridiplantae > Streptophyta > Magnoliopsida > Asterales > Asteraceae > Chrysanthemum > Chrysanthemum lavandulifolium. Next base: position 273,703,648 of record CM040238.1, read on the forward strand.
AGCTTATGTTTCATAAGCTCATTTTTTGTAGCTTATTTTGAAACTTTTTGGCTTATTTAAGTTCATTATGTCATAATGAACTTATTGTTAAAGTTTCAAAATAAGCTACAAAAAGTGAGCTTATGAAACATAAGCCCAAAACCAAATAAGCTATAAGCCCACAAATAAGCTTAAACAAACATCCCCTTATTTGTGATCTTTTTTGTTTCGCTTTGTGGCGTTTACTAGCTTATTTGTGGGCTTATGAGCTTATTTGTTTTCGGCTTATGTTTCATAATTTTATTTTCTTGGCTTATTTTGGGACTTAAAAGCTTATATAAGTTAATATAAGCCCACAAGTTTAAAATAAGCCGAAAAAGTTGAGCTTATGAAATATAAGCTGAAAATTCATAAGCTCATAAGCCCACAAATTTTTTTGGCTTATTTTGTAACCTAAAAGCTTATATAAAATAAGCTGAAAATTCATAAGCTCATAAGCCCACAAATTTTTTTAAATTTAAGGTGTTTATTCTGCCTGTTGTTTGCATCTAGTTAAGGTTAAAAATTGTTAAATTTAAGGTTGTATCATTTAATGGGTGCTTGTTTAAGCTCATATAGCGGGCTTATAGCTTATTTGGTTTTGGGCTTATGTTTCATAAGCTCACTTTTTGTGTGTTATTTTGAAACTTTTTGGCTTATATAAGTTCATTATGTCATAATGAACTTATTGTTGAAGTTTCAAAATAAGCCATAAAAAGTGAGCTTATGAAACATAAGCCTAAAAACCGAATAAGCTATAAGCCTGCTATATGAGCTTAAACAAACACCCCCTTTCTTGTTGGTTGGTTATTTAGGGGGTGTCTGTTTAAGCTTATTTGTGGGCTTATAGCTTATTTGGTTTTGGGCTTATGTTTCGTAAGCTCACTTTTTGTGGCTTGTTTTGAAACTTTTTGGCTTATTTAAGTTTATTATGTCATAATAAACTCATTTAAGGCTATAAGCTGAAAAGTTTCAAAATAAGCTACAAAAAGTGAGCTTATGAAACATAAGCCCAAAACCAAATAAGCTATAAGCCTGCTATATGAGCTTAAACAAACACCCCCTTACTTGTTGGTTGTAGAGGAACATTTTTAAATGCTGTCATGAGAATGGTTATTTAGTGATATTTTTTGTTTCTTTTTGTGGCGTTAACTAGCTGTTGAATTTAAGGGTATTTTTTATCCGTTTTGCGTTGTTCGGAAAACATAGAATTCATACATTGTGTTGCGAGCTGTATAATATAAGATTGTTTTTAGTTGTTGGTTTTTGTAGGTATGGTTTAAGCTTATTTGTGGGTTTATGAGCTTATATGTTTTCAGCTTATGTTTCATAATCTTTGTTTTCTTGGCTTATTTTGGGACTTAAAAGCTTATATAAGTTGATTATGTTATGTTATAAAAGAACCTTTATAAGCCCACAAGTTTAAAATAAGCCGTAAAAGTTGAACTTATGAAATATAAGCAGATAAGCTCATAAGCCCACAAATAAGCTTAAACAAACACCCCCTAAAGTGATATTTTTGTTCCGTTTTGTGGTGTAACTAGCTTTTGAATGTAAGGGTATATTTTATCATTTTGTGCGGTTTGGAAAGCATAGAATTCATATATTGTAACATTGGCTTAAATGTTTTGAAACTTTTATGTGTTTAAGTAATATATTTTTATTTATATATTATCTTTGAAAGTTTATAAATTTAAGGTTTTTAGTCTGCCTGTTGTTTGCATCTAATTAAGGTTAAGCTTATTTGTGGGCTTATAAGCTTCTATGTTTTCAGCTTATGTTTCATAATCTTTATTTTCTTGGCTTATTTTGGGACTTAAAAGTTTATATAAGTTGATTATGTTATGTTATAAAAGAACCTTTATAAGCCCACAAGTTTAAAATAAGCCGAAAAAGTTGAGCTTATGAAATATAAGCTGAAAATTCATAAGCTCATAAGCCCACAAAATTTTTTTGGCTTATTTTGTGACCTAAAAGCTTATATAAAATAAGCTAAAAAATCATAAGCTCATAAGCCCACAAATTTTTTTGGCTTGTATAAGCCCACAAATATAAAATAAGCTAAAAAAGTTGAGCTTTTGAAATATAAGCTGAAAATTCATAAGCTCATAAGCTTACAAATAAGCTTAAACAAAACCCTTTTATTGATCTTACTTGTTTCGTTTTGTGGCGGTAAATAGCTGTTGAATTGGAGGGTAAATTTTGTCGTTTTGCGCGGTTTGGAAAACATAGAATTCATACATTGTAACATTGACTTAAATGTGTTACTTTTTGATTTGAAACGATTATGTGTCTAAGTATTAACTTTTTGTGTTGCAAGTTGTGTAATATAAGATTGTATTTAATTGTCGTTTTTTGTAGGTAAGGTTTAAGCTTAAGAAAAATGGTGGAGAAGACTAAGGGAAGAAAGGAAGAAGTTGTAACTAGGGAGTACACCATCAATCTCCACAAGCGTCTTCATGGATGGTATCGCCTCATTTTATTATTTAGCTTGTTTGATTAGACAATTTGTTATTTGTTTGTTCAAGTGTGTTTTGTGCTGCTCAATGTTATGGTACTATCTGCCTTGCACATATTACAAATTGTTGATGCTTCAATTAGTCCTTGTTATATGTGTGCTCATATTTAAAAAATTGCTGTTGTAACTACTTAATAGCTAGTTTGAAACCTTGGGCTAGTGATATATTTAAAGTTTGTAGTGTTTTAGTTTTTTTAATAAACGGGTAGGGTTTAAACGGGCAGGGTATGCTAGTTTACTTGAATAACAAATAGGGTTTAATGTGTCAGGTTGGGTAGTCTTAGAACAGGTAAAGTGACAACACGTATAAGAAGAATTTGGGTTACTTTTGGTAAATAAAAATTTGACTTTATACTTCAATGCATGTTGCATAGCTACTTCTTTAAGTTTTATAGAGGACGGGAACAAGGTGCTTGTGATGATGGACACACCTAAATTTCTCAAACTATAAGACTTTGGACGCCTGCGTTGGTGGTTCTGAAGTATTTAGTATGTTTCACATGGTGTGCAACTAGCAAAACCTGACTGATTTTGTAATTTGGATAAGCTGTTTTTAACAAGTACTGTATACTTGTAAGTTTGTTTAATCGGGAGCAGTTGACCAATTTAGTTACTTTGTTTTTAATGATGCTATTGGAAACCTAGGCTCTCGGTTTAGCCAAAAAAATATATAACAAACAGGGGTGTGAACATTGTTTTTAGTGATAGAAGCTGGGCCTGTGAACTAAGTCATGAGATATTGGTTGACCTTTGGTTTGCATATTTTTATTGATGTATTTCTCACATTGCATCATAGAACTATGTAATACAAATCTTCTTCTGAATCTATTGACACATACATACTTTATTGTTTCTAGACATGCTTTGTGTGGGTTATATATTGCGATATGTGCATTTGGCTGTGTAAGTTTTGTTAAGAGGTGGAACAAATCATGTTTCATGGATAACTGGTTTGTTTGACATGCTGGCATTTGTTTTATCTGCTTAACAACTTTTGTAAAGCAGTAATACATCAAGTTTTTTTTTTGAACAAAGTAATACATCAAGTTGAATACAAAAGCTATTAAATAGTGTATTTATGAGGTCGTGAACTTTCAAAGGTTTATTTTTTTAGAGGATTGTAACCATTAGACCTGTTTTGTAAGTAGTTAGGCGTTACATTTTGCATTGCAATCTAACTGTGTTATTTGTGTATTTGACTGAAAAAATTTCGTACATTTTCATAATATTAATTTATTATTTCTTACATTAGTCTGTTCTTGTCAATTAAGGGATATAAGTTATTGTACACATTGGACTAATCTTCTTCTTTGATCTGTTTTATTCTTTCTAATACAGCACTTTCAAGAAGAAGGCCCCAAAAGCCATCAAGGAGATTAAGAAGTTTGCACAAAAAGCCATGGGGACAACAGACGTGAGAGTGGATGTCAAACTAAACAAACACGTGTGGAGCCGTGGAATCAGAAGTGTTCCAAGAAGAGTCCGAGTTAGAATTGCTCGCAAGAGGAATGATGATGAAGACGCAAAGGAAGAACTTTACTCCCTTGTCACTGTTGCGGAGATCCCAGCAGAAGGGTTGAAAGGTCTTGGCACTAAGGTCATTGATGATGAAGATTGATTCATCAAGAATATCTTTTCTTGAATTATGCAGCTGAGTTTTGATTTTTGTTACTTTAAGTACGGTCGTAGTATCTACATTTTCTCCAAGTGTACGTTTTGGGTGTTTAGAACCAATCTTATGTTGCATGTGATGAAAGATTTTGGTACTCGCTTATCAAATTCTACAAAAGATTATAGCACTTGTTGATGCCTGTCGTGTTTTCATACTTCTGGCTTTACTAGTACAAGGTAGTTAAAGTTTGACAAGAAGCTACATATACCATATATCAAAGTAATCAAATAGATAAGAGGCCTATATCTTGATTAGTTATTGTAAATATGTGCTACAATCAACTTTGCCATCCTTTTTTCATGTCATAAGGCATATGCAGGTTTAGAGTGTCAAATTTTGATGCTACGAAAGCTGGCTAACGGCGGGTATTCCTGCTTTTTTCAAAAAGAAGCCCTCCTCAATGCCAACTAGTCTATTTAACTTCTGCAGGATATATTGTCAAAAAAATATCGATCAGTGTATTTCAAGAAATAATGGTCATCGTTCACTCGCAGAAGAATGAATACGTTAATCTACTAGCGTTTAGGTCTTCGTTGTAAACATGAGTTAGTAGTCTTCTTCACAGATGATATACTAGTTCATAAATTGACACAACTTTGTCTTTGACTGCTAGAAAAAAATAAGTACATGTTCACCTTAAGAAACTTATTGTTTAACCATGTTTATGTTTTCACTCGCAGAACAATGAATATGTTAATCTACTAGTCGTTAGGTCTTCGTTGTAAACATGAGTTCGTAGTCTTCACAGATGAAATACTTGTTCATAAATAGACACAACTTTTGACTACTAGAAAAAATAAGTACATGATCACCTTAAGAAACAAGAACCGAAAATAAGTCTCAATTATTTATGCAAGTCCCCTGAACAAAATCTCATTCTTCATCCCTCCATCTGATGTACAAAATTGTGTGTCTTATAAACCAAGTTCAGATTTTTTACTGCTTCGCTAATCTCATGGAGTTGTACTTTAGATCACCTGAATTTAACTGCAACCATGTAAAGTGTGAATCGTCTTTTCCATAACTTGTATTTCTATTCAACGGGCCTTGTAAGCATACATGTAGTTTCGAAGTTGTTTAACTTCCTCAGATGATTCATTCAGAAGAGTATCCACGTAGAGACAGAACCCGGCTCCACTGCAACAGGATGGACAATTTGTTTAACGTAAGCCTTACAATCAAACGAACACTCAGAAGATAAGCGTAAGTAAAGAAAACGTGCTACCTTAACGGACCAAGAGGGAGCCAAATAACATCCCATCGGAACTTGGGCAACCTACAAGCGAGCAAATGCATCAGATATCTGCACTAATGATTACTATGTTGACCCATTACCCAATATACCACCCGCCAATTTCGTAGCCTCTGATATAGTCATTGTGTAGTTTAAGATGGTATAAAGAGTGCAAATCTTGCATGCACGTAAACAAAGGCTTTCTTACTTGAGCATATTATACAACCAGAAAACAGCTAGCAAAACACCACAGCAGCAAGAAACCCAAAGCCATTGTCTACGGGATCTTGAGCTACGAAGCAAGCCAGCAATGGCCATCAAACACACTAGAACAGCTACCCAGTCTGTGAATCATATTGCAGAAAGTTATAAGGCAATATAGTGGTTGCAATTACTGAAAACTGTTTTACCAGTTATCAAATATCTAGGACAGACACCCTCCAACAGAAACAAAATAAAGAATCATATGGGCCATGTGAAGTCTACTGTAATCATGCATCATGCTACGTGTAGTCTATTCATATCTTGGTCATATTCATGCCATAAGACTGATTTCAAGGTAGGATAGAAGGCAGATGTGATAATCATGCCAGCATATGTAATGTTACACGAGAATGGTGAAATACTTTATGCAAATTTTGTGTACTATAGATGTACCCTTAGTAAATTTCTATGTTCCTAAGAGACAGTAGTTAAAGCAATTGAAGGTAAAACAGATACATGATCAAGGTAAAATGGGTTTATACACATGTATCGGAGTTCTAGTAAGAAGGTCCAGATTATAGAATATCCGCTATGCAGACCACACAACAAAAAGATATTGAAATTCAAGAGAACAATCTGACCTGCAGCAATCACAGCCCATGATTCAATCTCATCCATGAAGTAAGCATGGTAACGCTGTCATTAAAAAACAACATTACTGTACAGTATTCATATAAAATTCTACAGATCCCCAGAAGGGTAAGTGACAGATAAAACAGCGTAAACAGATGGAAATACATATTTGCGTATTAAATATGTTTGAAGATATAACATACCAGTTCCCATGGCATTGTTGTTTGTCCATAAATGGAGAAAATCAGAAACGCCACGAAGCAGAAAAGCAATCCCGCAAACACGTGCTACAAGAAGAACATTGAGCCAAATAAGATACATATAAAAAAACTATATCCCTATAATAAGATGTAAATTCTGATACAATTGTTTTCAACTCAATGAAAACGAACTCAAGTCATTTAACTAAGAGTGGTCCTATTCCTATGTTTACATTTCCAAAAGTACCAATCGAGCAAAACAAGTTGAAAACTCAAACCAAAAAGTACCACGGCCTGGATTTGGAATCGAACAAATACCATAGTTTATACCCTTATTCATCTGATGCAATGTGTAAACTAACATGCTTAGGATTGCTCATATCTACCTATTGTGTTTTAAAAACAGCACATAACCAGTTACTAGTGTTTGGATATGAGCAAAATGCATATGATTATCTGCTTTTTTTACATCGCTTGAAGGCAGAATAAGTAGTTCTGAATAGGATTCTAACGATTTTATCTTCTAAAAATTCTTAAATTACCAAACTTTCCAATCACTCAAACATCTGTTTAATCTAATAATAGTGTTTCATAAACAGAAGCAACGCCAATTAGCCAAAACACTACTGCTTTTTCCATAAAGCAAAAGTAGGGTAGACGGATGAGGTTTTTTCCCTGTTCAGGTTACTAGGGGAGGCCGGAAGGGCGAGCCTTTTTTGACTCAGATGTACGTGGCCTTGCCGGGTTAATCCCGGGACCATAATAACACAATAATAAGATCATAATTAATGCATTATGTTGATATGAGTGAAAAAAGAATACCCTCCAGAAGCGAGATTGTTGAGCTTGAGATCTTTCAAGTGACCTAACCAGCTCCTCCTGTTCTGTTTCCATATTCATCAACTCATCAATCACTCATTCCAAAACAGTAAAAACTACTCCTTACGTCTCAAACTAAATGTCCACCTTTAAAATAAGCGTCTACTTTCAAATATTAACCAAATATTAGTGTTTTCTTAAGCTTATTTGTGGACTTATGAGCTTATTTGATTTCGGCGTATATTTCATAAGCCCCAATTTACCGTCTTATTTTGAGACCTATGAGCTAATATAAGCTTATTACGATATACTAACAAGCTTATATGAACCATAAGTCTCAAAATAAGCCAGAAATCTGGGCTTATCGAATATAAGTCGAAATCATATAAGTTCATACATAACCCACATATAGAGTATGTTTGGCGAAATGGGCTCGAGCTGGGCTGGAGTTGGAGCTGGGGCTTGTGAGCTAGAGCTTATATTATAAGCAGGAACTGGAGCTTATATTTTATAAAACTGTTTGAATTAGTTGGAGCTAAAGCTTATTATGCAAAATCGCATAAAAATACATCAAATTAAATTCATATATATTTCCAACTTTTGCGTGATAATCCACTATATTTTCAAGGCTATTTAAGTAATTTAGCTACCTATAAGTCCCCATAAGCCCGTTTCAGCACACTCGAGCTTATGGAGGCTGATGGTTCATAAAAGCTTCCACAAACATGTGTGACAAACAAAACTTATTTTATAAGCCAGTAGAGGGGACAGGACAGGATGGGCACGTGCCCCCTAATATGTGGCTATTTTCGTAATTTGCCCCCCCTAAAGAACCAATTTGTAGCGTAGTTTCTAAAAGTTATCAAAGTTTGCCACTCGACCATAACTTTCTGGCTCCGCCCCTATATAAGCCCCGCACCAAACACAACCTATAAGCTTAAAAAAACACCCTACCAATCAAGATGTTTCTCACATGATCTCACTTTTCTTAAACTGCGCAAATTAAAAAGAGAAATGATAGAGAGACCTAAACTTATGCGTAATTTTAGGCCTAAAAACAAGTGTCATTATCTTAATGGTTGCAGACAGGGACCCACTTATTTTACAACCATTAGGATGATGACACTTGTTTTTAGGCCTAAAATTAGGCCTAAGTTCAGGTCTCTCTATCATTTCTCAATTAAAAATAAACATTTAATATGAGACAAATAATAAATAAAAAATATGTAATGATATACCTTGGGTATCAAGGGGTTGGAAATCGGAGCTTGTGGGCAGAGAGTATTTTCCATCACCATCGTCGTCATCGGAGCTTATATTCCTCCAGCTCCTAGCTAGTCTCTTCATTTTTAGAAGTTATCAAATGTTACTATTTCGATACTGTAAATATGAAACATGAGATATGTTAAGGTTGCATAACATATCCTCCTACTTCTCTTTTTCATTCATTTGTGACATAATGTTTTTCTTTTATATATTTGTATCGCTGTAAATATTGAGATCCTTGCCTCTAGAGACAGAGATCAAGTGTTTGATCCGCACCCCTTACAAGGTCGGAGGTCCTTTTCTACCCTTGGTAGAATCGAAAGCAGCCTCTTTACCTTAGGTAGGGCTATGATTGTCTACGTCTTAACCTCCCCCATACATCGTGAAAAACGGTATTACGACCCATAACCCGTGGAAGACGTTATTGGGAGTTACTTTTTTTTTTTTGCTGTAAATATTGAGATCGTATGACCAAATCCATAGGCGGAGACAGGAGGGGGGCACGGGGTTACGAACCTGTTAAAAGCTATAGTGTTAGTTTTTTAAGATATTTGGTTGTTTTTGTAATTTGCCCCCTTAAGAACAAATTTGTAGTATAGTTTCTAAATTTATCAAACTGTGCCCCTTCGAGCAAAAATTTCTGACTTTGTCTTTGATCAAATCAGACTAAATAGGTTGAGTCGGTTTGGCGAATAGGTATAAGACAATTCTGAACATGTTAGATTATGTTTTAGTTGAGACGGAAATCCTTACCTTAACCCGAGCATGAGAAACTTTGACATGACATGACAAACCAGATCGTAATCAGATGTGTTAAAGTTGCATAATATATCCTTCTACTTCTTTTTTAATCATTTGTGGCGTAATGTTTTTTTCATCATTTTTTTCGGTGTAAATATCGAGATCGTATGATCAGTTCGTTATTGGTGATATATCAAATCAAGGTTCGTATGATCAAAACCGGCTTAAGTTGGAAGGGTGATAAATGAGCTTTAACATGTTCGCGGATTGGGTTTATATATTTTTATTTTTTAATTTGCATGGTATTTTTTGGCTTTAACTTGCTTGCAAAAAGATCTAAGGTTCAAAACATAATAGATACACGTGTGAGGATGGTCATAGTAAAAAAAAAAGACGATTAGTTGAAACTAGCGGGTTAACTCGCGCGTTGCGACGGGAGTGCGTTGCCCTCGATCATTTTATTCACGGGAATGAATTTGCTAAAGTTTTTTTTTTTTTTTTTTTTTTTGCGCCTTGTTCGCTCACGCGTCCATCGTCACGTCTGTGAGTCTGCTCATCCCCAAATGAGTTTTAGTATATATATATATATATAATACCAGGTTAGACTACATATACACAAGGGGTATTCACAAATCCGGGTGATACCCGCAGGAACCAAATACCGAAATTGAACCGAATTTATCAAAACAAACCCAACCGAATTAAATATTCGTTTTTCGGTTGAATATGGTTTTGACAAAATGTTAACTGAATGGAATTCACATAAACTTAAATATAACATTATTATTATTTAAATATAACACTTTTTAGTTTATTTCTTTTGATAAGTAACTATATAATTCGATGAAAAAAAATGATAAATTATGTAATTCAGGTTATTCAGGTCAATTCAAAAATCGAATCGAATTCAAATTTAGTTTTCGGTTCGGTTTAATTAATTTGAATTCAGTTTGATTTAATTTTCTTTTTATTAAAAAAGCTTTTAACCAAACTAACTGAACCGAATAAAACAAACAATCTAATAACCGGACCAACAAACACCCCTCCCGGACTCCCTCGGCATACAAAGACTCGTGCATCCAAACATCTTCCATATTAATAAGCCCATAATCAAGCCCAAACTTTTAAAAGAATAAGGAAGTCCAAAACAGCCCATTCCTATACACCAAACTTTAAACCCATTCACCCCAAAATCATAAACCTTCACTTCTCCCTTTTGATTCTAGCAATTGCTCTAAGAGTATGTTTGGCAAAAATAGATTGTCTTGATCTTTGGTCTTTGGTCTTTATTCTTAAAAGATTATAGAAAGAGATTATTTTTATGTTTATATAAAGAACCTTTATTTTCGTAAATTATGGAAGATTATTTTTTTATAATCTCTTATAATTTATCTTCTTAAACAAAGATTATTTTTAGGTAATTTTATTTTTGAAAAATAAGCATAATCTCTCCATAATCTTGTGTGCCAAACATAGCCTAAAGCTATAACTTTTTTACATGGGTAAACCATCATTCCTCACATTTTTACATACTACTATAACTTTTTATGAAATTAGTATTACTAATGTTTTGTATAAATATTGTGTAAAAAACAGGAAAGGTGCATGGATCATTGGCTCTTGCGGGTAAGGTTCGAGGACAAACACCAAAGGTAGCTAAACAAGACAAGAAGAAACAGCCATGTGGACGTGCTCATAAACGTATTCAGTATAACCGTCATTTCGTCACTGCCGGTAACTTTATATAGTATAATGTTAGTATATAATAGAATCATGTCCTTTTACCGTTTAGAATATAATGCTTATTTGGCAACGAGTGATTAGCTTTTGGATTTTGTATAAACACTCCTATTGTATGTTTGGCAAAATTAGCACAGTTGTACACGTTTTATAATAGCGTTTGGTAAAGTAGTTGTTTGTGTGATTATAAAGTGCAAAGTAACGTAAAAGCTAAACATTAATGCTAAATGCTTCTTAAAGTAGCATTTAGAAAAGAAAAAAAAAACAAAATGCTAAACGCTTTATGCCAAACGATCTTTTAGTTCTAAATGCTAAACGCTCTTAAAAGCTCATTGCCAAACATACTCAAATAAAACAAGCGTTTAGCTTTAACGTCATTTACACTTTATAAATTATAATTATAGCTACAACTATGTTCCAAGAGCTTTTATAAAACAAACACCTGCTATTATTAGTATCCTAAAGCTGAATTTCTATAACTTTGACTGTCGTATATACATTGTTTTTCATGATATTAGAACTTATGATCCTACAAATGAGAGAAAAATGATGAGAATCGCAATCTGACGTTGTTTTGATAAATCACTATGCATTTACTTGGTATAATCCGGTGTGAGGTGCTAGCAGGTGCCTGGTATTGCTTCCTTTTCAGCTTATTGGCTGATGCCATTTTCGTAAATCGTTATGCACTTTTGACTGTTGAGATCACTTATCAGCTAACTTTTAAGTTTTATTAAGGACAATTAGCACTTGCTTATTACACTGTGTTCATATGCAAATTTTAATAAGTATATAAGCTGAAATTTGAGCTGTTTTAAACACTTTCCTAGTCTACTTGCAGCTCATTCTTGGCAATGTCATTTAACACACATTTAAAGTGCTCGAGTTATTTTATGGCCAACTAAGGTGTTTATTAGCAAGAAATATCACCGGGTTTGTTTTCACGTGCTTAACGAATTTACATCTGATTTGCAGTTGTTGGTTTTGGAAAGAAGAAGGGCCCAAACTAATCCGAGAAGTAAGCTGTTAAAGGCATAGCATAGTCATGTAGCCGAGTCTAATGGAAATTTTAGACTGTTATCGTTTTACTAAACAATGTTGATTGATGCCAAACTGTAGTAACAGTCATTTTGGAATGTGCTTTTTCCGTAATCTACTCATTCACTTAAGCGTTTCCGAAATAGAGTATAAAGTTACCGAAGAAGCATATACCATATCCAAGTTCAAACGACATAACTTATGACGAACGACAAACAATATGTTCTCTATAAAAGAATCACAAGTACAAATATCAACTAGTTACATTTGAGAATTAAATCAATGACTTAAATGAGATGAAAAGATTGAATCTCTACATTACAAAGAATTAAGTTTGACTTTAAAATTAGTCAAAATAAACTCCAATAAATTGTTATGGAACATAAAAATAGAGCTAGTGCATGATGTATGTCAAGGCCAAAGCAAGCATCATAAGCACATAAGCCACTCCTTGATCAATTGTTGCCCCTGTAGACCCAATATCAGTAAAAACATTTTTTACCACCATGAAAAGTGAAAACTATTAGATGAACATATAAAACATGCATAAAACAGATGGCAAATTGTCTGAAAATGTATCGTACTTGTCAATTTTTTGAGTTGTATGTATCATCGTTAGGATCAGATTATTTAATAACTAACTTTTTAAATTTCGATTATTCTGTGTATCTTTTATTGAATATGCTATATATAACAAAGAGTCGAGTAGGTAACAAATTCTTCATATTCATTGATTTTATACATGTAAACAAAAAATTTCTAAATGTATATTTGTGTTTATTTTACAAATAAGTGTCTAAAACTCAAAATGTGCTTATAACTATAGAGTGCAAGAGAGAAAAATTACCGTCGCTTGAAGGGCTAGGGCCGGGAGCTGGAACTGGAGCTTGAGCATTGATAGTCGGAAGAATCAAAGAAGACATCAACACAACGAAAATAGCCATGACAAAGCTCATTTTCGCGCCTTCCATTTTCGAATGTTGTATTTTCTTTTTCTTCTAAAAACCAAAAAATGAAAATACTCAAAACTCCAATATCTCTATTTATTTCATATTGTCATAATGTGTACCATGATGTTTATATAGAGATAGGTTGAGAGAATATTGGAGGGAAGAACAAAGATACATAAAGTTAAAAAATTAGTAAATTGCAAAAATCGTCCTGGTGGTTTGATAAAATTACAAGTTTGGTCCTTAACCTATCAAAAGTGCAAGACACTATTCCTGCGAGGAACTTTAGGTTACAATTTTCGTCCTTGGTAGCAATTTTGACAAGGGCATTTTAGTCATTTTATATTGAAGAATGATGAATACTGCAACCAAAAGTTTCTCACAAAAATGATGCATGCATTTTCAAAAAGTTGATCAAACCTGCAATTTAGCCAAATACAAAGACCGTTTTTGCAATTTACTCTTAGAAAAATGAATATAAAACTAGGAACTAATTATTTATTTATTTTTAGCTTAAAAGGTAACGACCACTCTGGATTGTGGTTGTTAAGTATGATTAAAAAAATGATTAATTGTCTAAGAAATTATGTAGGCCGTTGATTAGTGCCACGTGTAGGGTGGAGAATGGCTGCACGTTACAATGAAATTGTGTAGGTAGGATTGAGCTGTGATAGCACATGGAAATGATTTGTTTGCCACTTTGTCGAATATTCTTTCTTTTCTTTCTTCTTATTTTTAGTTTTTATATCTTTCTCTTTTAGCAAATTTTTTTAGTTTTTTTAGGAGACATGAACCGAATCACTCTGTTTGGTTCAGTTTTGTATCGGTTCACGATTCGGTTCGGTTTATACGATTAAGGTGTGGTTTTCTCGGTTTTGACTCGAACTGAACCGAACCAAAAATCATAAATGCATAGAATCGAACTGAACCGAAGTCATAAATGCATAGAAACGAAAACCAAACCGAATATGGTCGGTTCGATTTTGGTCGGACCAGTTCGGTTTCGTTTTCAGTCTGTTTTGTTCAGTCGTATATAGTGAGATTATGAACTTATACAAAATTTGAAAAGTTTATAAGTCAAAATTCTTTTGTTTAAAAGGTTATCAAGTTAAGCTTATAATTTGGGTAAGGTCATCAGCTTATAAGCAAAAAAAATGAACTTATAATGTTTCATAAGCTTACATAAGCCTATATATCTGATATATATGCTAAGACAAACACCCCCAAAATGAATAAGTGATTAAGGTATAAATGTATTTAAGTTGCTTACATGAAAAATACAAGAATTGAAATGATGGGTTATAAGATTTTGTAAAATGTAATAAGTCATAAGTGTATGATTCATGATTCAATAACTATGTTATATGCTAAAGGTTGTTTTTAGTTGCGTTTTTGTGAGCTTAGTGCATTGAGTCATTGTTTTACTTCTAGTCTCAATTTGACCATATGCAAAGCTTTTATCATACTTGTTTAGCAAAGAAAACTTTTTGTTCATTTATATCTTTGTTTGACACCGTTTTATCGTTAAAGAAATAACCAGAAAATAAAAATGAATGCCTAATTTTATACCTAAATTTACGCGATGCCATTATATTAGTTTTAGCAAATCGACCAACTTATTTACATGCCGATAAAACAATGACCCACAACTTAGTTAGGAGATTAGTCATATTTTTAGTAATAATAATCACAACAACAATGAATACTCAATCCTGTTAAAGCAAGGTATAAAAAAGTTAGAATGTAGACGACAGTTATATTTTTACTCGAAAGTAGATAAATTGCTTTGTTTCTTTTATTTTTAATAAAAAAGAACTGTTATTTTTCATTTGCATTTACGAAATATCTAAAATGTGAATTGACTCTAGTTTATTTATTACGTAATCATTTTGAAAGGCTACGAATTTCTTACAAACGCCTTTTAATCTTCTGAATATATATTTAAAAAATACAAAACTAACATCAATTCCATTGTCGTCCAGCGGTTAGGATATCTGGCTTTCACCCAGGAGACCCGGGTTCGATTCCCGGCAATGGAACTTTTTTTTTTTTTTTTTTTTTCTCTAAATCTTGACTAAAAGTTTATCTAATCCAATATTGAGTCCACGCTAGGGGTGAGCATAATAGACTGTAGACCAGACCGAACATATTTTGGTCAAGTCCTCGGTCTAATATTTTCCTCATATTCGATTTTTGGTCTTCAATTAGACCGGACCGTAGCCATAAATCAAACTGGACCTGACCAACCTGATAATAAACTCTGGTGTTTTGGACCAAATCGATTTTTAATCCGGTCCGGTCCGGTCCAGTTTTCGGACCCCTAATCGATTATGCTTTTGTAATTATGTTTTGTTGGACCGGACCATATCCATGAATCGAACTGAACATGACCGACCCAAACTTTGAACAAACATTTTGGTTCAGTCTTAGGTTCAGTGTTTTGGACCAAATCGATTTTCCCTAATCCAGGCTGTTGATACAATCTGATATCTTAGATGACATAAAAAAGTCAAAGTGTTCTTCACACTTTGATGATATTGGTCTGTCTCAAATCTTTTGCGTTGACTTTTCAAATTACTTTTATAACTTTTTCATATATTTTTTTAACAAAAATATAATGATAATGAAAGTTGGTGGGTATCAACTTATCTAAGTTGAATTTTCTTTGCTTAAACATTATAGGGTATACACTGGGATGAAGACGACGATCTGGCTCCGTGATCGATCCCGCATAGAATTAGCCAGACTTGATTTTTCCCGATCATAAGTTAGTGGTACATGCAGATCTGCATCGAACGTTGGTGCCGGAAATCGGGTTTTCCCGCTTTTTCCGAATTTCCGATTTGGTACCGTCCCGCATCAATTAGTGGTCCCGATTTTTTCACCTTATTTCGTAGTCCCGATCGCATCAGATTTCAAGAATCAGACTGCTGTTTGATCTGCATCGATACCTTTCCAGTTCGGTTCCGGGATTCGGCCCGAAATACTCATCCCTAGTATACACTTAATTGGACCATTTAACTTGTGGTTTAAAAAGGTTGCTTGTAACAATAATGACAATTTTGTGTCCCTAATCATCTATCTATAGTCTATACCCATTCAATAACAAACCTAATAATTTTGGTGACTTAGCATAATAATAGTTTCGTGACGCGATTTATTATAAATCACGTTACTAACTAATCATTGAGTTATTAACGTGGTATAAAAATAAAAGGCTCTGAAATATCCTCACGAGATATTTTATCATAATTCGTCTACTTTTTTTTCCTTTGCTTTATTTATTTTATTTTTCACTTTAGAACTTTATTATGACTTAAAACGAGAAAAGAAACTCACGAACTAAAAAATAAATTTGTGTCCCTAATCATCCATCTACGTCTAGCTATACCATTCAATAACTAACCTAATATTTTGGTGACTTAGCATAATAATAGTTTCGTGACGTGATTTATATATAAATCACGTTACTAACTAATCATTGAGTTATTAACGTGGTATAAAAATAAAAGGCTCTGAAATATCCTCACGGGATGTTTTATCACAATTTTTTTTTCTTTTCTGACTTTTGACCTTTATTACGACTTAAAATGAGAAAAAAAAACTCACGAACTAAAAAATAAATTTGTGTCCCTAATTATCCATCTATAGTCTATACCATTCAATAACTAACCTAATAGTTTTGGTCACTTAATCGCAAAATAATAGTTTTGTGACGTCGTTACTAACTAATCATTGAATTATTAACATGGTTTAAAATATAAAAGGCTCTGAAATATCCTGACTGGATGTTTTATCGTATTATTTTACCTACAAGCTTATTGTGCATGGTTTTCGTAAGTCTTATCTTTTTTTAGCTTTTTTTTTTTCCGACTTCTGACCTTTATTATGACTTTTAACGGGAAAAGAAACTCACGAACTAAAAAATAAGCTAAAAAAACTACACTTATGAATTATGATATATACAAAATAAAAAAATAAAAATGTGACTTTTGTTTTGTGATTAAAATAAAGTACATAACTATACTTCTACACGGGTCGTGTTAATTACCCGAAAAAAATGATTAAAGTTATCACTAATCCTTCCATTATGTAACAAGTTGTGAATTAAAAACACACATTAGTTAGTGTATTATGTAGGGCAAATGACAAAAAAAATCATCAAACTTGACACAATTTATGATTGTGTGTAGCAAACTATTTTTTTTCTTATTGTGTGTACTGAACTTTCAAAATTCGATTATTGTGTGTATTTTGTGACCATTTTACCCTTAATTTTTTCAAATTTCGAAGGGTAAAATGGTCATTTTACACGGCAAAACAAATACAAAATACACATAATGATCGAAATTTGAAAGTTCAAGACATGAATAAGAAAAAATACGAGAGTTATTACACACAATCACATAAAGTTAAGTTCGATCGATTTTTTCATTATTCATTCTATTATGTAATAAGCAAAATCTTCATCCATCATCATGTTAGCAACTACAATGTATATATATATATATATAAATAAGTTGCTGTCTTTTTCAAAGTTGGCTGTTTAGCATGCTAGCTTACACACATTATTAGCTTAATAAAAATAATACACGCCAACTGGTTTTCAAAACAGCCTAGCTAATTAAGATAACTTACTTTGACTTTGATATATATAAAAGCATGTTTAAAATCTTTTAGTTGATTGAATTTGGTGGAATATAACTATTTAACAACTTTTTGACATTTTTGTTTCTTTGAAAAATAGCCAAGCCAAGCCACTTTGCATGACTATGTATAGTAATTTAGGACTACTCGATACATTCGTTGTTCGAGCTGCTAAGGTTTTGTTGCGAGTTTGATAATGGTGTACGTTCTTCGGGTGTTTGTTCTTTGGTGTGTTGCTGCAGGCTTTGTTCATGTTTATGTTCATGCACAGGTTCAAACAGGTTAGTTATGTGCAGATTTGTTTTAGCTTATTCGTTTTAGTACTTTTTATGTTATGAATTTAGCTAGATGAAACTTAGATTATGGTATCGTAAATATGCATTACAGGGTGTTTGGGATTGCTTATTAAGGAAAGTTGTCATAGGGTGTGCATTTGGTGTTAAACTTTATAAAATTTTCGTGTAAAAAAATGTTACGCTACAAATGGTGCTCAAAGGGTATGCATCCCTGCCTAAAGTATGTACGTCCGCCCATGGTTTATCTGCTTGTTTTGTTTTGATTTGATACAGTAAATAAGCAATAATTAAGTGTTTGTTAGAACAAACTCCTTAGGCTTATGTGCTTATTTGAGGGTGAAATTAGCAGTTTGAAGTTTGAATTCAAACTGCTTATCGCTTTTGATATCTTACACTAATATCTCAGAATCACATTTGGTAACTTTGTGCTATTTGTTTACTTGTTGTATAGGTTATATAAGTATTGATTGTGGATCGCCGGAAAATTTCAACTATGTGGATCTTGATACGGGCATAAGTTACACTTCAGACGAATCGTTTATAAACACTGGAGTCAACAGAAACATCTCTTCAGAATATGCGTATCCGAACAACCCAGTGCTCCCACAGCCTCTTTCGGATCTTAGAACATTTCCTCAAGGCAATAAAAACTGTTACACTTTAAGACCGAATGGTGGAAAAAATAGTTTAAATCTTATACGAGCTACATTCATGTATGGAAACTATGATGGACAAGATAAATTACCCGAATTTGATCTTTATCTTGGTGTAAATCTTTGGTTATCAGTAAAGTTCATAAACGCCTCTGATGTTGTTACGACAGAAATAGTTCATGTTGCTCTAAAAGATACTATTAGCATTTGTCTTATAAACACAGGAAAAGGTATTCCTTTGATATCGGGGCTAGAGTTAAGACCACTCGATAAGTCCATATATGAAATTGACGATGAGATATCGTGGTCGTTGGTATTGTTTCAAAGATTTGATATGGGATATGTTAATGGTACTGGTCGATATACTGATGATATGTATGATCGGATTTGGTCTCCTTACACTTCACCGTCATGGGATTCTTTACGAACGTCTATTGAGATAGACGTAAGTGGAGATGGATATCGAGCACCAAATGAAGTTATGCAAACGGCTGCTACACCTAAAAATGGAACCGAGTCTTTGGAGTTTAGTTGGAGTACTTCTGACTCGAATGCTCAGTTCTACATTTACATGTACTTTGCTGACTTGGTTAGGCTGAGAAACAACCAAACGCGAGAGTTTAATGTTTCTTGGAATGAAAGTCCACTTTTTGGAAATGTGAGACCTCGTGTTTATCGTGCATCTACTTTTTATAATTCAAAAGCGTTGGTGGGCAGTGAGCACAAGATTTCTATCAGAAGAAGTGGTAGTGGAAATGTTCCGCCTATTCTTAATGCTGTAGAGATTTATAGGGTTCAAGAATTTAGCGATTCAGCAACATTGAGTAGAGATGGTATGTTTTTTTGCTCCCATCTTAATTGTACTTTCACACATTGGTTGTTAAAAAGAACTTTATGCAGGGCATATGGGGTGTTTAGCATTGCTTATTAAGCAGTTAACGACCTGCTAATCTTCAAGAGCTTATTTACTCGAAAAGTAAGCAGATACCGCTAACTATGGCAGTTTGCTAATCTTGTGTTTGGTTGTTGCTATTAAAACAGATGATGCAATAGACAATATTAGGACAACATATAAAGTGAGCCGAAACTGGGTAGGAGATCCTTGCGGCCCAAGGAACTACTCTTGGGAAGGTATACGATGCAACTACACCACTTCGAATCCACCTCAAATCATATCTTTGTAAGTTACTTCATCTTTTAAAACAAGATATCCGTTATCTTATAACGAAATGGATAAAAAATTTAATAACCTTTTGAACCGATACTAGAAATCTATCGACAAGTGATTTAACCGGGCAAATAGCTGCTTCCATTGGCAATCTTTCATCACTAGAAACATTGTAAGTAGTCCTTATTCTATTTCAGACGCTTTCTGATTTATGTTGTGTTTCTAAGTATTTTTTGTGATATATGGTATTATCAGGGATTTATCGAATAATAGTTTGACTGGGCCTATACCCGAGTTTCTGGAAAACCTTCAGCATCTAAAGTTCTTGTAAGTTCTAAAACTTGCATCTTGTCCCATCAATTCTCAAAAATTATAGATGCGACGTACGCATAGGAAAATGGTCTAAAAGAATGAAATCGGAAGTTACGCCAACTTATGGTTTCTAAATATTTCAGGGACTTACGGGGAAATCAACTATCTGGCTATGTACCGCAGTCTCTCTTGGATAGATCAAGAACCAGATTACTCACACTACGGTTCGGTCCTAGATCTTTTCATTTGCACAAAAAGATTATGTTTTGATTTTAATAGTGTGTTATTGGATACTAATTTATCTAATCCATGAAGGTCAAACATGAAAGTCAAAGTCAAACACGAAAAGTCAAATATATGTATAAGTCAAAGTGGCAGTTATTGTCGGTTAAGAAAAAAAAGTTATTTTTAGATTAACCGTTTTATGAAACGGTATGTTGTTTGTTGTGTCGGTTCATGGTCTATAAATACCATGTAAACCAAGTTTGTAAACTAATGATTGATTATAATAAAAACTTAGTATATTTCATATATTCGATTGTTCATAGAAGAGAAGATTAGACTAACAATTGGCATCAGAGCCAAACGATTCGACCCAGAGAAGAGAAACAAAACCGATTGATTCAGGGAATCAATCAAGAGACAGAAAAGAGAGACAACGATTCAGGGAATCGTTTTAGAGAAGAAAACCAAAGGATTCGAACCAGAGACAGAGAACAAGTACTAACGATTCAGGGAATCGTTCCAGAAAAGAAGAAGAGATTGATTCAGGGAATCAATCAAGAGAAAGAGAAGAGAAAAAACATACCCGGTTGTGCGAAATAAAATCCACCGCCGTGTATTTGCCGGAGAAGAAAGAAATAACCACCGCCGCCGTGTGTGGTTGCCGAAAAAAATAGACCGAACCACCATCGTCGTTTGATTAGAAAAGAACCAGAACAAGAACCCTAAATTGTGTGTAGGAGAAAGAAGGTAGAAGAAGCAGAAGTGAATTGGGGATAAAAAAGGGACCCGGTCTTTTTATTTGGAACAGAGAAGCAACGTTTTTAAGCCCACAAGAGTTGAAAAGGCCCAAGGGAATATACACAGGTTCCATTTTTACCTGTGATAGTTTTATTTTCCACTATTAGTAGAATATATTTTGTTTCTATTACAATTCGTATTAGAAAATATTTAGAATTGCTTGAAAATTATTGTGATTAGGCAGAAAGTTTAAGTTCGACCATTATTAGGCAGAAAGTTTAGAAGTATTAAGATTATATTGTTTTTAGAAGTTGCATATTACTATTGTGGATTAGAAAGAAGAATTTAAGGTCGACTATTATTAGAATTATATTGGTCTTAGAAGAAAACCAAAACGAAAGATATGACGGGAGATAAAAACGAAAACAGAGTTGTTTTTACCACATCATTACCATCATATCAATGCCCAGTTTTAAGCAACACAAATTATACATTATGGGCATTAAGAATGAAGAAGATATTAACGGCAAATGGAGTATGGGATTTAGTAGAAGGAGTAAGTACATCAAAAGAGATTGATGTAAAAAGGATAGTTCGCGTCAAGATACCTATTTCAAGGGTTACGGAGGATTTGCAAATGCAAGTTGCGGGATGTGAAACAAAAAAGAAATTTGGGACTCTAAAGTCCGATTTATTGGAACAGAAGATGTACAACAAGCACACTCGCAACAACTTAAATCGGAATTTGAGAGACTTGTGATGAAAGAAGATGAATCAATAGATTCATTTGCTGGGAGGTTGATGAGTATTATTACAAAGGCTGCTACATGTGGATTGACGTTTGATGAACAAACAAAAGTACGAAAATTATTGAATGCAGTGCCAGATAAGTTTGTACCAGTAGTAGCAACCATTGAAATGGTTGTTGATTTTAAGAAAGTAAAATTAGAGGAGATTATTGGGAAACTTAAGACGTATGAAAAAAGGCTTAAGTTTAGAAAAGGAAGTGAGGAAGATAATAGTGAGAAATTGTTATTCACACGTCAAGGGAATAACATAAATTATGAACGCAACTATGGAAATGATGAGCGAGGAGGTAGTAATCGTATTACACGAGGAAGAGGCCAAGGAAGATTCACAAGAGATAGTAAGAATGGAGATAGTTATGATAGAAACAAGAGAAACCATGGAGATCAAAACTACCATAGAGAGACTTTAGAGAAATAGAGTGCTATAATTGTCATGAGTTTGGACACTTTCGCAAATTGTCCAAAACCAAACCGAGAGAAGAAAAAGCAAACCTTGTGTTTGAAGATGACGAACCAAGACTATTAATGGTTACTAGTAACGATGGAAAGAGATAACATCCTTAAAGGATGAAATTCAAAAGGAAAAGTTAGAAGATATGCGGTCAGAGATAGAAATTGATTTGAAGAGTAAATTAGAGTTTTGGAAGTTTGAAATGCTTCAAGAGTTAGAGATTGAAAAACAAGAGTTTGAGACGAAAATAAGAAATAGAGAAATGGCATTTGAGAAACAAATGCAGAGAGAGTTAGAGAACCTCAAGAAGTTGAGAGATTGCACAAGCAAAGAGATGAAAGAGTTAAAGACAGGAAGAGAATTGTTTGAGAAAGAGAACCATGAAGTTGTTTCAAATGAGAAACATCTAGAAGAAGAAAGAGTTGACAAAGGCGAATGCAAGAAACATCAAAGGACGCCATCAAGAGTTCCTAAGGAAAGCCAGATTGAGAAAGACATTAAATCATGCAACAAGAAAGTTGAACCAGAAGATCGTGATACGAGAAACATATTATTGGAGACGCAAGATTATGAAATGATACAAATGAAGGAAGATAGTGACAAAGGAGATAAAGATGATCGAGATGAGATTGAAGACAAGGAAGAAAGAAGACCGATCAAGGAGAAAACTCAAGACATATTTAGTGTTGAAGATCAAGACAAAAGAAGTGGAAACAAGCCAAAGTTTAAAAGATGATGGAGCTTGAAGATATCGAAGACATGGATTAATAAATTAGGGAGGAGTATTGGATACTAATTTATCTAATCCATGAAGGTCAAACATGAAAGTCAAAGTCAAACACGAAAAGTCAAATATATGTATAAGTCAAAGTGGCAGTTATTGTCGGTTAAGAAAAAAAAGTTATTTTTAGATTAACCGTTTTATGAAACGGTATGTTGTTTGTTGTGTCGGTTCATGGTCTATAAATACCATGTAAACCAAGTTTGTAAACTAATGATTGATTATAATAAAAACTTAGTATATTTCATATATTCGATTGTTCATAGAAGAGAAGATTAGACTAACATGTGTTTGGGATTGCGTATCTGCTTTAAAACAATGCACCAAGTAAATAAGCAAACCCAATCACCCCATTAGGTAATTTTAAGCACTAGTCTAACTAGTTTTTCCAACTGCCCATTTTACGACAGTGCGGATAGCCAAAACCTTTGTGACTCAGGATCATGCCAAACTAAGAAGAAAAAAGTTGTAGTTCCTATTGTTGCATCACTAGTTTCGGTATTTGTTGTATTACTTCTATTGATCATCATTTGGAGACATAAACGCAAAGGAAAAACCGGTAACTTTTCCTCACTTCATCTTCTGATCACCCCTTTGTACCATAGAGATTGCAACATATCTTTTTTATGGAAGTTTCTTAGTACAAATTTACTTGTTTGACCTTTTGTTTCTGGATATAGGGAAAGAAAATGCGAATGAAGAAGGAAGAGCTCTAGAATCCAACAACAAGCAATTTACTTACGCTGAGGTGGTAAGCATAACTAACAACTTTGACACCGCCATTGGAAAAGGAGGATTTGGAACCGTTTACCTCGGCCGCCTGAAAAATGGTAGCCAAGTTGCTGTCAAGTTACTCTCGACAAAGTCATCTCAAGGGTACAAAGAATTTCAAAATGAGGTATGCTAATTAAACAACATGGAAACTATTTCTAGGACATTATCTTATAGTTATTGGGATGGCTTATACTAAAGTGCTTATATGCTTAAGAATCAAGCAGGTAGCAAAACCGCTTACTTTTAAGTGCTTAGTGACTCTAAAATAAGAATACACGCAGCTTCATTTTGAAATTCAAAACGGGTCATCCGCCTTAAATTATGCCGATAAGTGATCCAAAAAGCAATCCAAACACTCTCTAAACAGAACAAGTGCATTGTAAATGTACTGATATTTATGACATATTTGCAGGCTGAGCTCTTGATGAGGGTTCATCATAGAAACTTGGTTTCTTTCGTTGGATATTCTCACAGTGATAACAAGATGGCGCTTGTTTACGAGTTCATGGCTAACGGAAACCTCAAGAGTTATATCTCAGGTATTGCATATATATGTTTGCATTTTGACATTAGTCTTTTAACTTTTATGTTACAATGCATCAATAACCTTGATCAACTTTATTGCAGATAGAAGCGTTCATCCGTTGAGCTGGGAAATGAGACTCAAGATTGCAATAGATGCTGCTCAAGGTCTCTATTCTTGTTTTATGGCGTGTAACTTTTTTCAAAAAGTATAAAGCACGAGATGAAAATAAATAAGATTTAAATGAATGAACATCTTTTGCAGGATTGGAATATCTACACCATGGTTGCAGACCGGCTATAATTCATAGAGACGTGAAATCGGCCAACATCCTTCTTAATGAAAATCTGAATGCTAAGATAGCAGATTTTGGTCTTTCAAAGGGTCTTCCCGATGATCACACTACTCATATTTTAACAAACGTTACTGGAACGACCGGTTATCTTGACCCAGAGTAAGTCCTTATCTATTTTTGCAAATGGCCCAAACTTTACTACAACTTTTTATGCATATAACTATTTACACGTTTACAAAAAAAACTTTCGACAAATATTGTGAAATCTAGTTTTTGAAATTACATGTAATGCAGTTGCTTAAAAAATATAGACATGTGTCCCGGGCCAACCTGACCCAAAACGCTTTTGGTTTCTTACTCAACGCGTTCTACATACATGGCCATTTAGCTAACTCTATAGACCGTTATATAGATTAACATAACAGCCGTTATTTAACTTATGATCATTTTATATCCATATAGGTACCGCAGGTCTCACAATCTAAATGAAAAGAGCGATGTATACAGTTTTGGAATCGTTCTTCTAGAGTTAATCACAGGCCAACCCGCAATCATAAAGAACAAAGACCATATTCACATTATGCACTACGTTGGCCCGTATCTTGAACAAGGGGACATCACAAGCATCATAGATGAACAAATGGGAAATGATTACAACTTAGATTCTGTTTGGAAAGCCATGGAAATATCGGTTGCATGCACACGGTCCATGTCAACCCAAAGGATGACAATGAGTGAAGTTTTAACTGGCCTAAAGATGTGTTTCGAGATGGAATTAGCTCGTGGGCCGAGAAACAAGACGAACTACGTTGGCCAGAAGATGGCTGTGTTGAGAATGGACCATTCGCCTGAAGTTTGTTCCATGGATTTTGATCTCATGACTGGTATCTCTGGAAGATAGTGAAGCGAAAAACATCATAAAACGGTTAAAAATTGTTTGTGCAAGTATGAACAAAGAAAGTGAAATATTTATTGAAAAGTTTTATATTACTACCTCCGTACCACATTAAGTGTCCACTATGACTTTTTTAAGTCTTTTTTCTTCAACTTTGACCGTAAATATATTTTTTTGTGTTATATAATACTTAATAAAAATTATACAAATGAAAATACATTTAAAAACTTAATCCATTCATATATCTTGCATCAAATATTATATAACACGAACAAAAATATTTAAAGTCAAAGTTTAAGAAAAAAGACTTGAAAAAGTCATAGTGGACATTTAATGTGGGACGGAGGGATTATATGTTTAGCAATGCTAATTTTCGTAAAAAAATACTGAATTTTTCTAAAATGCACCAGGTCCGAATGCATTGTGTTTCTAGTTATTGTTTAGTTAGTCCGGAGAAAAGTGAGCTTAGTTTTCACTTAGCTCAATCATTTTAACTGAATATCATTTTTTTTTTCAAATTTTTATTCCTTATACTATTGTGAACCGGGTCACTTTTGGCTCTGATTCCGTCCCTGAGTTGATTATGATCTAATGATCATATTATCCAATGTAGAAAGAAGTCGCCAAACTATTCAACTTTTTTCATTACGGTCGATATCACTTGTCTCGAAACTACCTTTCAACTACTGAAACTAGTCTAGCCGAGTTACATTATTTAAAAAGCTGAACCGGTTTGACGACTTCCTCTCTTCTGTGAAAATTTGATTAACCAAACTCCGCGTTCGGAGATTTTGATCCTTTCGGCCTTACGAGGGGTTGCTCCATTAGATTATGATTAAATTATGATTTAAGATCATTTGAGGACAAAAGATTATTTACATACCAAATGATCAATCTCCACCCTCCATTTTTATTTGATCTAATGGATGAAATTAATCACAACAATTTAAAAAACCCATTTTCATCCTTTTTTTTTTTAAATATTAATATCTTTCAAACCGGTAATAGTTGAGCGAAAAAATATATATCATTGTGACGAACATTTAATTATCTTTCTATAGACGGGCACTTTGATATACTTTCGACAAAAAAAAATTTTCGTATTTTTCACCTTTTTTTTTAAAGTTTTTTTCCTTTTTTTACGTTACTCAAATTTGCATTAAAAAATCATATATGATAAAACACTAATTTGAGTATCACATGTGATATTAGTGTAATATCACATATGATATTACATATCATATAAGATTTAACACTAATATCACATATGATATTCAATTTAGTATTTTATCATATATGATTTTTTTTCATGCAAATTTCAGTAACGTAAAATAACGAAAAAAGTGAAAAAAAACGATTTTTTTTTTCTTTTTTCGAAAGTATATCAAAGTGCTCAGCTCGTCTATAGAAAGATAATTAAATGTTCGTCGCGATGGTGTAAATATTTTCACTTAATGATTAACGGGTTAAGAGATATTTAAATTATAAAAAATAGGTGAAATAATAAAATTCTTTTAATATTAGCCATTGATTTTCTTTTTAGATGGATGGTGGAGATGAGTCCATTAGTATGTGAGAAAAGTATTATAGTGTTCTCGTTAAGTTGTAATTAACTAAAGCTTATGTGAACTATGTAAAACGTCTTCTTTACTAGGATTAAAGAATACTAACCAGCCTTTAATAGATAAAAAAAATAAATAAATAAATAAATAATTGATAAGGACCCACTAAGGTGGGCTAGTGGTCAAATGATATAGAACTATCAGATTAAATCTTAACCAAAAAAATATTTAGGGTGGTTAGATAAAATGTCAAGAACGAAAACAATATAGTTAAGTTACATATATCTGAGTTAAAGATGCATTCTCATGCCTAGAAGTCCAAAACTCACGTGACTGACCAGGGGAGAGAGAGAGAGAGAGCAAAAGCGAGAAAGACAAACGCATATTTTTCCGTTAAAAAGTACTTAGTAGTGGGTACTTCTTAGGACCTTGATCAAGCACTACTCCAAAAGCACTGAGCTCCGCAACAAAAGCGAGGCGAGCAGAACAACATTAATTCTCGCAATAATCATACGAATAAGATAAATATTTCGATTATTTAATGGCCATGATGATCATGTTTTAATATTAAACTAATTGATGTTAGGGGGGAACGAAATCTAAGAATAGGCAGACTTGTAGAGAGAGACCCTCTATGTAGTTGTCTATCTAGGGTGATCGATCTATATCTTTCCCGATAGCCCTGGGGCTGTGTCTCAATCTCCTATGTGCGAAATCTAAGGGACTTGTTCCTATGGAGATTCCGTTTTGGTCTAATTCCACGCCTTATGACGAAAGGGGAGCCGGCTTGGCTTAAAGTGTAGATTGGGGGGAGTAGAGAAAAATTCCCTTCTGGGGTATTCCGAAGGTGTAACCTAGGCAACAAAAAAGGGGCCCGATACTTCAACTAGAGGAGCGACCTGTTGGTTCACCAAACCCCGACTCAGCGTCACACGTTCTCCAGGTCCGAAGGGATCCAGTGCCCAACTACCGACTCCTCCCGGAATTGCGTTATCGGAGCCGAGCCAGGAATGGCCGTTAGTGGACACCCACCTTCACCGGTTAGAGAGGCCCTCTTTAATACATTAAGAAAAGATGTTCACAGGGGCCAGAAAGACTCGGTCATAGGAACTTAGACCACCTACGCGCTGGTGAAAACCACCTCGACCGGATCAGAGTAAACAACAATGTCGAATCAGGCCGCCCCTTGCCTTGAAAGAATTCACACGCGGCCACCAGCTTTCCCAAAATAAGGGGGGATCTGCTGCTTACTGCTCACGGAAACATCCGACCTATACTATAAGGCGTCCGCCTATTTTTCTGATCTCCTTTCCTTCTATTAATCATATTTTTGGCTTTGACCAATTCAAGCTGAAAAATGGGGTTGATGGTGTTGGCTAAAAAAGAGGGAGAGAGGAGAGCCTCGGGGTACGCTCACTTCTGCATTTTTGTTTAAGGTTCTCGAGATTCTCAATCGCTCTTTTTTTAGTGGAGAGGAATAGTGCGTGAATGAAGATTCTCAGACGAGGGAATCGTTCCTCTCTAAATAAAAAGAAGCTAGTTCTATTGATAGAGCTTTCACGTCTGCGCATAGAAGACTTTTTTTCCCTTTCATTCCGTTCTTACCATATCATGGGCAGTTGGGTTGGAATCCGTGTGATGGTTCGAAAGTGCTTTCAAATATTCTTCGCATCCCCAGAGAGATACATTGTTTCCATTGTGACTTGGTCGTCAAAAGGGGCACTACTAGTGTTGTGTACCTTTCATTGGAGACTTTTAATCCCAACAATCCTCCCCTAAAGTTGATAGATGATGACCTTGCTATTTATTATGGAAGAATAGTTTGGTCCACCATCGGACGAGTTCTATGTTGATATGGAAAGAGACGTCTTTAAGCAAAGAAGATGTGAAGTGATGGGGATGCCTTACAAAACCCATCCGGTTATTGTGGTTGAAAAATACAAGGAGACCAAATACTTATTGAGCCCAAGCGAACAATATGTGATCATGGTGGATGCATGATTAAGAGGTATGCTAAGAACTGAATAAAATGTGAGTAAAGTGTTTAGAAAAATGCTCGACATGAAGAGTGAAAGGGCATTGTGCACAAGGCTCGCGTAGAAGATGAAGAGAGTCGAACTTAACGACTCAGCAAAAATAGAAAGTGCTTCTCGGGAGACAACCTGAGCCGTATTTTCCATTTTATTTCCTATTTATTTCAAAACTGTATGTTCTGTCAAGAAAAAACATCGTATTCCAATTCATGGATACGGCGTATGGCCTTGAGCATAACCCGTATTTGTTTGTTTTTCATTTTTTAGGATTTTTAATTATAAACTTTCAGTCAGTTTCTTCGATACTACGTATCGCTGTTTTGGGATACGTCGTATTCGAAGTCGGACACCGTATTGATTTTTGTTTTACAGGCAGTTCAAAACGGCGTATTCCTTTTTCTGAATACGCCGTATGAACATCTAACCTGTAATGTTTTGACTAAGGTATCATAACCTCAGATCAATCAATACGGCGTATCCAATCTCATGAATACGCCGTATCGATACTCTAGATCTGAACAGACCTTCGTTTATTAATTCTAACAACTCACACTACGAAAGTAGTCTTTTCTATTTTTGTTTTGGTGTGTGCTTTACAGGAACAATGAAGCAACCAAGTGGTGATATATACAGCTGACTATCTATGTGATGCACGTCCGAGCGAGGATTCGGGACGACGAACAACTGGTGCACACATTCTTGCTTGCATTCATACCATGGAGGATCATACTGAGCAAAATCAGGGGATTTTTCAGTTTCTAATTCTACCCTCTTTCATTGTATTATATTAGTTAGTACAACGCGGGCGTTGTACAATTTAAGTGGGGGGTGGATAGAATTAGAACTTTACTTGTCCCTTATTTACGGAAAAATGACTAAAAACGGTGAAATTTAAAATTTTGCTCACGTTTTTCGTAAATCATTAGTAGCATAACCAATGATGATGAGGAAGTTGCTCTACCTAGGGTAGAAAAGAAAGAAGCTAAGTCTAGTGTTGCTAAGAAGGAAGTTGTTCAGCCTAAGCCTCAATACAAACCAGTTAGGAAACAAGTTAGGTATGCTGAGCAATATAGGCAAACTACTTACAAGCCTAGAGGAAATCAAAGGAACTGGAACAACCAGATGTCTAGAAATCTAGGAAGTGACTTTGAGGTTATATCACTTGTTAGGTATTGGACTATGTAACACCCCCAAATTTGTTTAGCGGAAGCATACGTGTTATTCGGGAGCGTTACGGAGTTGGTGGATCATAACACAAGTAATAAAGAACGGAATACATACTCCGTTTGATTTTATAAAATAGTTTTAAAACACTGTCTTACAACATAATTTAAATAAATGGGTACATCCCATTAAATATAGTGGTCCCAAAGTAAAAACATCATTTTTGTGTAAAAACACTTCTTTAATATTACTACGACCATACATCCGCTTCTTGCCTTGCCTTCATGAACAAATCTTAAACACCGAGAAAATATGCTAAAAGGTCACTAAAAGTGGTGAGTTCATAGGTTTAAATTAAAATAGTAAGCTTGGACCATAAGCAAAGGCATATAATCATTACAACGAATATAATGATATATGTATGAATGTCTATTACGTTAGCTCTAAGTTCATGCAACCGATACTACGGCGGTTTCAGATGCTAGGAGATGTCATACAATATAGGGGCCCATAGCAAGTGTTTTGTCCTCAACACTGATTCGACATGGTATACGTTTCGCTTGGCCTAAGCATGGCCAACCGAACTGAGGAGTCACCTCAATAGATCTATTTATAACATTCGCGTTTCCCAAAGAGGAATTGACGGTTCATGAAAAAGGGCATTCTCTAGGGACATAAGGGCTTAGGCTAAACCACGTAATAGTAATCATGTAATAGTTTTGGTCCATAAAATGTTTTGCATATTTCTCACCCCAAAATGTATAAAACAATTTATCAAGTAAAAGTGGGGCTATGAAACTCACCTTAGCAAAGTGCAAATCCAAATGTGGGATTAGTGATGGTTGTGGAGTGGCACCGACACGCGACCTAGATAAGGAGGGTAATGTTTTAGTTCATTGTTTTAAGTATTATATGCTTAAAATGGTGCAATTAATATTATTCTAATATAATGGTTTTAAAATCAACCTTTAGTTTGTAAAAGTAATTTAAGAGATTTACTAGTAAGTATATAAATGTATATATACTCTTTTCATTTTGACGTTAGTATGGTTTTAAGATCCAAGTTTGATTTAAAACAAATAATTAAAATGTTCCATCAGTAAGTATATAGATGTATATATACCTATTTAAATTGACACAAAATGGTGTTGTCAAAATTATAATTTGTTTTCTATTTGTATTTAGGAAAATGCTCAAGTGAAATTTAAAATCATCAATTTTAAATGGACTAGGAAATAATATAGTGGTATCTCATTTATTTAACAAACTAGTTCCATATATATAGTTTTCGATGAGACGTTCATTTGACATACACTCCTTTACACATTGTCGTAAAATCCATTACGCAAATCTTATTATATGACACACAATTTTTAGACACTTGATTTCCTTGTTTGTATGCCTAAACCTCTATTGTACTTGTTGATATAAGTGTATATATCAAAGATTGAAATCTCCGAATATGCGGCAATCGAGTTTGCTTTAAAATTGATTCTTGGTATACATGGCACGTTTTATTCACCCTTTGCGACACATGGATACAAGGCTTTTTTATAGAGGATACATGGGCTTTTACTCGAGTGGGCTGTGGCCCGAATGGAACACGCTTGGTCCTAATGGGCTTCGGCCCAAGATAAACTAACGCACCCCTTTGGCAAAAACATGGGCTGCGGCCCATGAGAAGGGTAGGAGTGTAAGGTTGAACTTGTACATCTTCGGATTTGCTAAGAGTTGTAAGAGGCTTTTATACTAAGGACATGACCACTCGAATAAAATAGTGACTCAAGAGTTTTGGAGATGCATCAAATCTATACTACCAAGCTTGTTCTTAAGGACTAGAAATCAAGGATGGAATCAAGTCCTTGGTGCTTAGTCAAGTGCAACTCGACTTGGTTCTAACCACTAACCATTTTACTCTTACGGACAAGACAAGTTTAGATTTTGAAATACATTTTAACACAAGAGCACTCTTGTCTCGGGTTTCTCACTAGGCGTACATGGAGATTTCGACCCAAGGTTCACCTCAAAGATTTGAGTCTCAAAACAAATGAAAGACTAGCATGTTTCCCATGCTCAAGCAAAGTTAAAAATCAAGTTTTCGACATACTTTTAAATGACGTAAATGTCGACAGGAAAGTGTGAGTCTCGACATGGTTTTTACTAGTAGACTTGTAAAGCTTGACTCACCTAACTTGTTCTAGCTCCTAACTCGACAGAAAAAGAAACAAATGGACCCTTTTTTTTTTCGCAAACGACCACTTAAGCTTAAGTTTATATAGTTGGTTTACCAATACACAAGTATTATCACACCAAGAGTACTTAGTTATCTAGTCAAATTAGCAAGTTTCAATAAGACTAAGCCCTCATTTTCTTGGCTTGTTTTTCTCGACAGGAAACTGTTTTAACCATAGGATGACCAAATCAAGTTCCAAAGTAACAAGATTATACTCATATTGCAAAGTTGTACATTCTATACTTACAAACTTAAATGAAAACAAGACATCACAAATTAGCACTTCATTCTTAATGTTTACATTACAACGAAAATCATGAGGAAGGAAAGACCATGAACCTTATCAAGAATGAGATGTGAATATGTTGATGAAAGCCAAGTCGAGGGACCTCCACACAAATCAACCCGTATACCGATTTTGAGCAAACCCAACAACTTCTTGGTAACTTTGAGAATATTACTCTCTTGTGGTGAGTTTGAGTTTTGATTTGTGGGTGTCCTTGGTCTCTCAAGTTGCTTATGAAGAGGTTAAGAGGGAAGTCTTTGGTCACCTCTTTTCATCTTGAAGTTTTGTTTGAAGCCAAAAATGGCTTACTTCCAAGACATACGAATCTTTGGACATAAGAGATATAGTGGTGCAAAGATTTTTACTTCTTCCTTGTGATTTGCTTTGATCCTCCTTGGATCCCTTCGAAGATAGAGGCGCATCTAGGGAGATTTGGGAAGCAAAGTTTTTCATGGATTTGGGTATGAGAGAGATGGGTGTGTTGGATGAAGATGTTGGTTTATCTCCTATTAGAAATATTCGGCCTAGGATGGGAGTACAAGCTAGAGGTTGAAGATGGATCTTGATTCCTTTTGCTTTTCTTGGTTCTTGGTTTTTGTCGTGAGTGGAAGAGTAAAACAAAGGGGTTGTATTTAATTTTTATCAATTCATTTCTTGTAAAGGTATGATAAGTGTTTTAATAATAATGATAATGTAAGTAAATGTAAGTAAGGTAGGTGTATTGTATGCTTATGATTATTTTGTGTAAGTACTTGTATGTGGAATAATGATTGTATAAGGTGTATGTATTTACATTATAGTTATGTATGTTTGCACTTGAGTCTATAAAGTCATTGTTTAAGTGATAATGTGTTTAAGTATTTCGCGTCCCGCGAAGTCATATTGTGACCAAGGTATCATTGTTTGACAATTTTTGTCCGTGGTACTTTATTGTTACGTGTCTGAAATATTTTATCTTTGTAACATTCCAAGTCGCGGACATTTGTTAATTGTCTTAGTGAGTTCTTATCATAGTGTCGGTACGCGTGTAGTGTCGGTCACTGGGAAGAACGAGATAACCTCTCGTCTTACAATTTAAATCATAAGACAAAATAAAATATTCACAAGACGATATGAATGAAAAGTGGTGTAGTTACTTACTGCATGCGAGTTAACTACTCAAATGATCAGGCAAAGCTTATGCATGCTTAATAAATTTGGCTTAGTAAAATGCATTACTAATTATCAGTTAAATTTTAGTGAAAATTTACCGTGTGTCACAGACTAGGTTATGTCACATCTCATGAGTTGTTGTCATTGTCAAATTATGAGCATTGGAAGTTGTAGAAGGAATGTAAACATTATCTTGGTTGCATTCGGTTGAGATGAGTAGCAATGAGGAGAAAACGATTTAGTTATAGCTCTTGGTAAGGTACGAAGCTATAGGGCAAGAAAAAGGGAGCTGCCCGTGGAATAACCGAATAACCTCATTATGTAGTGAACAATCACTACAAAATCTAGGAAGTGATCTAGAGTATCGATAGGGATAGAGTCTTGTGAACTAATGATTGATCTGCAAAGCATCCGTGATCCTGAATATATTAACTTTTGATAAAGTGGCTGAGAATGTTAGTTAATTTTGTTTTCATCATGTTATGTTAGTGATTTGGTGATTGTAGTTTTAAGTTGATGATCGATGATGATGATGATGATCACCTGTTTGGGGTTTTATTTTGTCGAATTGTTAGAATTTTAATATTTGATTTGTGATTATTGGGGTGTTTGGAATTGTTCAATTTACTTAACTACTACTTACGTTCTACAATAATTTTCTTTTTTGTTCATTTTATTATATAGTGATTGTTCACTGTTAAAAATAATTATTGAATTTGTCCAAGTTTATCATTTTCAAATCTTAAAAAAAAAAGAATAAGTAGTATCATTAAAAACGTTTAACCGCTTAAACCATCATTGTAACGACCTTCAATAATTATTAAAAACATGTAATCGTTTAAAATTATTACTATCAATAATGATTATTAAAAATATGTAACCGCATCCATAATATAGTTCCATACAAACCATTTTATATCTCCCACACATAAATGCTTTTTGTTACAGCAAAAATAGTATCTTAATATATCCTCACTTTCACTCCTCAACTCTTACTGGGACTTACTACAGAGATTCTTTAATTTTCCGTTTGAAAAACACTTAGCCGGATAACATATACTCGCCGCAAAATACAGGGTATGTTTAGCGCAAGAGGCTGGGGCTGAAGCTAGAGCTATAGCTAAGGCTTATATTATAAGCCGAAACTAAAATTTTTATTTTCATAAACTTGTTTGGCAAATTAGTTTAAGTTAGGGTTTATTATTGTAAAATTATTAAAAAAGACATATAATTAAATTAACATATGTATATATTAGATATTTTTTGGGTATATAATTAATTTGGTACCAACGAGGCTTATATTTAGGGTTTATAAAAACTTTAGCCTCATTTTTAGGACTGGGGCTTGGGCTTATAATTTCAAAAGCTTTCCTATAAGCCTCTACGCCAAACGAGACTTATAAAGAGGCTTTTGAAATTTAAGCCCCATAAGCCCTTAGCCAAACACAATTATAATCACAAGATAATTACCGTCGCATTACGGTATCCGTCTAGTTTAAAAATGGAGGTGATCTACATTGCACATTTGATTCATGCACCACCGGTTGTGCATTACGATGTTGACAAGATCAATCATGAATGCACAAATAGTGCATGAATCAAAAAGTGTGATGCGAGATCAATTCACTTAAAAATATTCTATACACAAGCTTCTCACTTAAGCTTTGAGAGTGGTGCATGAATCAAAATGTGTGGGTTTTTTTTTTTTTTTTTTTTTTTTTGGTGAGTGAGTATTTTTAGTGAGGTATTTTGTGAGACCCGATAACATGTTAGTGGGGTATTTTGTGGGACCCAATAACATGTTAGTGGTGTGTTATGAGGGAGGGTGTTTTAGTTATTAGTGAGTTATTGAAAGGTGTATGGTGTGGCGTCAATGTGACATACCAAAAAAGTGTTATTGGTATCCATGATACCTTGTGCTCTAAGCCCCTAACCAAACACAGTCACAGTCACAAAATACCCGCCGTCACATTACACGGGTATCACTCTATTTAAAAAATATCTATACACAAGCTTCTCACTTAAGCTTTGACCCACTTCGCACTTGGGTTTCAGTTTTTCATTAATCTCAAGAACACAAGGTCATATTTAGTTCTTTCCATTTCCTTTATTTTCTCCTCAATTTTTGACTCAAGAACACAAAGTCCTGTATATATAATGGACAAGCATCTAGTTCAGACTAATAAATTATGTCAATGTGAATTTCCTGAAGAATCATCTAGTTCTTGTTCATCAACTACATTGCATTTGGTTCGTGTTTCCTCAATTTGAATTTCAGTTTTTTATTTTTTATGTGTATATAAAAAAGTTGTTATTAATCTGGTTTTCAAAAAATAAAACTAGCCCTCAACCCGACCCTATGAAGAATAGAGAGTATTCAAATGTGTTTTCTTTGTTGTGTTGTAAGAGCATTTCCATTAGTAACGCGATCTCGGCGTTATTCGGTGTTAACCGTTGGAGGGTCGGTGTTATTTGTTAACACACCAACGCCCGTTATTTTTATTATTATTATTATTTTTTTTCATTTATGCCCCTAAATGAAGGGTTGTTTTTGTAAATTGTTGGAGTGTTAAAGTTTAACTTGGGAATGTTATGATTGTGGGTGTTTTTTGGGATGTTAAGGTGAAATGTTAAAGCTGATGTGACGCTGACGTGGCACGGTGTTAATCTTTAACTTGTGTTATTGTTGTGCATGCTCTAAGTACTTGAATGATTATGCTGTTTTCAAATCGCGGTTAGCAAATAACCCGCTTACAAATGCACTCCCAATCACCCGCGTAGTACATTGGGTTTATAATGTTATTAATATCCTTTTTTCTTTTGTTTTTCCTTTTTACAGAAGAAGCGAACTAAAAGAGTTACCACCTCAACTGAAAAGACAGTAATTAGAAGCGTACGTAACTTTTATACACTAAGGGACAAATGTTTTGTTACTTTGATCACCCTTACAATTAGGGGTGTTAATTGGCTTATCTAGTCGGGTTAAGGGCTGATAGGGTCGTCTATCGGGTTATCAAAAATAAAAACTAACCCGCAACCCCGACCCTATAAGAAATAAGGTCTATCGGGTTGGTAGTTAATGGCATAATACAAAGTTTGCCCACAGAAGCATTCCGTATTTTAAGTATAAAGGAAAATAGCAAAGTAAAAACTATAGACACAAATTGAGTTTGCAACATGCCTTATGCTTATCACCGCATTGGAAAAGTGCAAATTCGATCCCAAAATAATGTCCGTGTTTATATTTATGTATATATTTCTGGTAATGTGTAGATGGGGGAAAGTTCTAGTATGAAATTTTTGGAGCTTTTAGCTGAAGTTTGCAGGGGCAATGAAAAATCCATTGGATTACCGACTGATCCACAATTCTGGAGTCTTTTTGCCGAGAAATTCTCCCAAATTCTGGTAGGCCATTGGTCACCCGATTGGTGTGAAAAGTTTGCCACGACCCTCGGAATGCAGTACTTAAATAAGGTGATATTAACACCTTTTTTTTTCGTAAGTGTTGCATCTGTTTTTTAACCAAGTTGATTTCATATACATTTTGTGGTTTGCAGGATCGTTACAAAGATCGGTTCTCTGGCAATTTCAAGAGCTTACTCGAGCAGGTTTTCGTACAAAAGCCCATTTATTACTAGCTTTTGCGGCAACCCAAAAGGATCCAGATGTTGTTCTAGAGACGCCACCAGGTAAGCTTGTAAAGAGGCCAGAAGGAAGCACTTCGCTTGTGCGAAACATTTCACAATCAGAGGGTTCCAGTTTACCAGAGGAGTTGGAGGCAGCAGTACGAAATACCATACTTTCAATGTCACGGATGGGCATGTTGACGACTATTCAGCAAATTGAATTTGCTCAAAATAATCTCACTAGATCCACCTGGGCAGCACGAGCCTTCTTGGAGAAACCAGACCTGGAATCGAAGCTTGAGTTCATTGATAAATCGATGTACGCGCCAGAGGTGTGGGAGAAGAACAAGAATAAGAAACGTTGTATGTGATGTGCTTGAATTTTTTAATGGTGTGCTCGTTTTTACATTCCCGTTATTCGTTTTTAGCTTAGAATCTTATTTGCTTTAATTATCCTTAGTTGCCTTAATTGTTTTCCCGTAGAAATAGAAAACCAATCCATCTTTGATTATTCAAGCTTAATTCCCGTAGAAATAGAAAACGATGGAGCAGGAAATTGTTGGCTGGGCTTGTCTTTTGGTTCATCTTTTGGAAAGGATGTGTAGAAATCTTCAGCCTTTAGGATTATATTACGATTTACAAACAGGTTATTTCAATGTTGTTTTAATTGGTTATCAAGTTTTAGTTACTGAAAGGTTTAAGATATATCCAGTCAGACATCAGGGATAGAAATGTCGGAAGTATCAAACCACATGTATAATGTATCATATAGTATCCAAGAGTAAACATCACACCTTTTTTATTTAACAAAACACATCACAATCTTGTTGGTTCTTTTAGTCTTACTAAACATACTCAAAATTTCAATATGATACAGCAAAGTTGGTCCACTTAATTTCTAACCAATGAATCTAGGGATGGCAACGGGTCGAAGAATTTCAGAGATTGTATTTCTTATTCTCATCCCCGTTTCTTACTTTCATCCTCATCTCCGTCCCCATCCTCACCGGGAAAGTTTTTTCTTCATCCCAGGAAAATCGAAGATCCATGAGGATCTTGATTTTTGGGATGGAGATGTAAAAAAAAAAGTCATCGAAAATATAAAGAAATTTGACCATCAAGTGTCAAAAAATGGATATTACTCATACTTAAATTAGTAACAATGTTAATATGGCATGGTAAGATATTGAGACGACACATATAATATAAGAGTAGCATGCATTGTATGTGAGTATTCAGAAAAAACATTGATTAAGTAATATATAATAATTAGGGTCTGTTTGGTATTATGGAATAAAGTAGCGACGGAATAGAATGAATGTCGTAATGGAATAAATGAAGTAATGGAATAACGTATTACAGTTATAATTGTGTTTGGTTATTATAATAGATCGAACGGAATCGATAGTAAAAAGACTAAAATAGCATTTGATGATATATTTGTTTTGTTTGGTGGGTAGTTAATAAAGAGCTTTTATGTAATTATGATTCCATTACAAGATGTAATGGAAAAAAAACAAGGAACCCCTAATGAATGAAAATGGTGGTTTTTAATGTAATGAGTTGACAATTGTAAAAACAAGGAACCCCTAATGAATGAAAAAAACAAGGAACCCCTAATGAATTGACAATTGTAAACAAACATATTTTTTTCATTTCGTCCTAATGATCTTTTCCATTCCTACTCTCATTACGCCGTACTAAACACTACGTTACTGTTTAATTGTCTATACTTTTTAAGCTAATTGATCGCTTGAATATCACACGTGAGTATACATTAAATGTCAATATTACATATAATTTTCATATATTTATATATTAAAATGATCGGGGCCGGGTTCGGGTTCGGGTTCAGATTCAGGGATTGATGTTATCCCCGTCCGCGCCACATACCTAATTACGTAATTTGAGGATTCCTCATCCCCATCCCCGTCCCCATCCCCGATCAAATCAAGAATTCTCCACTCAAATCCAGTTTGAAAATCAGGTCTCCATCAAATACGAGTTTTATTGCTATCCCTAAATGAACCACTAGAGGTGGCAAAATGTGTCCAAAAGCAAAAAAAAAAAAGAGGCTAAATGGGCAAATTTTTAAAAGATTTGGGCACATTTAGCCCCCTCCTTTTTTGAAAGGGGTCATTTGCATATATATCCTTCCAAAGATGTAAAATTACATATATATCCTTGGCATACAGAAAAATCATTGTACCATGTGCATTAAAAACTTGTACCAAGGATATATATGCAATTATTCACCGCTGGAGGATATATACAATTCCTTTGAAACTAGCTCGTATACCTATCAAAACTTAAATGGCTATGAGCATAGCTTTTTTTCTCAATTGTAGAAACATTACGATCGTTTTAAAAAATATTTTTATATAATATAATTCGTTTTTAATATAAATAAGATATTACGTTTAAGGAATTTATTTCACTGCTTTGGTGATTTTATTAAGCGATTTGTATAACACGTCCTGGTTTGGCTCTTGTTTAGCCACGCCAGGTATAAGCATGTGCCCATTCTAGCCGTCCTGGTTTAAGCCATCTGCATCTACCGCCCGACCCACCTGTTTTGCCACCTCTATGAACCACGATAATAACCTAATTTTCACGAGTATATCAATATCTAGAACATAAAGCATATCCAATATAATTCAATTCAACTTTGATTTATAATAGTTGTAACCTCATGGATTTGCATTTGCTTATGATTGAGCGCATGTTTGACTACAAGCTTTTTAAAGTATTTAGCATTTTTATTTTGTTTAAATATTACATTTTTAAATGCTCGTTTTTTAAGCATTTTGTATTTAATATTTTTGTTTTGTTTAAGTGTGTGTTTGGCACACAACTTTTAAGGACATTTTATACTCCCTCCGTCTCATATTTATTGTCCATATTTCCTTTTATGGGTGTCTCAAATTAATTGTCCACTTTCCATATTTAGTAAGAAAAAGAGAATATAATTGAGGAATATTCCATTTGAGTGGTTGAGATTTATAGGGGTCCCACTTTTATTAAACTTTGTGATTCTTGTCCCCTGACAATAATTTTGAGACGGAGGGAGTAACAATTAGTATTTAGCATTAAACATTTTACATTATTATTACAAAGCTCGTTTGAAAGAAAGCATATAACATTTATAAAATTATAAAAATGGTAGTTTCTCAATGCTCTTTAAAAAAGCATTTAGCATTTAGCATTACGTCATTTTATACATCAAAATTACAGTTACAACTACTTTACCAAATTCTTTTATAAATTAAACTGCTACAACTAATTGCTACTGATAACTGTTACTGCTAACTGCTACTGCTAGTTTCAACAAACACACACTAAATATTACTTTTATAATTACAGCTACATTATCAAACACGTTTTTTCAAAACAAACAACTACTACTACCACAGTTCATTTCACCAAACATAGTTACATACCCTTACTGTTTATTTTTCCATCTTGATCATCTAAAAAAAAGTTGTAATATCCCAATCTATAAAGTTTTTGTAGATTTTGTTATTGGGTGTGACAAATTAAAGACTGTCCAAAAGGGTAGCCAATCAGACAGAACTAATCGCGTAAAACTCGAAATAAATTCTCTTAATTTTTCTTAAATTACGGATTCAATGCATTTATCAAATTTAATGGAAGATTAAACCCACACTAAAACTCCAACAAATTTACTCCAATTCACATATTCATTGCTAACATTTGTTACACTTTTTCACATTGTTATTTTATTCATTCATCTTTCTTGTTTTCCCTTACAATTTGATATTGATGTTTATTGTATCTTCATCTATACTACTATATAAAGTGGTTAAGACATTTTAAATAAAGAAGTCTTAAAATTTTTAAGACAAAAAATATTTTTAATAAAAGTAACCCAATAAAATTATAATCAAAAGTACAATTTATACAACACTTTGTACAAAATAATAATGCATAAATCATTTAACTTGTAACATTTGAGTATATTAATGCTACAACTAATGATATCATAAAAATACTATCACTCAAAAGTACAATTAATATAGCATTTGGTACAAAACAATAATGCATAAATCATCTAATTTTTCATTTTAAGACACTCACTAAATGAAATTTACAAATCATTAATAATATAATTAAAATATCGCATCACTCAAAAGTATAATTAATATATCAAATAGTACAAGACAATAATACATAAATCATTTTATCAATTACATCTTTCAAACACCCACTAAATAAATTTTACAATTCATTAATGATATTATTAAAATACCTTTTCACCAAAATGCAACTTAATATATCACATGATGCAATGATAAGCGCATAAATCATCTTATCTTTTATTTCTTTTTTAAAACACCAGCTATAAAATTTATAAATCATTAAGTGGATCATGGAAACCAATCTTTTATGTAGTCAGACTTTCTGACACCACATTTTTCTATCATGCAACGGACCACCATTTACCAGCATAACTTAGCAATATAGACACCACTAGATGGTGCTAAAGCCGCTATTTTAAAACACCATTTATTTTTAAATGATATATAATATTACACATCCTAAACGACTAGCAATATCGTCGTTGCATTGTGATGCATGTCTGACATTTTTTTAAAGCAATGTTGTGTGGTAAAGTAGTTCCATTAAGTTAATGTCATGTGTTAAGTTAGCATCATGAGAAAAATATAATCGTGATAAGCGCTTCTTATAAAACTTTTTATTATGTTATTAAGCGCTGTAAGTAAGAAAACAAACAAATTTCCAATTAATAACCCTATGTTGGACGTTCTTTTTTCTTCTTTAAAAGCAATCGTTGAAAAACCTCGCTATCGCTAAAAATATAATCACACGATGATCGCCGTTAGTCATAGCGCGGATACCATAACTAGTGCATCTTTGATCTTATATTTCCAATATGTAAGAAAGTGAAGTATTTATGAAAAGTTATACATTATTTGTTTAGCAATGCTAATTTTCGTAAAAACACTGAATTTTTCTAAAATGCACCCGGTTCAATGTATTGTGTTTCTAGTTATTCTTTAGTTAGTCCATGAGAAAAGTAAACTTAGTTTTCAATTAGCTCAATCATTTAACTGATTTTTTTTTTTTTTTTTTTTTTGATCCTATCTAAATGTAGAAAAGTAGAGGTCCTTTCTACCTTAGTAGAATCGAAAGCAGCTCTCTCATGGGTAGGGGTAAAATTTGTCTATCTTAACCTCCCAAACACAGGAAGCGGTACGGTACCAGAACCCGTAGAAGACAACGTTGGAATCTTTTTTTTTTTTTTTTTTTTTTTATCTAAATGTAGAAACAAGTGATCAAACTATTTAACTTTTTTCAATAAGGTCGATATCACTTGTCTTGAAACTGAAACTATAGTCTAGCCGAGTTACATTATTTAAAAAGTTTAACAGTTTGACGACTTCCTCTCTTCTACGATTTTGATCCTTTCGGCCTTACCAAGGGTTACTCCATTAGATTATGATTAAAAAAATATAGTGTTCTCATTAAGTTGTAATTAACTAAGCTTATGTGATCTATGAAAAACTTAAAAAACGTCTTCTTTACTAGGATTAAAGAATCATAGATTCTCAATTTCGCATGTCATCATGCATACATGATAAGGAACCATTAAGGCCGGTGGCTTAGTGATTAAGTATCAAATTTAATCTTTACTATACGCGTATTTTGGATCTCGGCTCATGCTTACTCGAGTTGACTTGCACTGGGTCGGGAGAAGTGATTTGAATTTATTCCTTATAAGGTGAATGATGGTGGTGCAAAAGACACCGTAGAGAAGTGTTAAAATTAATTCATACCTTTTTTTGTGGATATGCGTATTTTGGATGATTTATAAAAAGTCCATAATGGTTTTTAAGAAAAGTAAAAAACAATTAAACTGCATATATCTGAGTTAAAGATGCATTCGATCTCATGCCCGGAACCCACGTGACTGAGTGAGAGCAAACACGTACATCTTTTTCCGTTAAGGAGGGTACTAGCTCGGTAGTGGGTACCTCGTAGGACCTCGACCGAGCACTATTCCAAAAGCACTGAGCTCTGCAACAAAAGCGAAGCGAGCTGCGGCACAACAAGATTAAAACATTTGTAAGTGAAAAAGGAGTTATGGGTCCACGTTTCTCACAAAAATCAGACATATAAGATCATGTTTCTATTATTTAATGGCCATGATGTCCATGTTTTAATATTTTATCGTAGCTAGGAAACAAATGCGACAAATGAGTAGACAGCTTCTTTGTACGTAATACATAATGACATCAGCTACATGGTTTACATCAATTATTCATTTTCTATCAAAATCATTCGGTGACCTTAAGTATCGATTACCAATTACCTATAAAAAGTTCAACTATTATACCTATTTGACTTTTCATCTTAAGAATAAGGGAGGAGTAGATGCCTGTCTGCAGGTGTCCTCACCTCTATCTAATAAAAACACCCATTCAAAGCTACCCAATTCTA
This sequence comes from Chrysanthemum lavandulifolium, assembly GCA_022545495.1. Taxonomy (NCBI): domain Eukaryota; kingdom Viridiplantae; phylum Streptophyta; class Magnoliopsida; order Asterales; family Asteraceae; genus Chrysanthemum; species Chrysanthemum lavandulifolium. Next base: position 273,747,787 of record CM040238.1, read on the forward strand.
CTCTAACACTACGGCAAGTGGACCTGTGGCAAGACCCGATCTACCCTAACAATACCTTTTCACAAAAGACAAAAAAATAAAGAAGAAATCTCGAGATGGCGATCGGCACGAACTTGAATTAGCACCCGATTTCAAGTACCCCAGGTAGTGGGAATGGTGTACCAAGACTACCCTAAGCTACTCGATTGGTACTCGCATGACCACTCCGTCCTACCTAATAAATGGCATCTCTAGCTACTCGCTAGTTTTATATAAATTGTCATTAAAAATAAGGGTAAATTGTCTGAAAATGCATCGAAATTGGCACCTTTTTCTTTTCTGGGCATCGAACTTTTTTTTCCCTATAGTAGCACTAAACTTGCATAATTTTCCTTTTGTAACACAAAATCACACTTACAGTGTAATTAATCTTCTTAATCACACTAAACCCGTTTTAAGCTGTTTTTGTGATTTTTGGGCATGTTTTGAACAAAAATTGTTAATTGAAGGGTGTATTGTAAAGGTTTTTACAAACCTTATTTACTTCCCAATCCCAACCCTAAACCTTACTGAATATTTTCCCCAATCATTTCAAGATCAAGAACCTTAATTAGGAGTAGTTCTTCTTTAGCACAATCATGTTTAGTTGGAGGTAAGATTGAACGTTTCTGTAAGTGTGATCGACAATTGAGAGTCCAAACATCAACCACAAGGATGAATCCAGGAAAGAGATTTGTAAAATGTGCTCAATGTCGCGTCTATGAGTTTCTGGATGAAGACCTTCCTAGTGAATACTACAAGGACTTGGTATCTGGGTTCTTTCAAAGGTATAGAGGTGTTGAAAATGCACCCATGATTGAAGCTCTAGCTTTGGATAAGGCAAGGTTGGAAGAGGAGTTGAAGGCTACAAAGACAATATTGGAAGAGGAGGTGAAGGCTGGAAAGTCTAAACTGGAATTGTATGATAGGTTGTTTATGATGATGTTAGGAGTGTTATGTTTCATTTGTGTTTGGTTTGGTATGAAACTATCCAACTGATGTAGTTCTTCTTCAGTTGTTAATGTAGTATTTTGAATTGTTAACTCTTAACTTTGGATAATGAATGTCAATGTTTTAGTTTGGTAAATGTTTTGAATTGTTAAGTGTTAGTATGGTATGCACACAGATATGATAGTCATAGGACTACATAGGACTGCAACCATAGTCATAGGATTACATAAGACTGCATTACATAGGATTATTCTAGGGCTTACTAAAGTCATACCACTAACATTACTAAAGCCATAAAACCACTCATGAGGCTGCTACCATTACCTTCACTAACTTGTAGTGGTTCCAAATCACTCATTTCCTAGACCTTGTCCTCTTCCCCTTCCCTTTCCCCTTAGTCTCAGCTTCATTGTTGATAGGCTTGGCAACAAAGTCTTTGATGCCCATCTCAGCACAAGTTGCCTTGTTTGGCAATCCCAGAACTTTGGGCCTAGCATCAAAAGCTAGCTTGGCAAGCTGCTTTGAGGTTAGTGGCACCTCCTCATCATCATTTTGTTCAACTTGCCTTGAGCTGGAACCAACTTTCCATTCAATAGGTAGTGGCTCTTCAATGTGTTGCAATGGTGGAAAATAAGATCCCATGATATTTCTTCGAACCACCTTGTTCGAAGAGTCTCTTATGTGGTCTTGGAAATGGTTATTATTTAAAATCAAAAACAATGTCGATGCGCATGAAGGAAATATGCATTAAAGTTGTTAGATTTCCTGGTGTATGGTTATTATTTCTGGAAATGGTTATTATTAAGTTGTTACATACATGGTGGTTGGCTGGAAACAATCCTATTGGTTGAACTCATGTTTTGAAAAGTATGTTTAGATAAACAGATATGAGTAGATGATGTGTGGGATATGGTATTGGTTCATTTGATTTTATAACAAGTCTCAAAAACAGTTGGGATTCTCAAATAATTTAGATGCTCACCTATGATAGCCTAGTGACTGCATAAAAACAGTTGACACCTTATCTATGCCATTCTCCACTGCATAAAGCAAATCTGCAAATAGCCTAGTGACCGCATAAAAAACAGATTTCATTGACTGCAAATAGCCTATGGTTCATTGAATTTACATGACTGCCTTATCAATGTGTTTATAGACTGCATAAAGAAAGATTGCAAATAGCCTATGGTCAACTTTATGCATAAAGGGTGTCTGCATAAAGGATGACAAGTGCATTTACTGCAAATAGTAATGCCTATAAATAATGACAACTGCATTTACTCATAAGATGTAAAAAATTGGAAAGTAATAACAAAACATATTTAGAAACGCATATTTCATTAATCTTAGTAGTTTAACAATGACCATTTTTTTACTGCCCTCAAAGGATGTACAAAATGGGCTATTGTAAGATGGTCATTACATAAACTTGTAACATAAGTGGCTGCTATCATGAGTGTATCTGTTCTAGCCATATTACATACCAAAATGACCATCAGTTAGTGCCCTCAAAAGATGTACAAAATGGGCTATTGTTTGATGGTCATGACCTATTAACATTAGTTATCTAGACATATTACATACCCAAATTAAGTTATCATAGTTTACATTAGTTGCCCACAAAAGATATACAAAAAGGGCACATGGAATTCCTTGTTGTTCAAGCATCATCTATTTCCAGTGCAGACTCTGTAGTGCTGCCCTAGCCATCCAACTATTTAGCCAACTTCAATTTCATGATTCTTTCACTAGGCCTTCTTAGTTTTAGTTTAGTCATCATTTTTTGCAAATGGTGCTGCTGAGGTTGTTCTTGAACTTGTTCCTGAACTTGTTCTTGAGTCTGATCTTCTTCAGCATGCATGTGTTCAACTTGAGTAGCAGTCATTTCAATCTCTGTTTGAACTTCAGGCTGTTCTTCATTGTCATCTTGAGGGTGTTCTTCATGGTCAACTTGAGGTTGTTCCTCATGGTCAACTTGAGGGTCTTCTTCATGTTGAACTTGAGGTTGTTCATCTGTTTGAGCTTGAGGTTGTTCCTCTGTTTGAACTTGAGGTTGTGCTTCAGTTGCATCTTGGTCACCAAACCATCTTGCATAAGCTGATGTGCAACCTCTTTTCAAGCCCTTCCTATTTGTCCCACTTGACCCACCAACCTGCTTGGCCTAAATACAACAAATGTTTATAACCAAAAGTTTGAAACAATATCTGCAGTTGAAATAAAAGTAGGATAATACATTTGACCCACTTGAGCTACCAGTCTTTTTCTTTGACCCACCAGTTCCCCTTGACCCACCAATTCCACTAGACCCACAAGCCTTTTTATTTGACCCACCAGTTTCCTTTGACCCATCATTTTTCCTCTTTGACCCACAAGTTTTCTTCTTTGACCCAGACACATTCCCAGTCTCTTTTGACACAGACACATCCTCATCCACAATATTGTCTTTGCATCCTTTTTTGTTGTGACCGGGTTTGTGGCATATAGAACATGTCATCTTAGCACCTACCTTAGATACTCTAGTTGAGTTACCACCTTCACCCTTTGATCTGATCCTTTTCTTTCTTGGCCTACCAGGCATTTTTTTGTGGTTTGGGTGGCAATACAACAGAATACATACTCTGGTCAGGCTAGAAATCAATACCATCTACTGGTTTCAAAAAATGGTTATATGTGTCATAGTACTTGTCTGTTTTAAACCACTCTGGCACATAGCCCTCAGGTACCTTGTTTATATATAGAATTACCTTTGTTGCATGTACACAAGGTATACCTGATAACTGCCACATTCGACATGTGCAAGACCTGCTTGCTTCACTAACTATGAATGCCTCACTCCCTGATCTGACCTCAAATACATTCCCACCAGCAGGGATAATATGCCAAAACCTAGAATAAAACAAACTTATTAGTGACAATTCAAACAATTTGATAACTGAAATAACTTTATTTTGTAAATGAAATTTACCTTTGTTGTTCTTTTAGCCAATGTTGGGACAAACTCCAGGGATCCATTTCTTACTGGTTTCCCTCATTTTTTGCATCCTCTCAAGAACTATGACTATCAAAGCTTCTAGCATTGTAAGCTATGGCTTGTCCCTAACACTTACAATAACACTGTTAAAGCATTCACTGAATCCATTCTCCACTGCTTCACATCCTCTATTAACTTCAAAAAATGCTCTTGACCAGGTTTTTGGGTTCTTGTCCATAAGCCACTGATGAGCCTTTGGGTTAGCCCTTTTAATCTTCTCGATGATCTTGTTAAACAATTATGGATAGGAAGCCTTAGATGCTGACCAAACCAACTCTCTAAATTTCAACCCACTGAATACTTTCCTGAACCCTTCATATATATGTCTGGCACATTGCCTGTGTTCCGCATATGGCATGACATTCTTCACAGCTTCAATAAGACCCTAAATACATGCATACCTAGTTAGAATATATGTAAGAATAAGTCATTAACAACAAAGTATGGATAGAAGCATACCTTATGTTGATCTGACATAAGAGTTAGACCTTGTCCTTTTGTGCAATCCAAGTCTCCTTCCAAGAACTCCAAAACCAGCTCCGCTATCCTTGTTTTCAACATTAACCACCGCCCAAGCAAGCGGGTAAATATGGTTATTTCCATCTCTTCCAATAGCGAAGGATTTCACCATGGTTTGGTTTTCAAAAACATCCATCTAAGGCAATTACTCTCCTACACCCAAACCTTCTAACCATCTCGCTAGTCCAAAGAAAGCGGACATAAAACCTATCAAAGTATGTTTTTTATTAGGATTTCTGAATACTCTTAATTTAACGGTGGACCCGAGTTTGAATCTAAAATTGCCCTTCCATATGATCTCGACAAGGCATAATGCTCATCAACTGATTTCTTACTCTGTCAAGGCAAAGCGTCTTTGCATTTCTACACCGATTTGGGGATACCTTACACTTATACTTTTTCATCACTAGGTCGACTTTAGCATTCAACTTAATATCGGGGTTAGCCCTAATCTTATTACCAAATCATTTCCTAGCCACTTATAGTTTACTAATGAACCAAATTGGAAGTTCCTAACACATGTGTGTTCATTTACTAAAGATCAGATCTAAAATGTTTCCTCTTTATTCATCCACCTAGCATAACATCTCCGAGGAGGAGGCATGTAATTCATACGAACTAACACTAGGATATTTAATTTTCTTCTGTGTTTACCTTTGTCGGGATCAATCAACTTTGGTGGTCTCGTCGCATTTTTCCACAACCTTCTTATTACTCTCTCATACCACAAAGAAAAGCCATTTGCCAAAGCATAGTAGGTTAAACACTCTTTAAACTTCACAATACTTGCATACTTTTCACCAACTTTGCATTACAAATACAACAAATGTTTATAACCAAAATTCATAAACAATATACGTATTTGAAAAACAAATTATGATAATACCTTTGGATGCCTCGGTCTCTAGTGACTAGTTTCATCATAGATGGATACACATCAACAACTTTCTCCACACAAATAAAGGATCTTCATCGAGGCGCCTTCGGATGGTCAGAATATAAAACCGCATTTTCGAGCACGTGAAATACCGAAATACCCTTTAATCTCGAACTTATGAAATACGTTAATTATTAAAATAATTCGTCATGACTACAACTTAAATATTTAAATCGTTAACACCCGACCAACTAAAAGTAACATGAAAATAAAACTTACGCTAAAATAGTTTACACATTTATTTTGTGTCACACGTTTCTCTTTTGTCCCTAGCCGAATAAAGTGTAGTGTACAAACGTATCGAATCGTGAATTAAGGCTAGGTTCGTGATTGGCTTAAATTTGGAAGCCTTCCATCTATTTCTCTTTATTTTTTTTGTTTTCTTTTGTACCCCTTTTCCCCCTAGTCGGTTTCATTAAACCGAATATCACAACTCAAACCGAAAGAGAAAATTTAAATCACAAACCCTAAAACTAAACAATAAGCGGCTGCCTCTCCTCTCCCATTCAAAAATCAGGAAACACCACACACATACATACAAATCGATCCTGGAGGGCTACAAGGCTTGAAGAAATCGAGCAAGGTCATTAAGGGTTGTTTCCTTTGATCGGCTAGGGTTTAAATTGGGTATTCGATCTTTGTTTTTGTCCTTCCTTCGAGTTTTTGCCCAAGGTACCATATTCTTTGATTTCTATTACTCATAATCGACTCAAAATATTTAGGGAATCATGATTGAAACATATTAAATTCGTTATATGGATACATGTTTATGAAAACTAAAACCGAAAATCATAGAAACTTAATTAAATCATATGTGGGCTGTTTGGTTGCGAAAAATTAGGGTTGGGGGCTGTTTTGAATTGACTTGGGTGAGTAAGGGTGTGTTTGGTTCGATTGCGTGTGGATTTGGGTAGTGTTTGGTGTGTTGGAATAAGGGTTTCGTGTAGTGTGCATCATATTTTACGAGTGGTGTTAGTTGTTGATTTGTGATTTTATGTGAATCGAATTATGTTGTAAATGATTATGGGTATGAATATGTAATGACCCTTATATGTTATTAGATTTATATAAGTGGTGTATGTTCGTTTTTGGAATCATTGTGAAGTTTTATAAGCCATTTTCATGTTAAACTCTAATTATGAATTCATGATATTATGTGGATATGTTAGCGTTAAAAATGGTACTTAAGATATGAGAATTTGGAAACGGATTTTATAACATGTTTATATGTCATATTGAATGAGTACATGAACTTTCAATGATGGGTGATAACATGCTTATTGATGAATTTGATAGCTTAGAAGTTCATGATTTTTATGTGAAGGTTATGGTGATGTTTGCTTGACTAGAACTTGTAATATTGTGAGATTGGATGGGGAATTGTATGATATGGATGGTTAGACTTTTATTTCTGTAATTTATAGATATTTGATGATGGTTTCCTTGTGGATATGATTTGGTGGGTGATGGATAGGTGTGCAACATGTTTAGGACTTGTTATTAGCTTTCTTACATGAAATTATGGACTTATAATATGTCAAATGTTTGATATTATGCTTCATTGGTTAAATTGATGACACCTCTGTATAATTCATGCTATTAGACCCTAAACATGATGTATGATGAGTTTTGTGATGTTTGGCATGCTTAAGAGGTGATTGGTGACTTGTTTGTTGCTTGGTTATGATTGCTTGCTAAGCTGTCCAGAATTTAGGTTGGATTCATTTAGGTGTTATCTGTAGATACTTGCATGTTTTTGAGTGATTCTTGAGCCTAAATTGTAGTACTTTGAAATAGATTTATGGAAATATAAGTCTTGTATCATTTGCATACCTGGAAGTATGATTTTTACATTTTTGGAGTTAGGGTGTCTGAATCTGAATTTGTGAGTTTAAATTTGTGATGTAGTATTTGATTTTTAGTATTTAATCTATGAGGTTCTGGAACTTTTCCTTTGGTGGTTATGATGTTAATATATTTTGTGAGACCTGTAGTTTTTGGTTTGATGTGTGGAGTAGGGTGAGTGTGTTTGTTGGGGCTATACTTTTGGTGTGTGTAAATCTGGGTGAGTTCTGGACAGGTATCGACTCATGATTTTCCATAGGACATTTGGCTTGGAAATAAAGTCCCCCAATTTTTGGAGAGTCTCTTAACTCATATGGGAACCCCTGGGAATTTCCTTGATTTTATTTGAGCTAAGTAAGTATTTTATAAAAATCGCTAAAGTTTGGTCCAGATTCGAAATACTAAAGGTCAGAAATTTATGAACTTGAAACTAAGTATAAATGGGAGATAAGTTAAGCATGAATTATAAATGGAACACATATGTGATTTATGATATGTCCTAATGTAGATTTAGTGAATCGGGAACGTTGAACTTGCTTGTGTGCCTTACTCTTACGCACATACATTTGAGGTACATATATTCTACCCTTTCTGATTAAGGGTTTATTCTCATGACTTTTCGATCCTTGACTTTGATTCCTTATCTTTGATATGATTCCCTTTGCTATGATTCCTTTGATATGATTTCATCCGTTATGATATTCGATCTGCTATCCGTTTTGTTATGAGATCTGTTGTGATATCCGTTTGCTATTATATGATTCGGTTATGTTCATATGATTGGTTTGGATATGATATGATTATGGATATGCTTTGGTATGATTCGTTATGTTTAGTTGCCCGAGCTAACTAGTCATGGAGGTACCATGACCGTGTCATTGATGCACCAATAGCATGACACTATCTGGGGCGGTGTGATTAGTCCCCGACGTTCCCTTTATGATATGATATGATATATGTGATCACTTGGCCATTATGAATACGTATGTACGGTCTCGAAGCGGCATATGTATATGATTTGTTTGCAGGAGCGTATGGATGCATCCTAGGTACTCATTCGATTTTGGTGATGTGGTGCGTGTGTGCAATACACCCTCACATTTTGGTACATTGGGCTAGCTACCCATGTACACTTTGATATGATTTGACGGATTGGATATGATATTGGTTATGATTTGTAGATTTGGCTATTGGAGTATCTCCTTTAGTATAGGCGCTCAGGGCAACATTCTGATTCTGGTTATTATATGATTTGGCAGATATGGGTTATGATATGTGACTTGTTAGATTTGGCTATTGGAGTATCTCCTTTAGTATTAGGTACTCGTGACAACATTCTGATTTTGGTTATTATGTGACTATCTGATATTCTGATTCATTCGTTTGCTATGCCTATTCAGTCATTCAGTTGATTACTTATTCACTCAGCATTCTTATGTGATTCGTTTGACTATCGGACTCATGCTTCAGTTCATTTGGTTATTATACTTAGTCTTCAGTTCATTTGATTTACTATGCTTTCACTCTATTTCGGTTAGCTTCCAAGCTTATACTTCAGATTACCACTTCATCCATTTACCGAGCTATTATATGATTATGGGATTCAAGTGTGGTCTATGCTATTATATGATTATTTGATCCATCTGTTTACCATGCTGGTATATGATTACATGATTTCTCTGTCTACTATGTTAGTATGTAGTTACCTGATTCATCTGTCATCATGCTATTATCCGATTATCCGCTTACCATGCTATTATGCGACTATTTGATTCGTCTGGTTGCCATGCTAATATGTAATCCTTTGATTTAGCCGTTTATCATGTTATACTTCGTTCAGTTATTTCGTGGGCTATGATTATCATTTAGTAATCCTATTTGCTATTTGTGACTACCATGTTTACACTTCTGTTCATGTTACCAATTCATGAAGAAATAAGGTTCCACTTATGTTATCTGTCTAGTTGACTTGTTTAGTTGCCATGCTATATTCTTGTTCAGTTACTTCATTTAATTATGATGTTTGTTCAGTATTTCCTACCTATACTTGTGACTGACATGCTTATGCATTTATTAGTATATCAGCTTATTATGCTATTTATTATGTTTATTAATTGTTGATTTTATGACTCGTGTGATTGCTATGCTTACATTTATGAAATTGCTTCCGCCTGCTAATGGAATTCAGCTTAGCTTATGAATATCTGATTTTCTGATTTGTTTGTTTTGCCATATTCATGTTTAATTGATCCGCTGACTGATATGCTTTTACACTATTGGTTACTTGAATTGATTACGATATTGTTCATCAACACCTATGTGATTATGTTCCGATACTAGTATGTTTGGTTATTTATATGTGCTTATATTTGTTTAATGATTCGCTGCCTTACTTTGCTTTGGTCTTCTTTGATTTCTGTTCCTTTTGGATATCTGTCAATATTATGTTCTGCAGGTTCCTCGTTGACTCATTGACTCATAGACTCATTGTGCTCATTCGTTATGATTTTGTTATCAGTCTCCTTTGTTTCGTTTTGTGTTTTGATTATGTTTAGCTTTTGTTTTGTTATATCTGTTCACTGGGCTTTTAAGCTCAGCCGCATTTCTTTTCCTGCGGCAGGTTTTAGGTTTGAAGATGGGCTTCGATGGGCTGAGAGTTAGAGTATCTGAGTGGACCAACCCTAGTACCTTATTACTTTGGGACTTATTTTGAAGAACTTTTGGTTTTGAATTTTATTTCATTTTGGATATTGTATTTTCCTTGTCAGTCAATTGTGTATATGTTTTGATACCTCATTTTAAGGGTTCCGTTTGTAAAGATTTCATTTGTATGTTCTGATATGACACCAGAATGTGACACTTCTACCCTTGCTGGGTTGGGGTGTTACAGTAACCTTCTCATCAAATTGTTCATGAACATATCATGTTCCATCATAGTCTCACTTCTAAGGTTATTAGGAGGTACAATGTTTGCTGGAGTTGGTTCACTCATTTCTGGCAATGACTCACTTTCCTTCACTCTATTGGCTTTCATCCTTTTCCTAAGTTCTATAACCTCCTCTTCACCAGGACTTAGATAGTCAACTGATTTATCTGAACCATATCCACTGTCATTGTCACTATCAAAGTCACCATCAAACTCACCATATGGTTCATCCTCTCTAACCTTCCCTTTGCCCTTATCCACACATGATATAGATCTAGTATCATCACCATCCAGACTAGTCTGCAAATCCTCACCCTCTACACTAGGCCTACTATCATCACCTCTTCACTAGGCCTCCACAATCTAACTTGTACTACCTCATCTTGTAATTGCACTTCATGTGCAACAGTTGGATCTTCTGCATCAATGTTCTCAACTACACCAGCCTTTCCTTTGCCCTTATCCATACCGATCTAGACCTAATATCATCACCATCTAGACTAGTCTCACTTTGCATTTGCATTGTCTCACTTAAGTGAGAATCCACCATGCCTTTGAATTGGAGGAGGTTGTGGAGTTCGGCTTGAATCTCCTCTCTAGTGGGATTGTCATCCCACATGCACTCGGAATGTCCTCGATATGAGGGACATTGATGATGGAAGTGGATGATCCCGTATAAAGGATCATGAATGTCCTTGTGAATGAGGTGGAAAGGAGAGGTCTTGGCCCAATGGGCGTTTGGGTCAATGGATGACCGAGGTGACTCATGAGCGATTAAGCTCAATGGTGCCAAGGATGGCAATGGTGGTGGATGACTGGCCTTGGAGGCAAGTCTTCCAAGTCCTCAGGAAAGGATTTGGTGATGTTGGTGGAGTTGAAAATAACTCCATGGGAGTGAGAGTGGGAGACCTTGGTGAAGGTGGTGAGGGTGTTTGGATGTTTGGATGGGTGCGTGGAGGTGAAGTAGGTGTTTTTATTGGTGGTGGAGTGGTGATCACAATGTGTGATGAAGTGGGTGTAGCTAAGGTAAGGTGTGTATCATCTCTAATGGGAGATGAGATTGTGAGTGGTGAAGATTCGGATGATGAGCTAAGATTAACAAAACAACAAGGCCTTACGCTCATTCTAGCGGTTTTCTTGCAAGGTTTTGGTGATGATTTAGTCATTTTTAACTTGGGTTTTGATAGTAGTGAGAATGAGGAAGGTGTGAGGATGATCATGGTAAAGCCTTTCAATTTATAGAGGTAAGAAATTGTTGAGAAAATGTTTGATTTGATGTTGAACCATTGAAGAGATGAGGTTCTAATGATTTGGAAGTGGGTTGAATGCTAGTCATATCACCCAAGTCAATCCATACAAAGAAGATGGAGTGAAGAAGAAAAGATATGCAATAAATGTGTTCTAGTGAAGTGGAATTTCCTAATATTCTGGATTACCCGCGGATTTGAAGGTACCAAAATTTGGTTCCTTCCTTTATGTAAAGGGCTCCTTGGGTGGATTTTTCAAATTTTGAATTTTGGTGGGAAATGGATTTCTTATAGACTTTGGTAAATGATACTAATTCTAATAACAAGTAAAACTAGTTAAGATTGATTTATAAGTGATGGAAGATAATTTGGAATCACGAAAAAGTCGAAATTCGAGAAAATACCCGGAGAATCCACGGTACCAAAATATTACAGACGGTACCTAAAAAGTGCCGTCACGTCCGCTGTCTGGTATGGCGCATACAACGATATAAAGGACGGTACCAAATTTTGGTGCTGCGTCGGATCCGTCAGTCTTGAAAATTGGACGAGAGTTCGTTTTAGGTGTCGGGCAAATTTCCGAAAACTCGAAATTTTCTTAAAAGTGTTATACTAAACATTTCTAGTTAGGAAAAGTAAATAACACATATCTAAACATAGAGGAGCATAGATCTTGAGCAAGGCTTATTGATTTTCACAATATAGTGAAAATGGGTAAAATTTTGATAGCATACTTGTCTATCCCACGCATGAGATTGTTAGCATACACCATTGTTTTAAGTTATATTATCATCCTACATAATAAAACAACTAAATAGTATCAAACATTAATGATAAAGCATTGTTCCAAACACTCCTTAAAGTACCCTTATTTGTCCAACTTCTTGTAAATCTTGTTCATCATCCTACCAAGCGCACTCGAACATTCCCTTAGTTTGTTTGAATCTGGCGATTCATTCTCAATCTCGGGAAGAGATGCGTAATACTCTTGAGGTGGAATATGAGAGCTTGGAAGACCATCCTCGGAGCTATTTGATGATGATGATGAAGGAGTTGGAGGTTTAGCTCTCTTGCCTTTAGTCTTAGCAACTCGAGCATCACTCAAAGGTACAAAGATGTGAGGATGAGATCATAGTGAAGGTGCATCCCTTTTGGGGTGGTGGAATTGGAGCGAAGTTTCTATAGAGGCGGGTGAGAAGCATCCCGTATGGAAGAGCAACGGATCCTTGAGTTGGAATATCAATCATTCTCCTAGCTATGTAGTAGGCTAAGTTGAATGGTTGTCGGGTGGACAAGTTGTAAAGCATGTGGCAAAGACAAGCGTTTATGTGATCCCTATTCCCTATGGTGCTAATGACGCTTGCTCAAGTAACTCCTCCCATTTCTTAAATAGTGCTTAAGTTCATTGAGCTCCATTCCATATGGATCTCGGTCTACTCTTTTCCCTTTCGGGTAACTCGGGTTGTATCACCTTTTGGGTTAAAGGTGTTCACTGGATGACATCCTTATCGGCTAAACGGGTTATGTAGGAAAGAGCGGTCATTGATTGTATCAAGAGCGGTGAGTGACCACTTATCCGTGTAGACACAAGTTCCTCATTGGGAATTCCTAGTACTCTAGCAAATTCACTTAAAGTGATGGTGTAGTCATTTTGGTTGATTCTAAAGCTAAGACAAACTCATCATCATCTTCATCACTAAAACCGGTCACACTAGCATAGAATTCTAATCGAACCTAGGACAAATTGGTTCATCAATGTCAAGAAGACAATCGAATTGAATGGCGGCTAGTTCTTCACAAAGATTGGTATGCTCAAGGAAGGATGGGTGAATGGTTCTACCTCGTGGAAATACCTTGATTCTAGACCCCTAAATATTTCTACTTGTTCCTTGGTGAGTCCTTTGGTTTTGTGGTGTTTGGGAATGTAGTTAAGGGTGTCTTTGTGATCATAGAATCTTCGGCTACCATGGTTATTCCTAAGGACAAGAATTAACATGTTAAGAAAATTGAAAGTAAATTTTAACGTTTTTGATTCTAGTGTGTGCCTATATGAAAACAATTTGGAGTTACGGTTATCTCGACTCATTTATGCACAAAATGGTTTTAGTGGGGTGTTTGGCAAATACCATGAGATAACCCAAATGCTCCTAATTCAATGTGCTATATTTGAATATACCGGGTGCATATTAGTTATGCAATACCTTTAGTATTCAAGAGCATGCAAGTGATGAAAATTCTAACGTTTATTTGTATTAGCAATGAAAATGTTTTCCTACAAGTTGAGAAGCTTTTCAAAACTTTTGACATGGGGTGTTTGGTTGTTTGAATAAGGCCTTATATTTATTATCTATCAATTAGTGGAAACATGATTTGTTTATGCAATATGATAATATAGTACCTAACTTGAATGACTAGTTATGCAATTTGCCAATTGAATTCATATTTGGTATAAAAGCATACATAAAACCCCATGTAATGATTTGTGATAGTTTTGTGCATAAATGAGAATCCTAGACTCGAAATTAAGAGATGAAATGTAGTTAGGATACTTACAATGATGTTATCTTCAAATGATTAGTGAGTGGGAAGATGACAATAATGAGCTTGGTTTAAGTTTTACGTTTTGGTAAAGTAGGTTGTGAGGAAGAAGATGTTATGTATAAAGGCTTTTTGTACAGACACTACGGACGAGGCGGCACCAAATTTTGGTTCCGTCCGTGTTGTCGTTTGTGCCATGCCGTATTTCTGATGCAGCATACAAGACAAAATTGTTTTGGTTTGACTATTCTAATGTTTTAGGCTATGTTTATCCTACATGTTTGGTTTCATTAACCCTAAACCAAGTCTAAGAAGATTAAAAGGTTCTCGTTAAGAGGTTTAGTAAAGATGTCGGCAATGTTGTCTTGAGAGGATACTTTCTCGATTGAAATGTTTCCTTTTGATCATTGTCGCGAAGAAAGTGATGACGGATTTCAATGTGCTTTATGCGAGCATGTTGAGCGGGATTCTTCGAGATCGATGGCTCCTTTGTTGTCATAAAGTATCACAATGTCGTTAAGATGAATTCGTAGTCTCAGAGAGCTTGCTTCATCCAAAGAGCTTGTTGACATGCTTTTCCGGTGAGGCGTGTTCGGCTTGATGTAGAGATGGCTAAAGCCGTTTGCTTCTTCGCAAACCATGAGGTGAGGCAATGTCCAACAAAGTGCAAATACCACTTGTACTTTTCTATCGACATAATCACGGCATGATCCGAGTCGGCATACACTATGGTTTCAATACCCGTTCCTTTGGGATACCATAATCCTAAACACGTTGTTCCCTCATTATATCTAAAAATCCTTTTAATGCTTCTAAGTGTGATGCCTTTGGGTTTCTTGAAAGAGCAAGACATAGACAAACACTAAACATAATGTCGGGTCTACTAGCCGTAAGATAGAGTAGGCTACCAATCATTCCTCTATATTTAGTGTTATCTACGGATTCACCTTCTTCGTCCTTGGTGAGTTTAGTGTCCAGGGACATGGGTGTTTTAGTTGGTTTGGAATCTTCAAGACCAAATTTCTTAAGCATGTCTTTTATATATTTAGATTGGTTAAAGAAAATACCATCATCTAGTTGTTTGATTTGAAGTCCTAGAAAGAAGTTTAAATCACCCATCATACTCATTTCAAACTCGTCATGCATGATTTTAGAGAAATCATCACATAACTCTTGACAAGTTGATCCGAATATAATGTCATCAACGTATATTTGAACAATAATAATTTGCGATTCCTTTTCTTAGTAAAAGAGTATTATCTACTAATCCTAGTATATTTGTTATCAATAAGAAAAGTCTTAAGACGATCGCACCAAGCTTTAGGTGCTTGTTTAAGGTCGTGATAATGCTTTCTTGAGTTTGAAGACATGATGTGGTTTCTCAAATCGGTAAAACCGGGAGGTTGAGCAACATACACTTCTTCGTTAATAAACCCATTAAGGAAAGCACTTTTTAACATCCATTTGAAATAATTTAAAATCATAAGCACATGCATAAGCAAGTAATATTCTAATAGATTCAAGTCTAGCTACCGGTGCATAAGTTTCATCATAGTCAATTCCTTCTTGTTGATTATAACCTTGTGCAACAAGCCTAGCTTTGTTTCTAGATACTACACCATTTTCGTCCATTTTGTTTGAAAGACCCATTTTGTCCTAATTATAGTTTGATCTTTGGGTTTTGGAACTAGTTTCAAACATCATTTCTAACTAATTGGTTTAATTCTTCTTGCATGGCAATTACCCATGATTCATCTTTTATTGCTTCATTTATGGTTTTTGGTTCAATGGTGGATACAAAACAAAAATGATTACTTTGATTTTGAGCTTGTGATCTTAAGGTTCTTTGATTAAGTTTTCCTATGACCTTTCTAATGGATGACTTTTAGATTCTTTTATGTTGACAATTTCCTTATTTAATGGTTCATCTTCCTTGTTATTATTAATTTGACTTTCAATTATTTGACTTTCAACTAAGTCATCATCTACCAGGTGATGTCTTAGAGGAGGTGGACTTTCGTCAAATGTTATGTTCAACGATTCTCGACTATCATTGTTTCTTTATTTAGGACAATGTAAGTTTTACTAGTTTGAGAGTAACCAAGAAATACACCTTCATAAGACTTTGGGTCAAACTTGGTGAGATAATCCTTAGTATTAAGAATAAAAATTTACAACCAAAGACTTTAAAATATCCTAATGTTGGCTTTTTACCTTTATAAAGTTCATATGGTGTTTTGTTTAGGAAAGGACGTATTAGGACTCTATTTAAAATGTATGTAGAAGTGTCAACGTTACACCAAAACTTTTGAGGAATGTTTTGTTCATTAAGCATTGTTCTACTCATTTCTTGAATTGTTCTATTTTACGCTCTACTACTCCATTTGATTGAGGTGTTCGTGGAGCGGAAAAGTTATGTGTTATACCATTTGTATCACAAAAGTTTCCAAATTGAGTTTCGTTGTCAAATCACGACCATGATCCGTTCGGATCGACACATTTTGACACCTAGAAGATTTTGAATTTTCTTGCTAAGTATTTCAAATTTATCAAAAGCTTCATTTTGGTTTTCAAAATAACGCCCAAGTAAACCTTGAGTAATCATCTACTATGACCAAAGTGTATAAGTTACCTCCATAGCTTCTTATAGCGGATGGTCCAAATAAGTCCATATGTAATAATTCTAGACACTTAGATGTGGACACCATATTTTTAGATTTGTGACTACTATGTGTTTGTTTACCGATTTTGCAAGCGTCACAAAAGTGTTGGTCATATTTTAGTTTTGGTAAATTTCTAACCAACTCTTTTGAAGATAGGTTTTGTATAAGTCTCATATTAGCGTGACCTAAGCGCCTATGCCAAAGAGATGAGCTATCGCTCTAATGTTGTTAGGCAAAGTTTGTCATTATATGTTTTATCTATTTTCATGCGTATATGTTATTTTTCCTAACTCCTTTAGCTATGGTGATACCATCTTTAGTATTTTACTACCATTTTCATCAAATAGTACTTTATACTTTTTATCGCATAGTTGGCTAATACTAAGTAGATTAAATCCTAACCTATCCACATGAGCAACATTTTCAATAGTTAGAGTTATGAGCAATCGTGCATTTGCCAATGATTTTGCTTTTGAGATTGCTACCGAAGTGACATTACCTCCGCTATACTCTTGGTATGATGAGAAGAGACTTTGTTGCCGTCATGTGTCGTGAGCATCCACTATCTTTTATCCATTCATCGTGTTCCAATCCAACTTTCAAGCATACCTAAAGCGAATAACTCAAACATTTGGTCCCCAATATCTCATGGGTCCGTTTGGGTTAAACATACCATTTATTTGATTCATGTATGAAAATGATGGATAAGGGTTCCATGGCATGTAATCGGAGTTTGATATGGTCTAGGAAGGTTTTGATTCCAACCGTTGTGTTGGTAGTTAGGTTGAACGTTGTGGTTGCTCTTAGGAAAGGCGTTTGGCAAAGAAGTTTTATATCGTTGTTGAGTGGTTTTGATCTAAATTCATTTTAACAAGTCCCACACCGATATAATGGCCGGTTTTAGTTTAACATTATCATTGGTTTTCTTTGTTACTTTAACAAATTCAAGACGGTCCGTATTACGAACATTTCATTACTTTGAAGTACCATGGTACCATTTTGCAACGGACGGAACCCTTATTTTGGTTCCGTCTCGGTCCAGGTCTTTATCGCATGAGAATTTTGATGTAATGTTCGTCCTTTTCTACCGTTTTGTTTTGACTTTTGAAATTAATACTTCATTAAAACCTAGCCCATTCCTCGTCTCCCGTGTTTTATGGATTTTAACTATTTCATCGGCAAGAGCGATGTTTTTGTTAAACCTTTTAAATTTAGAATTATTTTCTATTAAAACTTCTTGTGTGAGCTTTAGTTTTCTATTTCAAGATTAAGCTCTTGACATGATTTACAATCATCGCCATTTGCTTTTCTTTTTCAAGTCGCTTTGCTTTTTCTTTTAACTCATATACCTCATTTTCCAAAAACTCCTTTTAGTTTTTAGAAATTTATTTTTAGTTATGATTTTAGACTTAGCTCACACAATTGATTATATTGTTTTTGCAAGGTGTCATCATCTATAGAAGAATAAGAAGAGTCGGAAAGTACCTCATTTGACTCATGCGCCATTAGAGCGATCTCTTCCTTGCTTGATTCTTCATCGTCTTCACTATCACTCCAGCACCACATGATATAGATCTAGTATCATCACCATCCGCACTAGTCTCGCAAATCCTCACCTCTACACTAGGCCTACTATCATCACCCTCTTCACTAGGCCTCCACAATCTAACTTGTACTACCTCATCTTGTAATTGCACTTCATGTGCAACAGCTGGATCTTCTGCATCAATGTTCTCAACTACACTAGCCTTCCTTTGCCCTTATCCATACCGATCTAGACCTAATACCATCACCATCTAGACTAGTCTCGCAAATCCTCACCCCTACACTAGTCCGCAAATCATCATCCCTCACACTAGCCTACTATCATCACCTCTCACAAGAGGCCTAGTATTCTCACCCTCTACACTAGTCCTAGATTTATCACCCTCCGATTCATTAGCCTTCCTAGTATGATCAACCTCCATCTCAGCCCAATTAACCATCTCATCTAATGATAAGTCATTGCAATACCTCTTTTTGGGAGAGCCTTTTGCTTTAGCAACAGACTCATCCATAAAAGTGGTATTTGCTTGGATTAAATACTCTGACAGATTCATATAATTGTGATCAAGATATAGTTCTATCCTACCAAACAACTGAGAAACATCAAACATGTGTTCTATTTCCTTATCATTAGTTACTCTAACTAAACCTTTCTCTAATTCAGCATGAGGCACCTTATAATCAAACCTTGAAAGTAATTACCAACCTTTTCTTCCGTGAATTCAAGAAATCTAAGATAGGCATCCTTAGAGAACACATGTTAAGAATCACCCCATCCGCGTAGTGTAGAGGCAAATGCCTAAAATATCCGCTATCAGGTACATCAAATTGGTGCAAATTGTATCCGTATCATTCGCACATAATTGAGAAAAATAAATTAGGGTTTTCACCATGCTAAAACTTTGATCAAAACAGATACAAATCAAAGAAATCATACAATTGTTTACTTAAATAATGAAACAAGCATCAAATATAGCAATGCACAACGAACAATTTTTTGGGTATGTGAAATTAGGGCTTGTAATATTTAGGGGTTATGAGGAAAACAGATTTGGGTGGGGGAAGTTATTAAGGTTTGTAAATAAGTTTAGAACACACCCTTCAATTAACAATTTTTGTTCAAAACATGCCCAACAATCACAAAATCAGCTTAAAATGGGTTTAGTGTGATTAAGAAGGTTAATTACACTATAAGTGTGATTTTGTGTTACAAAAGGAAAATTAGGCAAGTTTAGTGCTACTATAGGAAAAAAAAGTTCGATGCCCAGAAAAGGAAAAGGTGACAACTTCGATGCATTTTAGACAATTTGCCCTAAAAATAAATCTTAATTGTTACGTATGTAATTTTACTACATACATTAAATCCCTAGCCAAATAAGCCATTATCCATATAATGACTCATATTATAGACAGGCTCAAAAGCCCCATCTCTTACGCTAACTTTCTCCTATATATACTAGATAATAGGAATTAGGGTAAGTTCCAACTAGCATAGACACTTCACTTCAGAGCCTCTTTAGGCTCATCTTCCATCAATAGTGGATGTACATTCATTATCATGTTTATCACCAAAACCCTTCTCTTCACCCTTTTCTACGAGGTAAGACGGATGTATCACATAAACCCTTCTCTTCACCCTCTACAATGAGGTAAGACGAAGGTACCCGATCCATGTTAGTGTTACCCTAACTACATAAACATCTTTCTTCTCACGGTGTTCTTACCGTTCTACACGGGAAACCCGAACATACGACCTCTACCGGGTCCTTACCCGAATTATACTCGTTTCACACCACATGATACGTGAACATAGTGCCATCCGTGGGACACGGTACAAATAAGCTCGTTTCGCTCTTCCTCGTCTGGGTCTACTAACAGTGATACTCCGCTTTTTCAGGTTCTAAAATCTTATCTTTTGTTGTTTTATGAACTCGTTTATTATAAAAAGTATCATTCAAAATAGTTTATTATTCAATTGCCAGTTGATTGAAATACTTGATCTATTTGCAATAAATCATGTCCCTGACTAAAGGAATAAGGTTGTGGAAAGTCCATCCTTGCTTTCTACCCTTTCTTCATGACCTTTTCTTCATAAGTCTGGGAGCATGGCCTAGCTCTATAGCCTTACTCCCCACCCTAACCTTCCAGGATAGCATTATGACCTTACTTCACGGCTGGAACGATCAAACCCACCGAACGCACTCGTACGACCGACGCGACCGAACGCGCCCCGCACGTGGCCCGACACGGCTCGAACGTGGCCTGCACGGCGGCAACGTGGCTCGAACGGCCCGACACGCCTGCACGGCGACCGACGAGCCCGCACGACCGAACGTGGCCTGGCATGGCATGACACGACCTGGTACGGCCTGACACGCTTGGTACGACCAGATACGACCCAGTATGGCTTAAACGCGACCTAATACAACCTCAAATGGCATGGTATGGCTTAAACGTAACATGATACAGCCTCAAATGGATCAACATCGGACCCAAGTGCCTAACATTAGCCTCAAACGGCTCAACATCGGCCCCAAGTGCCTAACATTAGCTTCAAACGGCTCAATATCGGCCCTCAGCGGTCTTACTGACGGCAACGGGATCCGACGCCAATGCGATCTGATGCCAACGGGCTCAGAAGTCATTCAGGCTCTAAAGCTACTCAGACTCTCACGCCATTCAGGCTCAGACGTCATTCAGGCTCTGACGCCCTTAGGCTCTGACCCCTTCAGGCTCATACGTCAGTAATCGGTTATGACCTGTACAACAAACGTTAGTCTAGCACACCATAATCCAAACATTATATTGCGCTAGACCGGGGGACCTACCACATGTGTACATATCGACCAAGTCCTAGTATGTGATTGCTAGACTACACGAAAGTCATCAGAAAAATTGAACATATTAAACCGTTTTCTTGATCCTCTCCTACGAGATGAGACGAAGGTACCCGTACACCCCATACTTCACTTGGGAAACAGGACTTACAGCCTAGGTTATCATTACAAGGAAACTTATGAGTCAGCCTGGAAAAACAAATCCTGATACTCGAACCCTAGTTGCCTTGCACATGTTTACGGTAGGTTAGTTATTTCAAAGTCCAGCATCATCTCACTTGTACATGATATAATACTAGACTGGGGCTTGATGACGTATGTATATTTTACTGCATACATTAAGTCCCTATCTAAATAAGCCCATTATTCATATAATGGCCCATATCATAGACAACCCAAAGGCCCCATCTCCTACGCTAACTTTCCCCATGTATACTAAATAGTATAGGGAATTAGGGTAAGTTCCAACTAGCACAAACACTTCGCTTCACTACCTCCTTAGGCTCATATCCCATCAATAGTGGATCTACATTAATTATCATCACTATCACTAAAACCCTTCTCTTCACCCTCTTCTACGGGGTAAGACGGAGGTACCACATAAACCCTTATCTTCACTCTCTACAACGAGGTAAGACGAAAGTACCCGATTGATATTAGTGTTACCCCGACTACAGAGACATCTTTCATCTCGCAAGGTCTTTACCGTTTTACACGAGAAATCCGAACATCCGACATCTACCGGGTCCTTACCCGAATTATACTCGCTTCACGCCACATGATACGTGAACACTTAAGAATAATAAATAAAAAAAACGATCGATCGGGTTGCCAATTTTTATGCAATATATTTTACATCAAATGGAACCATAGTAAACCAAGTGTGCGTATAGTTTTTGTAAAAATAAATAAAAATTACTCCCTCCGTCTCATATTGACTGTCCACTTTCAATTTTATGGGTCTTTCATTTCTAACTTTGACCTTAAATATTTTTAATTGTGTTATATAATACTTGATGCAAAATATATGAATAGATTGAGTTTTAAATGTATTTTTTATTGGTATAATTTTTATTAAATATTATATAACACAAATAAAAATATTTAAGGTCAAAGTTAAGAAAGAAAGACTTCAAAAGTCAAAACAAGACAATTAATATGGGACGGAGGTAGTAATAAATAAATGAAATTTGCTTACTTAGTTTGTTGAATATGAAACCACATGTATCATATTATATCTGAGTGTAAACATCACAACATTTTTTTTTTTTTTTTGCTAAAAACATCACAATCTTGGGTCTTCAGTTTTCATAGTAGCCGTTTACTTTTCTTATGAATTGAATCAAATGGCCATGATTGACTAAATAGTTCCTTTGGATAAACATGATTAATTAATCAACATCTACTACCAATATATAATGTTGTTGGTTCTTTTAGTCTTACAAAACATACTCAAAATTTTAATATGATATGGGTCCACTACTCCACTTAATTTCTAACCAATGAACCACGATAATAACCTAAGAGCAATTCCATCAATAAATAACGCTCAAACAGGCGTTAGTGCCGCATTAACCGGCATTAGCCGGTGTTATTGACGGAGTTCCGGCGTTAAAGCCGCGTTATCTTGCCGGCGTTAAAGCCCCAACGGGGCGTTATTTTATTTTATTTTTATTTTTTTTCTGCCCTTAAATGAGGGTTATTTTTGTAAATTGTTGGTGAGTTAAAGTTTAACTTGGGATGTTATTGTTGTGGGTGTTTTTTGGAGATGTTAAGGTGAAATGTTAAAGCTGATGACGTGACAGATGTTAAAGTTTAACTTGTGTTATTGATGGAGATGCTCTAATTTTCACGAGTCTACCAATGTCTAGAACATAAAGCATATCCAATACAATTCAATTCAACTCTGATTTATAATGGTTGTAATCAGGGACGAAACTAAGACCAGATATAATCGGGTACAAAAAATTTTGAGTCGTGATATAATAAAGTTAAAAATTGAATGAAAGCGAATAATTCATTAAAACGATAAATAAATGAACATATTATCGATGGACCGACCGGGTGCATTTAAGATATATTTAAAAAAAATCGATGTTTTTACAAAAATTAACACTATATCGAAAAAAAATCCATCAGGTTCACGGACACCCACGAAACCGCTTGGTTCCGTCCCTTGTTGTAACCTATGGATTTGCATTTGTTTATGTTTTAGGGTATGTTTGACGACAATCATTTTAAAGCATTTAGTATTTTTTTTTGGTTTAAATGCTACTTTTATAAATACTCATATCTCAAGCATTTAATATTTATCATTTTTATTTTGTTTAAATATTACTTTTATAATTATAGCTACATTACCGATCGCGTTTTAATAAAACAACCAGATCCTTGCTCTTTATTTTTTTCATCTTGATCATCTAAAAAAAAGTTGTAACATCCCAATATTTATAAAGTTTTTGTGGATTTTGTTAATTATGGGTGTGACAAATTAAAGATTGTCCAAAAGGGTAGCCAATCAGACAGAACTAATCGCGTAAAACTCGAAATAAATTCTCTTAACTTTTCCTAAATTACGGATTCAATGCAATTACCAAATTTAATGGAAGATTAAACCCACACTAAAACTCCAACAAATTTACTCCAATTCACATATTCATTGCTAACATTTGTTACACTTTTTCACATTGTTATTCATTCATTAATCAATGGCTTTCCCATTCCATTTGATATTGATGTTTATTGTATCTTCATGCATCTTTGATCTTATATCTCCAATATGTAAGAACCCTTTTATCTTCATGCATGTTATAGTTGTTTTCGGATGAGAGACGATATCTAAAACCATTTTTACATCATCATATGTGCTATGTAGAGCACTACATTGCAGCGTTGTATAGCTTGTACAAAATAATGTAGATGTCGATTATCGAACTGATGAACATTTTTTCATATATTTTTTATAATTTTCATCTTTAGTAGGCCTACTATTTGATTGTGACACACATATATTTCAATGCAGATGGATATGATCCATTGGATCCTAATGGAAATAATGCAGATGGATATGATAATGATTCAGGAACACAAGATGTAATGGACAATATCACTATCAGATGGGATCTTAGGCAGAAGAATAATGATTCACACTTCAACACAAGATGTAAGGGTTTTTGTTTTTTTTTTTTTTTTTTAATGAATACTATTTTTATAGATGTACAACTGCAAATGCATGTGCATGGACGCGTTATTTGGTGGTACTTTATGCATGGAATGCATATTTGCTACTTTTTCTAACTCATATTCCGAATAATTCTAAGTCAAAGATTTACATAGAGCATATATATATGTTACAATGAACATAATAAATGTTACAATGAACATAATAAATGTATACTTATTGTCTTCCTAAACGTAACATAATTAATGTTCATCGTATAGAAATGAAGTATAAAAAATCTTTCTAACTTTTTAGTTGATTTTGTGTATCAAATAAGTAAATATAATACTCCCTCCGTCCATATTGATTGTCCACTTTGAATTTTAAGTCTTTCATTTCTAACTTTGATCTTAAATATTTTTAATTGTGTTATATGATACTTGATGCAAAATATATGAATATGTTGAGTTTTAAATGCATTTTTATTTGTATAATTTTTATTAAATATTATATAACACAAATAAAAATATTTAAGCTCAAAGTTAAGAAAGAAAGACTAAAAAAGTCAAAACAGGACAACTAATATGGGACGGATGTAGTATTAATATGGGAATATTATTTCATCATTTGTTAGTCCGTTTGTTGATGTTAGGATATGAACTTGATTAAACAAATCTGCTTTTTATAAGATTATAAATTAAATTGTAGGTAACAGTTTCAATCTACAATTATCAATTGTATCGGCACATTGAACTCCCTGGATGGAAGCTAAGTTGGAAATGGGGAGGTAAAGAAGTAATTTGGGACATGAGGGGAGCCGAGGCAACCGAGCAAGGGAAGTGTGACAAGTACTTAACGAAATCTCAGGTCCCACATTGTTGCAAGAGGGAGCCCGTGATCGTTGACCTTTTGCCCGGAGCTCCGTACAATATGCAAGTCCAAAATTGTTGCAAGGCAGGAGTATTATCGTCATTAAATCAAGATCCAGCTAATTCCTTGGCCTCATTTCAAATGAACGTTGAGTCACTAGAAATGACGGCATATGACTTCAAAATCGGCATCCCTGGGTATACATGTGGGAACGCTACTAAGGTTCCACCAACTAAGTATATATCTGCTAATGGGCGTAGACGAACACAAGCCCTTGGTGAGTTATAACTTTGAATATAAATCATGGACGAGACGACTAGATTGGGATACAAAATTGTTGATGTTTGTGATTTCTTATTGCAGGGACATGGAATGTAATATGTACTTATTCACCCTTTCGTGCATCAGTGGCTCCAAAATGTTGTGTTTCACTATCTTCATTTTATAGCAAGACTGTTGTGCCATGTCCAACATGTAGCTGTGGTTGCCAAGGCGATTTTGGATCAACCTGTGTGAGGTATATCTTTTATTTCTCTAAGATTTTCGACTTTAGTTAGTTCTAAAGGAGCTACGACGACGCATCATTAGGATCTACGGATTCGTAGGACCATGTACTTGCTGTACATGGACAGTTATCTGAATTCTGAACTTACGAAATTTACATTTATTTTAAAATTGTAGGTTTGGTCAACCACATCCAATGTTGCAACTACCCAATAACGAACCATCGCCACCAATGGTGCAATGTACACAACATATGTGCCCGATTAGGGTGCATTGGCATGTAAAGACAAGTTACAAGGAATATTGGCGAGTTAAAATCACGATCATTAACCTTAACGTTGTCAAGAATTACAGTGAATGGAATTTGGTCGTGTCCCATCCGAATTTACAAAGTGTGACACAAGTTTTTAGCTTCAACTACAAACCTTTAAATCAATACGGGAGTACAAGTAAGCCAATTGGATTCTAATATCTATATCCTATCAAAAAGAAATTTTTTGTATGATCACATTTTAAAATGATACTATGACATTTTATTTCAGATGATTCAGGGGTATTTTATGGGCTTGAGCATTACAATGCGATGTTGCTCCAAGCGGGTGATGGAGGAAATGTTCAAAC
The DNA here is from genome assembly GCA_022545495.1 of Chrysanthemum lavandulifolium. Taxonomy (NCBI): domain Eukaryota; kingdom Viridiplantae; phylum Streptophyta; class Magnoliopsida; order Asterales; family Asteraceae; genus Chrysanthemum; species Chrysanthemum lavandulifolium. Next base: position 273,773,999 of record CM040238.1, read on the forward strand.
GGAGTTGCTGTTTCACAAAGACCCTGAAACGTTTACGTTTAAAGAAGGATGGGCATTTCCAAAGAAGGTTATGTTCAACGGCGACGACTGTGTGATGCCACCACCATACGAGTACCCGACACTTCCAAATAGTGGTTCGGTTTTCGGACCTTCGACATTATGCATGGTCATTTTGTCACTGTTTTATGCTTTAATATCATGAAAACTTATACTATACTAGATTTTTTATTCATTTACATAGGATCATTTTGGCCAATGATGTCTATGGTGGTAGGATGTTTATTACTTTAATGTTTAATTTGTTTGTGATTAAGGTATTATTGTTAGTTAATCCACTTTAAAGTTTGTATGTATATGAAACTTGATATTGAACTTTTCTCATCAATCTTGTTATGTTTAATAAATATTACCTGGATTATTTTATTCTAAAAAATCTACATGTGGGGTATGGGGTAAAAATTTCCAATGGTTTTCCATTGAAGATCTTTGAATATCACTAGCAAACATTGGACCACTTTGACTAGTCTTTCTGAGTAAACAAACCTTGCTCTTGGCCATCCATCTTTGGCCCACACATTGTATACCAATATTCACCCTTTTCCTTTATCCTTCTTCTACACATGTTCTCTAAAGGGGTACAAGTTTTCTTAATGATAATCATTAGTAAAACATGTCGATCATCTCCTATGATACATCACACAAAAAGGTCAAGAATTTGGCAATTAAGTTGCTATAATAGGGTGTTGTTATTTATTAAGATACTTTGAGTATGAATCTGATTCACACATCTGAATCTGAATTTGTGACTGAATACTCTGAATCTTAATTTGCGGCGGAAGATTCTGAATCAAATAATGTTGTTTGTTTTTTTGCAAACATTTGCATGATTAGAATACAAAAACTAGGTTATAGATAATCAAGGTAACAAAATCCCTTTTCATGTCTTGTTGAGCAAGATGTTTAAACCTCTTAACGCCTCTAAATAAGGAGAGAAAAACAAATAGCTTTAATTATCAAAAGCTCTTAACGATTCAAATTTATAAGCTAGCCATTAAAAGGTATTAAGTCCTCGCTCCTTTTCGTAGCGAAGATCATTCTTCTCTTAAGAGATTTTTCCTACGAAAATGATTTTATTAGAAAAACAAACACAAACCAACTAACTGGATCAAATATAAAGTTTGAACATCATATCGTTGTATATGACTCGTTTATGAACTATATAGATAAATTCTATTCCATTTGCACGTAACAAAGATTAAACTACACAATCCTAAATATCATATATATGTAACTCGTAGGAATATATATTCGTACTTACATATAATTGATCAAATCTTAAGATACTACCGAAAGGATAAAAACTATATAAGTTCTATATCTACTAGTGCTATACTTATCGATCCCTCTATAAACATCAATCATAACCTTTCTCATGAACTTAAAACCATTGTGTTGTATAGTTAAAGTTGGCAACATCACCAAGCACTTGTCGAAAATCAAATCCTTCGGTTAAAGTATCACTATTAGAGCCCGTCACTCCATCATCATTAATGCTACACCAAGATGCATATTCGTTTTTAAGTGGAAATGCATTAGAAGAAAGACCTTGATTCTCTTGGAAAGACGATATGCTATCAGTGAAACTATTACTGCTTGAATTTGAAACCATCGTTGGGTTATAATCCATCGTCATCATAGAGTAATCTAAAATGGGATTATTTATAATTTGATAGTCCTGAACTTCTTGTTTAGGTAAAAACACCGGAGAGCTAAACTGCATTTGATTGATGCATGGGACGTTGTTTGTTGTTGTTGTGGTGGTGGTGGTGGTTGTGTTCTGCAACGATGAAAACCTCTTCTTTAACTTGGTGTTCCAATGATTCTTGACATCGTTGTCGGTTCTTCCATGTAAATGAGATGCTATGACAGACCACCTAAAATTTTAAAAACTTTCATCAATAATCTTACATTTTGATTCCAGATTGTCAACTAGGGACTACGTACATTGGTGTACTATTTTTGACATTTTCATTGCATGAATTGTCAAAATCAGAACACTAATATAAAACTTAATCACTTGGTTTAACTTTAACATATATATAAAGGGTATGGTAGTACAAACCTGCTTCCAATATTGATGTACAAAGATGAGATAATATCATCTTCTTCTTCAGTAAACCCTCCAAGCTTTATATCGGGCCTCAAATAATTCAACCATCTTAGTCGGCAACTTTTTCCACAACGTTTTAACCCTGATTAATTAAATAAATCATATTATGTAACAAAATTAAGAAATGTATTAAAAAACAATCTTGATCAAGACACTTCCTTAACAATGTAACAAATTTTTATTAAAATAAGTTTAATTATAAGTAAATGGGACCTCATGAAACTTCATGATCAATAACAACAAAAAAGAAGATAGCAAGACCCTTGCTCAATCATTTGATCATCCTCTAGTCCTTTTAGTAATATGAACTCAAAACTAAGAAAACAACACAATTTACGAGCATCGAAACTTAATTCACAAATATCAGCTCTAAAGATGTCATTAGATACGAGTTAGACCCAACGGTATTCATTTAATCACCAACTACTATGTAGTTTTTTTCTGAACAGACAAAAAAAAATTCATTATAAAACTAGCAATAAGCTATATATCAACCAACTAGCTTCTTCGATATCTTCTTGTTTTCTTTCGAAGAGAGATCGATACCCACAAAGGGACATAAATCGAGTCATAGATAGATATAAAGAGATACATATACACAAACATACCTGCTTTATGAGGCAAGGCAATCCAGTTGCCACCAGTGCCATGGTTCTGAATGTAGTTTCTAAGAATAGTATCTTCTTCAGGTGACCATGGTCCTCTTTTGACTTTGGTTTTATCACAACAAGGAGACCTACCCATCACACCAAAATTAACACTTCAATTCTCACACACAAAACCCTAAAATAACCTATCCTATCGCTAAGAATATAAACCTTAGCTAATATATGTTATTATTCTTTAAGATGAAGTTATAGCCAATCACTTCTTATATGTGTTTGTTTTGGAGTGTGAATGTGTATATGTTAAAATATATTTGTATATGTGTTGTAAGTCAAGAAGTGAACTTGGTCTAAGGTTATTTAAGATGAAGTGAAAAGTAGCTGCATGAAGACTTTGTCTATGTATAAAATAGAGAATTACTAGTTGACTCTTCTACAAATAACATATATCTCGTTTTCACTTGAAATAAATAAACGTTTTCGTATAAATACACAAAATATATATAGATGTCATCATATTAGTTGACAAACTATATTTTTTTGCCACTTCTATTAGATGGTTCAAGTTGAAGGTTTTAACTATTACAATTCTTATTTATATATAGACTAAGAAACAACGTTTAAACTTACTCAATTTACTTTAAGAACAAGTGTTATGCAATAGGCTGTGAAATGATGCAAACTAGCTCGGATGACCGAGGGTTCCTGTGAATCACATGAATAATTGTCACGTAATGTAAAATTCTGTCAAAATATCAATTTCTTTGAAAATGCACTTTATTTTAAAAGATTTGTGTTATAGTCTGGGAGGTAGGATCAAATGAGAATGAATAATTGTCACGTAATGTAAAATTCTGTCAAAATATCAATTTCTTTGAAAACGCACTTTATTTTAAAAGATTTATGTTATAGTTTAGGAGGTAGGATCAAATGAGAAATATAATTAAAATGAGAAGAATGAGAAAAAATCACAACCACAAATATTAGATGTATCCATAAAAATAGATGCATCTCCATATTATTTTTTTTTTCTTATTTGAAATATATGGCTAAAATTCTTTCTCACTCTTCTCATTTAAATAATTCTTCTCACTAGATCCATACTCTGTTGTCTGGTTTATTCATTTCAAAAAATTTTGTACCCTTAATCACTTATAATTTTGGAGCTGCCACCATCAGATGCGGTGCCAGAAAGTTATGGTGGAGATGACAAATTTGATAATATTTAAAAACTACGTGACACACTACAAATCAGTTCATTAAGAGGCACATTATAAAAATAGCAAAATATTTTCAATAATTTAAACTCATCTTGGTATAACCTTTATAAAAAGTCAATTACAAAACATATAATAGCTTTTGTATGATTTAATTATTTACATATATATATTTTTTTACTTTGACAAGTAAGAGAGAACCTTGTCAATGTGGATGCATGTAATGTCAAATATAGTTCACATAAAGTTTAATTTTTTTGGTCTGGTCAAGAACACATGTGTTCATACACTGTTAATGCTTCTATTTTTTATTTCATAAAGGTTTTCCAAAGAAATATAATTTGATAGTGAAGTTACTAATTAACAAATCTCCATAATTTTTTAAACTAAAGTACCTTTATGTATAAAAACAAAAACAAAAAAAATCATTTTGATTGTTTGCTTGACAGTATGCAACGATTATTCATGAGAAATGGTCAATTTTAATTTAACTTTTAATAATTACATTGGCTTGGAATGGTCAAAAGAACATTACCTCATTGGCTCTTGGATGCTATTTGCCTTTTTCTCAATTTGTTTATGGGGACCAATTTTACCCCTTCAAACTTTTTTATTACCCCGTACGGTAAGATATTGTGTACTTCCAAGTTTTATATGAAAAAAGATTTTATGGGAGTAATTGAGTCGGTCAAGTTTATGTTTACGGTGAGTGATTGATCTTACATGCTTTTGATTCGATGATAACCATTGCATTACAATATCAGATACATCTTGTAATGCACAACCAGCATGCATTTAATCAAAAAGCAATAAGATTACATCAACTCAGGTTTTAAAACCTGTTATTTTTGCTCAAAATTGGTTTCCGGTGATCAAGCTTGCATGTTTTCGGTTCAAAAATTGAACCGAATCAGATCAACTTAGGTTTTAAAACATTGTATATATATTTGTATAGTTAAACACAATTGTATTTAGTAAGTGGATTAATTTTTTGTGTATCATTTTTATAAGGGCATGTTGGTACATTAGCTTCCGAGAATATTATGTTTACTTTTTCAAAATAAGCTATTTAAAATATGGCAAAAGATATTTTACATCAATCTCCACCATTTATTTTTATTTGATCTAATGGATTAGATTAATCTCAACAATTTAAAAAACCCACTTTCATTATTTTTTTTTAAATATTAATATTTTTAAAACCGTTAATTGTTAAGCGAAAAAAATATATCATTGCGACGAACATTTAATTATCTTTCTATAGATATGCACTTTGATATACTTTCGACAATTTTTTTTTTTTTTTTTTTAAAGTTTTTTCCTTTTTTTACATTACTGAAATTTGCATTAAAAAATCATATATGATAAAACACTAATTTGAATATCACATGTGATATTAGTGTTAAATCATATATGATATTTAATATCACATGTGATATTAGTGTAAAATCACATATGATATACATATCATATATGATTTAACACTGATATCACATGTGATATTCAATTTAGTGTTTAATCATATATGATTTTTTCACTACAAATTTCAAGAAGAAAAAAAAAAGAAAAAGACGAAAAACATGAAAAAACGATTTTTTTCTTTTTTCGAAAGATATCAAAGCGCCTGCCTATAGAAAGATAATTAAATCTTCGTCGCGACGATGTAAATATTTTCGCTAACGATTAATGGTTTAAAAGATATTTAAATTATAAAAATAAGTGAAATAATAAAATCTTTTAATCCGATCATCGATTTCTTTTTAAATGGATGATGAAGATGAGTCCCTTGGTATGTGAGAAAAGTTTGGTATGTAAAATAAGAAAAATGCTACATCCACCTACAATTTACAAAAAAAAACACATACGATGACATGGCAATGATGTGTCAGAAAGTGAGTGGTTTATTAAAAGAGAAGATAGAGAAACCACACCAATCAGAAAGTGACACATCATTGTGTGAGATTTTTTTTATAAATTGTATGTGGATGTAGCATATCCCGTAAAATAACTCTCCTCTTAGAGCACTTGCAACCATAACATGTGTTAAAGTTTAACCTCCTACCACGTCTGTGCCACATCAGCTTTTACATTTCACCTTAACTCACCAAAAAAACACTCGCAATCATAACATTCAATGTTAAACCTTAACTCACCAACAATTTACAAAAACAACCCTCATTTAGAAAAAAAAAAAAAAAAAAAAAAAACCCCAAATAACGCACGCTATTTTGGTAACGTGCAAGCTTTAACACCGAAATAACACCGACCACGGTGTGGTTAACTTGAATTAACACCGGATAACACCGAAATAACACCAACCATTGCAAGTGCTCTAAATATATGTTTAGTTTGACAAACAAAAGTTATTAGAAATTTTAGAGAAATAATCTTCTATAATCTTTTAAAATCAAATGTTAATTCATTTGTCTTATGAACATAGGGTATATTTGGCAAAACTAGTTGTAAGTTGTATGCTATAAGCTGTAAACTGTAAGCTGTAAGATGTTAACATGAGCTAGAAGCTGCATTTTTTTTTTAATAAAAGTGTTTGGTAAGTTAGCTGTTAAATGTAATTATAAGATGTTAAATTACATAAAAGGACATATCTATAATTGTAAATAAATGATTGGAGAGTATATCAGTAATTTAAAGTTTTAACAGCTCCAAAATATTTAAAAATCTTCATGAATCAGCTTTTCATTTATGAGCTATTTGTTTGAAATAAAAGCTTGAAGTTAATATATTCAAACAGAGCTACTTATTTTATAGAAGATTATTTTTGTAACAAATAGCTAAAAGCTCCCCAAAAAGCTCCTGTCAAAGAGGCCCATAATCTACTTTTTTAGCTCCCGTTCCACTTTTATTTTGAGTTAGATTTTCAATTTTAGCAACGATTACTTTTGCAAAATATACTGAAAGTGTGCTAGCAGTAAATTTTGCCCATATGGCAATTTGTGTCCAAGCTTCAATATTGTCAGAAACTCATATTCAAATTTGACAAAAGACAACAGGGGTGTTGATCGGTTCGGTTATCGGGTTATTCGGTTTATTCGGTTCGATTAATTCGGTTAAACTTTTTTTTGGGTCAACTCAAAAATCGAACCGAACCAAACTAGAATTTAACCGAACCGAACCGAAGACCGAATTTGAATTCGGTTAAGTTCTTGGGTTGACCCGAATAACCCGAATTTCACTATTTATTTTTAAAAAATTAATAATTACATAGATATTTAGCAAAAAAAAAAAAAAAAAAAAAAATTTAAACGTAAAATGTGTTTTTTATATTAAGATAATATTTTAATAGTATTTATATATAAAAAAATAAAAAAAAATATACATGTATATCTAAATATATACAAAATATATATATTTATATGAATTCGGTTTTCGGTTCGGTTCTCGGTCTAGATTGCCAAACCCATATCCAACCCGAGAACCGAGTTAGTAGTTCGGTGCGGTTCTGTTTTAGCAAATTCGGTTCGATTATTAGTTCGATTCGGTTATTTTCAGTTCGGTTCGGTTTCGATTTTCGGTTTATCCGGTCATTCCGGTTTTTTCGCTCACCCCTAAAAGACAATGAGCAGCCGAGCAGGCTTTTTTAGAATCCCATTTAAAGGTGTATGATATGACGGTCCAACTTGATTTGGTTCATTTATGGACACACAATTTGTAATAAAAAATGATGATACGATGTGTCATTTTTTAAGTATCTTGCTTGTCACACAAGAAGTACGTGTTGTCTACAAAATAAGACAAAGACATGAGGGATTAAAAAACTTATCATGATGAGTAAAATATAAACATATTACGAACTTAAATCACATCACTATCGATCGAAACTCGAAAGTAATGAGTAAAACCACGACATTATGAGGAAAAAAAGAGAAAACACCTATCGACATATAAAAAGCACTTAAATATTGAATAATACTCTACTTGACTTTTGAGTTTCTTGAATTTGTAGATATATTTTGAATTTAAGCTTAATTTGATATTGGTTTTGGACACTCAATTTAAAGTTGAAATATAACAATAAGAACTAGTAGTACACAAATGATTTTTAAGAAAAGTAAAAATGTATTTTCTAAAGAGAAATTGAACTCTTTATAGAGCGTAATAAATAATGGGATAATAGGATGATTATTTTATGTTACGTTCTCTTTTTTAACCGTGATATATAATCTTTTCCAAATTATTTAGTACGGTGGAATTAAAAACCGTTAATAAGTCCGTTGTAAAATATCCCGTCTCTAGTAGGGAAGCTATATTAGTATAAACTTGAACTAGAAATCGAACACATTCCAGGTATTCCTTAATTACCTAAGATTGATTTGAGAGGATTGTGTGCATAGAAACAATAACTTTCATTGTTGCCATTCACATAAATGTCGAAGGGTTATACTGGTACACGCTAATCACAATAGACAATTGAAAATGAGAAACGGGTTACGAAATGAGTCAAGAGTGGTGGGGAAATGAAAATCCTAAAATATATTCATTAAAGGGTAAAACGGTAAGTGTCCTGAATGAATAATATTAATCGCTAGATAAATATAAGTAATAAAAGGCAAAACCCAAACCCTTCGGGTTAAGGGTTTCAGCCGATCCCTCTAAGAGGGGAGTTTGACACTTTGTCAAACTCCTTTTACTTGCAAGACAATGTTTAGGGTATTCTATAATACTTTTTGGTGATATATAAATACAAAGGCTTTTCTAAGGAAACCTCATAACACACCAATTATCCCTAAATATCTCCCCCTCCTCATTTTTCTCACGATCGGTCGAATAGAAGGGTTTTACCTATTCGACCGATTCCCTAAGTCGATCTAGTCGACTTCATCTAGTTGACATCCTCTAATCGACTAGTTACCAGATTTTGTACTCGTCAAGCTTGGATAGGTTCGAGCCCTAGTTCTACTAGTAAAGTACCAGTGGATACCTGACGTGACTCGAGTTTAGGTTTTCTCCTATAAAACCCTAAAGTGATCGATCCAATTAAGAGAAGAAAGAAGAAGGTGATTTTGCGCATCAGACTTGTCCCGAAGCTTACATAACTACATGAAACAAGTAAGTCTTCTATAACGCCCTTCATTCGTGTTTGGTTAGGTTATATCTCTTATTAGGAGATCTGGCTATTATGGTTTTAGTTGCAAGACTTTTATGTGTTTATTTTCGTCGTGCATGTTTTATAAGCAGTGCTGATGACCACCAAAATCCAACATGATTAACATCTTAAAGTCCAAAAATAATTGGCACATCTTCATCTCCAACAAATAAGCGATTCGATCACAAACGAAGAGCCAATCACCATATAAGAAGTTGAAACACCAAGTTGCAAACCTTCCTAAGAAAAAAAAAGTAGAGGACTTTACCGGATGTTGTGTGATGGTAGATATAAACCTCGTGGCTTAGTCGGTCAAATATTATAAATAAAACATTGTTAACCAAAACGTATATTTCTCACCCTAGGTTATAGAAAGTGGCGTAGCCAGTAAATCACAACATGGTGGCAAGAACTTTATACCTTCGCAAAATTTACGCATAAAAAAGCTCATATGACACAAAACCAACATATATTGCGTAAAAGTTGTAGCAAAATTTCACCTATATCATGTGAAAGAGCAGCTTATCCGGTGCAAATATGAGGGCTAGAAACAAAAACAAAACTTTTGCTTACATTGTGCGAAACGACAATCAAATAATATAATCTTGTGTAAAAATATAGAAAAAACTTTGTATGACTTCAGGAAGAAACTAATAAAAAAGGTGCTCATATTACGCAAAAGAAAAACTATTTATCAAAGTAAAAAGGTTAAAAAAAATCAGGTTCACTACAACATTTACCAGTTTCCTCAGCGAAATTTTCCCCTGCGACATTTGTCGTTGGGGAATCCGCACTAAACGACAAAAATAGATCCTACGTGGCACCAATTCTCGTTGAAAATTCAGCTAAATAGATCCGACATGTCGCCGGGGATAATGTGGTTATATTTTGACCGAATATTTCTTCGTAAAACGTAGCGGGACCTTTTCCCGCTCATGTTTCCCCAGCGACATGTCGCCGGGGATTCTTTTGTTTATTTAAAAATATGTAATTAGCCTTAATGACTCTTATGGTGACGTTGACAACAGTTTCCCCAACGACATGTCGCCAGCGACATGTCGTCAGGGATTCAGTTTGACTTCGTTGACTTTAACAAAAAATACATATACGTTATTGATGAGACTTGACGAAACAGAGTACATATGCAGCTATGGGAAAAACCAAAATATTAAATTTATGATGAATTAATATGGTTATTAATTCGTGTTTGTTAAACATATCGACTCATCCGTTGAACGTCTAATGTGTAACCATAACATATCGACTCATCCATTGAACGTCTAATGTGTAACCATAACATAACGACTCATCCGTTGAACGTCTAATGTGTAACCATAACATATCGACTCGTCCGTTGAACGTCTAATGTGTAACCATAACATATCGACTCGTCCGTTGAACGTCTAATGTGTAACCATAACATATCGACTCGTCCGTTGAACGTCTAATGTGTAACCATAACATATCGACTCGTCCGTTGAACGTCTAATGTGTAACCCTAACATATCGACTCGTCCGTTGAACGTCTAATGTGTAACCCTAACATATCGACACGTCCGTTGAACGTCTAATGTGTAACCCTAACATATCGACTCGTCCGTTGAACGTCTGATAACGCTACACGCGTCGTTCGGGGTCAAGGAAACTTCCTTTTCTTCGAGCAAGTTTTATAACACCCTAGGCAGTGAACCTAATCGTTGTAGTGTAGTAATTAGGGTAAGCCACGGTATTGATATCGTTCTCTGGGGAATAGGAATGCTAGTAGGAGTTACTACGCTAAGGTTAAGGTTGAGGAAGATTATTTTTATCTTTTATATTTTATGAAAAATGGAAAGGTACGAATCTCGTGTATTGGATTTGGGGGTTGGTATTTCACCGATTACTCTACTATTATCTAATTATCTAAACTAAGGTTGTGGGAGTCTATGTCTAATTAATGTGTGCTCGTATGATAGTTTAAAGATGTGTTTACTTAGTTTGTATTACTCCTTAATTATCTCCTATTGATGGTTGAGTGTCACGTCTTAGTCCTAGTTGCGTTGTGTTTCTAAAGTTGTAGGGTATGCGTTTCTCCCTAACTCTTTGAACTTACCAAAGGGTCTTGTCTACAAATCCACTTAGAGATTATAGACTCCTACTCTAAGGCACTCTTGGATGTTTTAGCCTACAATCACTCGGTAATCATACTCTAAGGTTCACAAAGATGAATCAAGCATTAAGTACACAACGAATGACCTATCACATTACTAGATCATTAATCAACTAAGATAAGAAACAACCAATCAATATTTAATAATTAAGTTTCATACTTCCTAAGCAAACACACAAATAAATTAATGGGACATGGAGAACATGCAAGCATACACACAAATAATCAAAGACATAATTGAATTAATGAAGCAAAGACTTATCTTGGTGTAAGATAGGTTAAAACCCTAAAATCTTGTACAAGACACCTTAGGTTCGGTTTTAGGTTTTACTCCAAAGACTCTCCACACAAAGACCGAAAAATTCGGATTCTATATATAAGATTACAATTGCGACGCGCCACCTTATGTTTAGTGGCGCCCGTGTCGCCGCCATTAGGGTTTCGTCTTGGCCACGTTAACCTTGCGACGGCGTCACCTTATGTCCGTGACGCCGTCCTCTTCGACTTCGACGTTGTCCGGATCGCATCTAGGCCGTCCCGAGTAGCGACGGCCTACTCTTTCACAACTAGACGCCGCCTCTTGAAAACACGAGTTTTGAGTTCGACCCGTCACAATAATTCTCCGACGCGCCGCAAATAGCTCTGACGCCGCCGCCTTCTACATTCGGCGATCGTGAGTGTCGATTTCGACTTTGGCCATTTTCTTCATATATTCGCCTTTTCTGTCCAAATAAGTGCCATTCCAAAGATTTTGCCTTCACGAGACCTAAAAGTGAAAAGGAACGATATTAAGCAATAACGGATACAAAGTGATCAAATAAGGACTTAAAAGACCCTCAAATGGTACCTTTAAAACCTTATCAAATATCCCTACACTTGTTATTTGCTTGTCCTCAGCAAATGTGCTTTTAGCCAATTAATTTATAAGTTGGGGTCATTCAAAGATTAATTCAAAACGGTCCACAACACATATAAGCCCAAGAAAGTCATAACAAGCACGGAAATTACATACTAGCACCTCACATGGGGTGTTTGGATACTCACATCTCTCGGTGTATAAATGAAATATAACAATATAGGAAATGGAAGATAAACACTCATTAACCGGTCCTAGTACATAGATTACCATAGGCTCGAGAATAGATCAAACATCCATCGCTTTGGCGTAAGCACCTAGGAAAGACTATCAAAGAGGTCTTTAAAGGGTTGTAACGTTAGGCTTACGGTAGGAAATAAGGGTTTGGTGGGATAGGCTATTTAGTGGTGGTAAGTCAAAAATCTTTATGTTAGCGCATATGAAGAATGGCGTTGCTAAGCCAAGACTCGACACTCTAAACTCTAGATAACTGAAATAAACAAACATAAATTTAAAGGATAGATGTAGGATGGTAGTCCAGATGTTTTTTTTTTTTTTTTTTTTAATCACTCTATTTTTTTGTTTTCTCTTTTCTATTTTTTTTCGATTTTTTTTTTTTTTTTTTTTTTTTCACATACACTTTTACTCTACCATCCTCTAAGATAACATCAAAATACTAGGGATTTATAAGCATATCCCTACACTTGAGTTTTTATTACTCTAACACTAATTTGACCCGATTTGAAAAGATCAAAACACTTGGGGTACATTATTACGTAAACAAAGGGAATTTGAATTTAACGTTCCCTTCCCGTCATTTCATAAACTTTAACTTTTCCCATGAATCCCAATCATCCCAAAACTGTATACAAAGGATATGACTCAACTTAGCAACTTATGCAAGCAACTAGATAATTGAACTAAGGGTTTAGGGTGATAACAAACATTTGCACTAAAAGTGAGTGCATAAGGGGTAGGCTAAGGCGATTTGGGTGTATATTTGGGGGTGGGGTGTAAACAATGCTCTTCATTGATATTAGGAAAAACCAAAACATCACGAGAACCGCGAAAAGGATAGGCTCGAGGGTTAACTAGGGTATCGTGTACTAAAGATGAGTACAACGCAAAGGGTGTGGGGAATTACTCAACCGATGTGGAAGAAGTAATTATATTACGGTATCAAACAAGGGTTATCCTAATGCCTCTTATCATTTAGTTATTCCTAACTACACAAGTGTAGCCTCACTTGCGATCTCGGAATGCATCACAAAACAAGTTCTAGAATCTAATATACTACGGTTCACACTCCAAGCATTAAAGATGAATGCTTTAATTCCTACTAATCTAAAGGCGATCCTCACATTTTGGGTGGAATTTGGGTGGTAAAGGGTTTTGTGCTAGTCATATAACTTCCTATCCATGAGACGCTTTTGTTAAGACTAATGGCCCACTCCTATATGTCATGGAAAATTTTAAATTTGGTGCCAAAATTACCCTAACCGACATTTTCTCATGGTTTATTACACAATCACAATTGGACAAAGAAAATAGTCAAGGATAAGCATAGTTTCAAAGTTCCGCTTTATTTTCCCTCCCTACACTTAAACCGAACATTGTCCCCAATGTTCCCGAAAGTATCAAAGTTATGATAAAAGAAGGTAATTAAAACGAAGAAACTAATACTCCCGATTAGCTCGGTAGGATCCGTGTAAAGTGGTGGTTAAATTCTTTTCAAGAAGAATTATTGCGTGAAAAGCTCCTTCCAATCTTATGTAACTTCTTCTTGACAAACTAAACTCGCACACTTGAAGAAAACAAACGAAACCTTAGCGTAAAATCGGTGGTAATAATATATATAAGACTCTATTTAAACTAGGATATAATGCTTGTAGAATGAATGTTTGAATTTCTAAGAAAATTAAGACACCGAAAATTCCAAAATTTATAAGTAGCTCGTAAAACGAGAAAAAGTAATCGATATTTTACTCCTTCCCGGCGCGTCGGTTGCAATCTGACGTCGTCAAAGTTATCCCGACAAAAAGCGGTGCGATTTTACGGAAAAATTTCGGAAAATTTACATCTTTAGAATCTGGAAAAATTTACGCAAAACATTCATTATGACTCGATACAAGCATTTGACTCGAACAAACAAACATATATATCTTTTAATTAATTGTTATTATCATGTTCACGTTTCTTTTGAAAACGTGTGTAATCCTCCCTACACTTATCCCTTATGTAAAATACCTTTATATGTAATTAAGACGAAGTTAAAAACAAAATAAAGCATTTTTACAAATTTAAACATGAGGATAAACAATTAATAAAAGATATATGACACTAACAAGCAAACAATTAAGCATGAGTTGCCTCCCACGAAGCGCTTTTCTTTATTTAAGAGTCTTGTAGCTAGACTCGTAGTCGTGCTCCTACGTACCGATATACGTAAGTCTATCCTCAACAATGTCGTAAGGATCAAACTTATCATTCAAGTTCCTAGTAGTACGTTCGGTTAAATATGCCTTTTCAAACATCTCACCATCGGGATCATAGATTTGTATCCTAATGTGCCACCTTCCATTACCATCACTAGGCGGTCTATTCCAATTCCACATGTGTTCGGATTTCAACTATCCACTTATTCATGACAAGGTTAACGGGCAAGCTTCCTAGGAACTCGGTCATCTTCCTAAATACTAAGGCGTCCTCGAGCGGGTTCACTTCTATATCCCTAGCCAATTCTTGTTCTTGGAAAGTTCTTTGACTAGCAAAGGCCTTATCTAGGTAAAAAGGTCTTTGGGGCCTATGATATTCTTCTCAATCCAAGGTCCATATCGAGAAGGCTCTCTATCCAACCCTATCTCTTGTGGGATTTCCTCATCCTTATAGTATGTATGTTTTTAACATCGTAAGCGGACCTAGCACTCCCTCTCCTACCACTATTTTGGACATCTTACAATCGATGATGGCACTAGCGGTAGCTAAAAATCCTCTTCCAACTAGTAATGGGCATGTCGGGTCCTTATTCATGTCGAGTACATGAAAGTCGGCCAAAAGAGTCAACTCTCCTACATGTACTACCATGTCCTTTATTATTCCAACCGGACGTGCTATACTACCGTCCGCTAATCCTAAGATAGTTTCCGTTGGTTCAATTTTACCTAGGTTGAGGCTTCTATGAAGGGACAACGGGAACGAGATTGATGCATGATCCTAAATCGGCTAAAGCATCGAGTGGCTTGGAAGTTCCAAGTCTACAAGGAAGAGTGAATAGCCGGGATCATCTAACTTCTTAGGTAAGTTGTTTCGCACAAAGGCGGACCCATGTTTTCCAAGCCTAAGTTCTAACTCATATTTTTCTTTAAAAGCATTATAATAAGGTGCATGAGCTAAGACTTCAAGGATCGGTTTTCTTGATGGAGTTCCTTGTACTCCTCCTCTAAACTAGGTTTGGATTCTTGGTTGTGGGTTTCTCAAGAGTAGGCTTTACCAAAGGTGGGCCTTGGTATTTCTTGGATGAC
Source organism: Chrysanthemum lavandulifolium (assembly GCA_022545495.1). Lineage (NCBI taxonomy): Eukaryota > Viridiplantae > Streptophyta > Magnoliopsida > Asterales > Asteraceae > Chrysanthemum > Chrysanthemum lavandulifolium. Next base: position 273,789,621 of record CM040238.1, read on the forward strand.
TTGGAACCCTTTTGATAGCATTTACCAAATGAACCGTTGGGTGAGAGGGGCATGGATGTGCACTCCCATGGTGAATGGAACATGAAGTCGATGCAATCGAATTCACTTTGGGTTCTTAATGGTATCACTTGGGAGTGCTCCGATTTCCCGCTCATTGAAGGCTTTTAAGAGGGCATCAAGCTTGGTTGTCATCTCGCCTGCTTTTGCTTAAAATCGGCTTCAAGCTTATTCAATCGAGTTTCTTGGGATGACAAAATCTAGATGCAATTGCTTCAAGATTAGTGGGGTTCCCGGTATTAGAAGAATTGAACCTATTAGGCGAACTAGATGAACTTTGGGGTGTGCTTGAGTTTTGGTTCCACTTAAGATTAGGGTGATTTCTCCATGAGGGGTTGTATGAGTTTCCTAAGTTGTTTTGTTCGGGTTTGAAAGTGTACCACTTCTCTCCCGCTCCGTCGGTACGTATGAGGCGTAGTCCGCAAAGCTTGTTCGGAGAGCCTTGAGCAGTCACGAGTGTCATGGGGACCACCGCATAACTCACAAGGTAGAGTGATTTGATTCACTTGTCGTGAGGACTTAGGATTTTGTAGGAACTCATGAGGAATTTAACACGATCTTCAAGTTCGATCATCCTACGGTCGGGAGGAGGCAAGGAGATTGCCTTGACGGTCTTGGGCGGCTCACGGGGTCATCCTAACTTTCGTTGTCATAGAGGCAAGGTCCTCTATTATTTCCCATGATTCTTCTGCGGTGAGATCACTAAGTTTTCCACCGCCGCTTGGTCAATGGATCGCTTAGTGGGAAAGTCGACATGATCATAAAAGATTTGGACTTGGAGCCAAAGATCAATGCCGTGATGAGGACTTTATGAAGTAAGTCCTTGAATCGGGTCCATGCTTCAGAGAGATTCACCTTGACGTTGTTGGAACATCAAGATGTCATTCCTAAGCTTAGTGGTTCTCCCGGTGGGAAAAATTGAGCAAGGAAGAGAAGTAAGATCATCCCAACTTGAGATGGAGCCGGCGGAAGTCGCTCAAGCCAATTACTAGCTTGGTCCCGTAGAGAGAATTGGAAGAGGCGCAGTAGCGTGGTCTCCCGAGTAGTAGCATCAAGGTCGATGGAATCGACGATTTTGAGGAAATCCTCAGATCTTGATTTGGATCTTGAACGAAGTCCATGGAATGCACATCCGCTTTGCACCAACCGGATGGTGTCGGATCGCAGGCCGTAGTTTGGGCTTGGTCGGGAAGCTCAATGGTGTTCCTATAGCCTAAGTGGCTTGGTCTTGAGTATTCACCAAGAGTACGGGCTCTTGGCGGGTCATTTGGTGGTATGTTGATGAATGGTAGTGGGTTATCACCTTCCATGATGAAAAGTGATGAGGTTACGAACAAAGGTTACGAAGAAGGGGATAGACTAAGAGAAATCTAAAAATGAGAAAAAGTTTACTTGATAGGAATCAAGCAAAGAAACCTAAGCGAGGTGGACTACTAACTAGCTATTCTATTCCCAGCCGCGCCAAAACTTGATAACGCTACACGCGTCGTTCGGGGTCAAGGAAACTTCCTTTTCTTCGAGCAAGTTTTATAACACCCTAGGCAATGAACCTAATCGTTGTAGTGTAGTAATTAGGGTAAGCCACGGGTATTGATATCGTTCTCTGGGGAATAGGAATGCTAGTAGGGAGTTACTACGCTAAGGTTAAGGTTGAGAAAGATTATTTTTATCTTTTATATTTTATGAAAAATGGAAAGGTACGAATCTCGGGTATTGGATTTGGGGGTTGGTATTTCTACCGATTACTCTACTATTATCTAATTATCTAAACTAAGGTCGTGGGAGTCTATGTCTAATTAATGTGTGCTCGTATGATAGTTTAAAGATGTGTTTACTTAGTTTGTATTACTCCTTAATTATCTCCTATTGATGGTTGAGTGTCACGTCTTAGTCCTAGTTGCGTTGTGTTTCTAAAGTTGTAGGGTATGCGTTTCTCCCTAACTCTTTGAACTTACCAAAGGGTCTTGTCTACAAATCCACTTAGAATTTATAGACTCCTACTCTAAGGCACTCTTCGGATGTTTTAGCCTACAATCACTCAGGTAATCATACTCTAAGGTTCACAAAGATGAATCAAGCATTAAGTACACAACGAATGACCTATCGCATTACTAGATCATTAATCAACTAAGATAAGAAACAACCAATCAATATTTAATAATTAAGTTTCATACTTCCTAAGCAAACACACAAATAAATTAGCCGGACATGGAGAACATGCAAGCATACACACAAATAATCAAAGACATAATTGAATTAATGAAGCAAAGACTTATCTTGGTGTAAGATAGGGTTAAAACCCTAAAATCTTGTACAAGACACCTTAGGTTCGGTTTTAGGTTTTACCCAAAGACTCTCCACACAAAGGCGAAAAATTCGGATTCTATATATAAGATTACAATTGCGACGGCGTCACCTTATGTTTAGTGACGCCGCCGTGTCGCCGCCATTGGGTTTCGTCTTGGCCACGTTAACCTTGCGACGGCGTCACCTTATGTCCGTGACGCCGTCCTCTTGACTTCGGCGTCGTCGGATCGCATCTAGGCCGTCCGAGTAGCGACGGCCTACTCTTTCACAACTAGACGCCGTCTCTTGAAAACACGAGTTTGAGTTCGACCGTCACAATAATTCTCCGACGGCGTCGCAAATAGCTCCGACGCCGCCGCCTTCTACATTCGCCGATCGTGAGTGTCGATTTCGACTTTGGCCATTTTCTTCATATATTCGCGCCTTTACGTCCAAATAAGTGCCATTCAAAGATTTTGCCTTCACGAGACCTAAAAGTGAAAAGGAACGATATTAAGCAATAACGGATACAAAAGTGATCAAATAAGGACTTAAACGACCCCTCAAAATGGTACCTTTTAAAACCTTATCAACGTCTAATGTGTAACCCTAACATATCGACTCGTCCGTTGAACGTCTAATGTGTAACCATAACATATCGACTCGTCCGTTGAACGTCTAATGTGTAACCCTAACATATCGACTCGTCCGTTGAACGTCTAATGTGTAACCATAACATATCGACTCGTCCGTTGAACGTCTAATGTGTAACCATAACATATCGACTCGTCCGTTGAACGTCTAATGTGTAACCATAACATATCGAATCGTCCGTTGAACGTCTAATGTGTAACCATAACATATCGACTCATCCGTTGAACGTCTAATGTGTAACCATAACATATCGACTCGTCCGTTGAACATCTAATGTGTAACCATAACATATCGACTCGTCCGTTGAACGTCTAATGTGTAACCATAACATATCGACTCGTCCGTTGAACGTCTAATGTGTAACCATAACATATCGACTCGTCCGTTGAACGTCTAATGTGTAACCATAACATATCGACTCGTCCGTTGAACGTCTAATGTGTAACCATAACATATCGACTCATCCGTTGAACGTCTAATGTGTAACCATAACATATCGACTCATCCGTTGAATGTCTAATTGTGTAACCATAACATATCGACTCATCAGTTGAACGTCTAATGTGTAACCATAACATATCGACTCACCCGTTGAACGTCTAATGTGTAACCATAACATATCGACTCATCCGTTGAACGTCTAATGTGTAACCATAACATATCGACATGTCGCCGGGGATTCTTTTGTTTATTTAAAAATATGTAATTATCCTTAATGACTCTTATGGTGACGTTGACAACAGTTTCCCCAACGACATGTCGCTGGGGAAGACTGTTTGGGCTTTAATTTATACAATTGGGCTTATGTTTTGGGCTTTCTTATTAAGGAAACTCGGCTTATGTTTTATTGGACATTTTCCCCGGTGACATGTCGCCGGGGATTCAGTTTGACTTTGTTGACTTTAACAAAAAATACATATACGTTATTGATGAGACTTGACGAAACAGAGTACATATGTAGCTATGGGAAAAACAAAATATTAAATTTATGATGAATTAATATGGTTATTAATTCGTGTTTGTTAAACATATCGACTCATCCGTTGAACGTCTAATGTATAACCATAACATATCGACTCATCCGTTGAACGTCTAATGTGTAACCATAACACATTGACTCGTCCGTTGAACGTCTAATGTGTAACCATAACATATCGACTCGTACGTTGAACGTCTAATGTGTAACCATAACATATCGACTCGTCCGTTGAACGTCTAATGTGTAACCCTAACATATCGACTCGTCCGTTGAACGTCTAATGTGTAACCCTAACATATCGACTCGTCCGTTGAACGTCTAATGTGTAACCCTAACATATCGACTCGTCCGTTGAACGTCTAATGTGTAACCCTAACATATCGACTCGTCCGTTGAACGTCTAATGTGTAACCATAACATATCGACTCGTCCGTTGAACATCTAATGTGTAACCATAACATATCGACTCGTCCGTTGAACGTCTAATGTGTAACCATAACATATCGACTCGTCCGTTGAACGTCTAATGTGTAACCATAACATATCGACTCGTCCGTTGAACGTCTAATGTGTAACCATAACATATCGACTCGTCCGTTGAACGTCTAATGTGTAACCATAACATATCGACTCGTCCGTTGAACTTCTAATGTGTAACCATAACATATCGACTCGTCCGTTGGACGTCTAATGTGTAACCATAACATATCAACTCGTCCGTTGAACGTCTAATGTGTAACCATAACATATCGACTCGTCCGTTGAACGTCTAATGTGTAACCATAACATATCGACTCGTCCGTTGAACGTCTAATGTGTAACCATAACATATTAATGTGTAACCATAACATATCGACTCGTCCGTTGAACGTCTAATGTGTAACCATAACATATTGACTCGTCCGTTTAAGGTCTAATGTGTAACCATAACATATCGACTCATCCGTTGAAGGTATAATGTGTAACCATAACATATCGACTCATCCGTTGAACGTCTAATTGTGTAACCATAACATATCGACTCATCCGTTGAACGTCTAATGTGTAACCATAACATATCGACTCATCCGTTGAACGTCTAATGTGTAACCATAACATATCGACTCATTCGTTGAACGTCTAATGTGTAACAATAAAATAATACGTAGTGGAAATAAATTTAAAACTCAATCTATTCATATGTTTTGCATCAAATATTATATAACAAAACCAAAATATTAATGCTCAAAGTTAAGAAAGAAAGACTTAGAAAACTGACACATGTCATTATTTTTAACGTAACAACACATCAAAATATGCATATTTAATCACTTTATTAAAGTTTGTTGCATTTAATGATATTTTTTTTATAGTTTACGTACAAAAACGAAGCTTTGAAAAAAGTTTACGTATAAAATAAAATTAAGTTATCGCGCCAATTACGCTAAACGACAAAAAAATAAAATTAAGTTTATTTTCCTCGGCGACATGTCGCCGGGGATACCCCATCACAAATAATTATTTTAATTTCGTATAAAAGAAAAATTAAGTTTATTTTCGCCGGCGACATGTCGGCAGGGATACCCCCACCAAAAAATTTTGTTATCGCGCCAATTTCGCTAAACGACAAAAAAAGTAACTTTCCCCGGCGACTTGTTGCCGGGGATTGTCGCCGGGGAAAAAGTTTTATCATAAAGTAGATCTGGTTCATTGACCAACACAGAAAACGAAATAAAAACTTATCCACCACAATTATTGGCGATTTTTGCACCTCTATCACCAACAATTCGAGCACCATTCACCACCGCATCCACCAACGCATCCACCACCGCATTCACCACCGCATCCACCACCGCACCTCCATCGACAACAGCCAAGTCCACCAACGCATTGTTGTATGTATATGTTTTTTAATTTTGTTAATTATAATATGATTTGGTTAAACAAGATTGTTATTGTTGTAAGAAGTTGTTAATTAGAACATTTTGTTAAGTAATTTTTTTTTGGTTTTGGCAGTACGCGACAGCAGCCAATGAGGCGAGTCCATAGCCGAGCCGACAACGAGCCGAATCCACAGCCAAGGTATGTTATAATTTTTTTTTCTCCTTTTGGTATCCCGGGTCACATATTGCCGGGGAATGTTTATTATTTAAATTTTGTTAGTTTATAGTTATTATTAGTTGAATTGCCTTGAAATGTGATCGTTTATAATTATAATAAGGTGTCAATGATAAAACTTTGTTGATATAAGCCGTTTGAACCCTTTAGGAATGTTTTAGGATTTTAGTGATTAATTTTGGAAAATCCCCGTCTAAAATTATTCATCCTATAGAAAACCCGTCCGAAATTAATTTATTAGAAATTAATTTCGGAAAGTCCCCCGTTTGGGACTGCTTTTTGATGATGATGGTGTTGAGAAAGTTTATTCTAGTGAAGAAGAAGATTGATCTTGAGTTGTAACTTGCAAAATACACTTATATATTTGAATGAATGAATGAAATTGTTGTGGATTGTTTAAATGTGTATATTTATTTGGATGTGTATGTATTTGGATGTATGCATGCTTATATTATTTTGTTCATGAATTTCTACAAGTTTTGCTAATTGTACTTGTACAGATGTCGTCAGCAGATGTTGCACGGTCCCACGGCGGTGACGGTGGCGGTGAGGATCGTCCCCCTCCAGACCGCGTACCCACCGGTTGCAGGGGTTGCTTCATTAACCGAGGTAAGAATTTCTGGATTATTGTAATACAAGCATAAATTTGATACATATATTGAACTTGCTTGCCTTGAATTTTTATGACTTTATCACTAACTTGATTTTGCGAGGCAAAGGTAAACGAAAGCCCAATTTGGCGGCGGGGAGCCAGGCGGTGAATACCCGCGACAAGACCGAAACCTTTCACTAAAGCCAATCGCAGAAGATAAAGGCCCGTCTCGATCAATTTTGATGTGGGTGACAAACAAACCCTAAACCTCTCGGTCCCCATGCGGCTCCTTTGGTCTAACTACATCGGGAGGTCGTTAGGAGTGTTGTTTACTACCCTTCTTGGGAGAAGGTCCGAAGGAGCGTATGCGCCGATCATTTCAAATATTGGGGTCAGTTATCCTTTTATGTTTATTTCATTATCGTGTTCATTTATTTAATTGTGTATATTTATCTAAATTCGCTTATTTATTTATATCACATAAATAAATAAACAAATTTAAATAAATATATAAATTATATCTCTAACTCTGTTTTCGTTTTGTCGTATATGATTGCAGACCTTGTTTGACCTCAGGCCGCACATAGAATCCTCCCGCTGGACAGAGATATACGAAGGCATCAACATGCACTTGCAAAAAGCCTACAATAGCAACAAGGCCTCTTTCAAGGCCAAGCATTGGAAGGCAGACCCCACCACGGGACTTACGATGTGGAGGCGATCGGTGGGCACGCCCCGAGGAGATTCTGGTGAGTGGGATGAGTACATTAAGTTTTGGAATGATCCCAATAACCTTGCTCGAGCAGCTCAAAATCGGCTAAACCGCAAAGAGCTGGTCATATCTCGTGGGGATCCCGGTCACGTGACTTCGCCGATATGAGATGGTAATAAACATTATAATTATTTTACATGCATATATACATGTATATCTGATTATACGCTTTGGTGTGTTGTGGTTTGTAGGTTTTAATTACTTTCATCTTATATGCGTGTGTATGTACAGAGGCAGGCCTCAGACACTCAGGAGTACCCTTCACTCATTGACACCTTCTGGCAAACACATACTATTGACGGGGTATTCCCTAAGGATGAGGACCGCCGCATATATGTAAGTTTTGTTTCAAAACACACTTCAATGAATTATCGAGAAATAATGTAGCAACCCGACTAATATATTTACTATCTTGTGTTTTTGTCACTACATAGGAGGAGATGAAAAGGCTTGAGGCTACGGGTGAGTATACGGAGGATGAGATCAATGCATTGGCAAGAGGGGGTAAGCTTCGTGGGCATATTCCCGGTGTGGGTCGGGTATTGCCATCACGGGCCACATCCAGGCCAAGTATGCCCTCCCCCGACAAGTCGCTCAAGAGCATGCATAGAAAGGTAGACTTTATGATGAGTCTTTTCAGAAGCGACGCCAAATACTCGGATATTTTTAAGGAGTTTGAGTCGGGTGGTGCTAGCGGGAGTGGCGGGTCTGGTGATGACGAGGAGAGTGGCGATGATGAGGATGACGACGGCGAGAGGTAGTTGTGTTATATATTATTAATATGCTACATTGGTACTTTAGGTAGTTGTGTTATATATTATAAGGTTCATCTTGGCGACATTTAAACACTTGTTTCCCTATCTATCATGTTGAATATTGACTTTTAAGCCCTGTTTAAGCCCTATCTATCATGTTATTATCTTTCGGTTTTGGTAAAAGTTGTGATGTATTTGTATTGCGTTGATCCGTTATATTGTATTTGTGTTTTGGTACAAGTTGTGGTGAGTCTATACAGGTTTTGGTACAGGTTTATTTGGTAGATTTTTTCCGGAAAACATGTGGAAATCGCCTGCTGTGCAGGCTGTATTAAAAAAAATTAGACTTTTCCTCGGCGACTTATCGGAAGAAACACTAGATATCCAGATTGAGCAAAAACATAATAATGGCAAACAATATCATCGGATGTTGTGGAAGCTACGAAATTTCTTTCATAAGTATTACTATATATATAATATGAGGACACAAAACGGTGGCCATGTACGTCGTTTAAGGCTAACACGTTTTTTGGGCTTCTTCGCTGGCTTTGGCCCAAGAGCTGATTCATTTACCGCCTTTGATATTAACGACACTACCGACTGTATTCATAGTTATCTTCTTTGTTCCAGGTAATTCTCAACCTTCGCACTTGCGCTGCTGGGTTTCCGATTAGATCAAAACAAAAAACGATTTCGGGCTTGCAGGTATGTGTCTTTTAAATATTTCGTTGGGGTGATGATGGTTTTCTGAGTTTTGAGTATGGTTCTTTATGAAAATTTTATATGTTCTTGATGTTTGGTTGATCACTTGATTGATTATTCATACGTGAAGTAGAGTTGCTCTTTTTTCATGAAAATATGTCTGCTGTTGTAACACATGTAATTAGGTAAAAGTTAACAACATGAAAATATGTCATAAATTCATGATGATTACTAATACTACAGTCACAAAAGCATCCTGCTAATATACGCAATTAATTGTTTGTTAGAATCGTATCATAAAGTTAAATGTATGTATCATGATATCAACCTACTTTTTAAATCAATTTTTAGACCCGTTTTTGACTTTCAAGTGTCATATGATGGCAAGGTAAAGGTACATTTTTTTTCCAGTTTAGGCACGTTTTTTGTCTTAATTAAGGTAACATGATTGGCGGGCCGTTTAGTAACTCGACCATGGAGGTCTTTCCGGCTTTGTTTTGCTACACGTTTACGGTTTACTACCGACTCATATTTCAAAGCTTTAAAAAGGTCTTATCTTGGCGGGGCGTTTACTAACGCAGCCATGGAGGTCTTTTTGGCTTTCTTTTGCTAAGGTCTTATCTTGGTGGGGCGTTTATTGTGACGCAGCCATGGAGTCTATGTGACGGTGTGTTTAAACCCCGTGGATTAGTCAGTCAAATGGTCGGAAACCATTGTTATTCATAAAATAGTAAGGTCAACTTTTTTAGGACGAAGGGAATAATTATCTAACAAAGTTGTTGGAACTTATTTGTGGGCTTACATGTTTATTGAAAAGTTAAAAAAAAAAGTTAATAAGCTTCTTTCTAATGGCTTTTGATTATTCAACTGTTACCTTTCTTCTTAAGCAGTAGTAAGCATTTGTGGTTATGTGTGAAGGTGACAGATATTTGAACATATGAGGAAGGAGGCATGGTACGAACCTGATCACTCTTTGTATGGTGGCTTGATGTTGCTGTTTGGAAAGAATAAATTAATTGATAGAGTTTCTTAAAGAAGTCGCCAGGAAATTTGTGAGTGATTTATATTTGTGTATATTGTATAGATCTTAATTTAAAGTAATCTTCAACCTTGACAAAAAGTAGGTTTATATTTGATTTTCATATTGTGATTGATAGAAAGTTTAGAAATTTTCTAATATTAGTGTTAATTGCAGCTTTGATCTAGGATTCTGCTGTTGTACGTTCTCTATTTTTCACAATTCTTTTTACATTTACAAGGACATTTCTCCTGTGATAGTTATGTTTTAAGACAAATGATGATGGTCATGGATGCTACTTGGTACTGCTCTTTTCTTTCATGAGTTTATATTCATGACTTACGTTTCTTTTCATGTATTTATGAGGTATGGTAAGAGCATGTGTACCTCAGGATTTGAATTTGACGGTTGGAAGTGAACGGGGGTAAGCGCCAACTATGTTATTTTATATGGATGTAGTGCTGTGTAATAGCGAAGAGACTTCCAGCTTGGCTTCTGTTGCATTTACTCTTCAGGTAACGAAGATGAACCAAAGTAGCAACTCATTATTAGTAGCAAAAAAAGGTTGATCAACAAAAGTTTGTTTTTATTTTGGTTTAGGAATCTCAGGTTTCACCCATTAAGTATATCTCAGTTGAAGAGTACAAGAACTTACTTGCTAATGAAGACCCTCATTATGGACCCTATAATGTTGATGGACCATATGGTAAACTATTTGATCTAATCACGAAAAGGTGCATCCTAACCATATATATAAGCACTGTTATATCATCCTTTATTTAACTTTAGTGAATCGTGAACCATTTCAAATCATAAGGTACAATTATTGTATATCTATATAAAGTAGGTGTCTCAACTTTTATAGGTACCGAGGAAACGCAAAAAGAAAGAGTTTGCTTCTGCAACAAAAGCTTGCTCATTATGCCCCGATCTCACTTACAACAGAGGTTTTATTTTCCCACTTATAGCTGTTAACAATAACATTTAAAATATATAAATGAATTTAACTAAAAGTTCTATGACAGTTAAATTCTATGACAGTTGACCGTTCTGTCAGAGAAGGACAAGGAAGTTCTGGCCTTACTCATTCAAGCCGCTGTGAATGAGGTGGAGGCTTTATACATAATCCTGGAATGCTGGATAACAATGACTCAGAAAGTGTGTGTTCATCATTGGTTTGGTCTGATTATGTTGGAATGATTGCTTCTGCTGCTGAGGGTCCCCAGCTTAATGAGGAAAGTGTCGTGGATCAGAGTTTAGATGCTTTGTATGAAAAAGGTGGTTTCTCCGGGTTTGCGATAAACACTACATTGTTAACATGTATGTCTTACCTGCATTTTATATACAAACTGTTGCTTTCAGCATGTAAATTCTATTCTGCATCTATCATTTACTGTTTGAATTTATTGTGTGCAGAAAATTCTCAATTGGCAAATACGAGAATGGTCATTTATTTCAGCTGATGACATTTTTTGTTAGTTATTGTTTCGTTTCGCTCATGTGTTTTTATGTGTTACTAGGAATGACGTGAACTTCATGTGTTATATTAAACATTAGTTATTGGTACCTAAAAATGAACCAGCAAATGAAGCACATATCATGCCCGAAATGGGGGCTGTAATGTTGCGTTTGGGGGATGAAATGCATGTGTGATTGGGGGCTGAGATGGGGGCTGAGATAGTTGTGTTTTACTGATGAAATGGAGGCTGAAGTGAGTTCGATTTGGGTTTGCAACGGGTCAACTTGAGTGACGAAATGGGGCTGGAATGTAGGTGTTTGGGAGCTGAAATGGGTCAACTTAGGGGCTGCAATGGGGTGGGATTTGAAATGACGACGTGTTGAAGTGTCTTTGAAATGGGTATGTTTGGGTGGGTTTAGCCACATAGGCTTATCTGATTGCCAAAAATGCGCCCCGCAACGTCAGTACAAATTCGAGTTTTAGCGTTTTTGTGTGTTGTTTGTATATTTTTTGGAGATACTTTGTGCATAATTTAACCGATAAATATCAAGTGCCCCGCCGCAATGCGGCGGTTTCAGGGCAATCCTTGTTCATGCATATTTATGGTCAAACAATACAACAAGTAACAAAGTTTAAACAATAATAGGTGTTTTACAATATTACGTACACTTGAAAGTTCATGATATTAAATTATTAAAGAAAAAAATAAAGACATGGAGCCTTCAAATTTACATATTAAATAGACTAAAATACACCGTTGGTTCCTAAACTTGGCAGGACACATCGCGATAGGACAAAACTCGGCCTTTTCATCGCCACAGGTCCAAACCTTGGCCATTAAATGCCAGAATCGTCGCTTGACCAATAACGCCTAGGTCAACGTCTCTTTTCTGTTAGTTATTGGAGGGTATTATAGTCCATACATATTTATAACTCAACTTAGTTAATTCTAAGAAACGCTTTACCGTATACCATCTTGATCGTTTCCCTCCTTCTTCACACAACCCTCACACACACTTTAACAATGGCAGACAAAGAGCTTACTTTTACAGATGTAACTGATGAGATGGTAGAATATGTGAAGGCAAAATATGGGGATTCTTGGTTAAAAGAAGATGAAATGTCTGATGAAATGTTTGATGATTTATGCAGATTGCGAAAAGAAGCTCAAGTGATGAAAGGTTAGTCGGGTTTTTGTATTTGTGTTATTGCCATTTTAAGGGAGGAGCATAAATAACTCAATTTATTTGATGAAATCCGAGCGGTGTCGAATCATCAAAAGAGGATTATAGCAAGCTAAAGGTATCGGCGATATGGTTGACTATGCCATGGCTACTTATGGGAATAAGTGGGATATAGGAGATGAAATTGCTGATGTGATACTTGAAGACTTGTGGAAAAATATGAGAATAAGGAGTCTGAGAAAGGTTAGACTTTAGAGTTAATGTTTACAAGCTAAGAAAGTTGTAATGGGTCAACTCTTATTATTTCTGTTTTGTCTATCTTTCCAGATACTAACGTGAAAGGAAATGAAGTTGATGTCATCATTATTTCAGACACATCTGATGATGAGTGTGGGAACATGTCTTCTAAGACCACTAATTTGAAAGGTTCCACTTCCGAAGTTTCCAAGGCGTCCAAGGCTTCCGCTCCCAAAGTTGTACTTGGTCTTGTAGCGGCTGTGGGATGCTCCGGCACAAATAGGAATGAGTGGTATGTGCCTCCCCTAAGGACCTCAAGTCTCCCCTATGAATAAAAAGCCTCCCATCAAGAAGTTCACTGTTATTTTTAGTTGTTGATGTAATGAAGATGTATATTTTTGGTGATGATGGTTCTTGAAAAGCGATAGTTGTTAACATGTATATTTTGCTTCATATGGTGTAATTAAGTGGTGGTGTAGGTATATTTTGGATATGTTGTTTTCATTTTGTGGTTTGCACTTGCATATCCAGTTTAGGTGGGTGCTTGGGAAAACCCATTTTGACTTATAAGGTCAACAAACCAAATTATTAGAGGAACCACACCGAATTGTTAGTATTTAAAATCTCTTTTGTTTGACTTATAAAGTCAACAGATTCAAATTGTATCCAAAATTCAATTATTATAACAAAAGAATCACACACATATCAGTTAAGCTACATTTAGATTGAAAGACAACATAACATTTCTTGCTAGGAATTCACTGCGTTAAATGACTAGTAGGTGATCCATTTGGTCTTTCGATTTGATTGGTTCAAGCGGTGTTTGTCTTGGCGTTCTCCATTTGGTCTTTCAGTTGCAGGTGCTTCACGTGGTGTTTGGCTTGGGCGCTCTCCACTTGCTATTTCAGTTGTAGGTGGTTCACTTTCTTCTTCATCACTGCCCAAGGATGCACCAACAATAGTAGGTGCAAAAATATGTAGACCCATCACATATCCACCACTATCTCCTGTGGTTGTGTTTTCCCTGGTAACACCATCGGCTACCAGTATAAGATGTGTTTCCCCTTATCTCAAGGCACACTGGACAAACATACCACATGAAAGCTCTATAAGGTGGGCGCCTAGCAAAAAGGTCAATCCGACCTGTTTTCCCTTTGAACCTTGATCGATGCATACCATTTGACAACCATTTTCTACATCCATGGTGATAATATGTTGGTATGATAAACAATTCTTGACTTAAGATGTATTATATAAGTAGAAGGAGTTGTGGTTGTTGAACAAGTAGATAAAGAGTAAAGACAACATAAATTCTTACAAGCTAGTCAACTTATAAAGTCAACAAAAAAACAAAAACATGTTCAAACATAATATTGTCGATATTACAAATGGCTAGAAGAGTAGAAGCCTACAACCTTGAAATCTTTGGAATTTGTGTCATTCGAGCGTGAATTTTATCCGGCACATATGGATGTCTTGGATATAAGTCTTCCATGACACTCCATAGTAAGTCGTCTCATACTCTGCATATTCAAGCCAATTTTCCTCTCCCATTCCTCTTCAATTCTTTTGTACATTCTCTCTCTTCCAAAAGCTGGAATGCTTCTTCATCCAACACGGACCGCTCTTCATCTTCCTCTAAATTTGTGTTCTTCTTCTTGCTCATAAAGAGCATCATAAAATCTTGTTCCATAGTCTTCCTTATATCGTCTTCATCCATCCACTACAAAAGTAATACATTTGCACATCAACTAGAATGTAAACACACTAGAACAATCGTTATGCAAATGACAATTAAATGAATACTGTTGCCTTACGCCACCACAATGCCTTTTTCTACCTCGAACCTTAGTTTCCTTTGTTGGTTTTGGTACCGATCCTTATAATGACTAGACTTATTATGTCCAACAGTTTGACAATTGGAGCATTTAATGCATTTCTGAGCTCTAGATTTACCCATTTTGACGCAATTTCTTTAAAAGGGTTGGGTTTATGTATATGAATTCAAATTTGTGGTAAAATGTGAGAATAAAGTGCTTGCTATAAGTTAATGCAAGACAGGATAGGGGACTAAAACATGTATCCCCTATACTCTAAATCTGTTTGAGCAAGGACCATAGTTCTACCAACACCCAATACAATCAAAACCGATATAACAACTCTCTTAGACGAATACAACAATTAACAACATAATTAACAAATTAAAACACTAGAACATAACATATAGATTCATTAACTTCATATTAAACATTAAATATTGATACATATTTTCCAAAAAAAGGAAAACATAACCGTAGCATTTCCTTCTCAACACTTCCTAAGATCATCAAGGAAGTTGTTCCTGTCACACACCTGTGAGTGTGTCTGACATATCATCCTCCTTATCTCCAACGCCTTCAAGACATTAGCTAGCCTTTTTCTTGTTTCGAAGATCCTAGATAACCTTGTAGTTCATCACCGTAGTTCGAAAGCCTTCGATCTCAGAGATGTATTCTTGGGTTTCTTTCATACCCCGAATCAAGTCAATAAAAGTGTTTTGGAGTCCCTTAGCAATTTTGATGTCCTTATCATTTTCTCTCTAATAAAAGAGAGAAATCGAGTCAAACATGTAGTCAGAGTTCGAAGCTTTGGCGAGTTCTTCAAGTAGTGGGAAGTTAGCCATTGGGAGGCTGTTGAGATTTTCTTAGGATATGTTTTTGTGATTGTTGGTATGCAATTGGTATAGTGTATTAACCAATAAATACCAAAAACAACTGGACGTTCCAAATTCAGGGACTAATTGTGAAGTTAGTAAACAGAGAAAAAGTCAAGTTTGTGTGAGAAAAAATACGCGGGAATTTTAAGTGCAAAAAACGGCTAACCGGCCAAATTGAGGGACCAAGTGTGACATTTTAAACCTACTACCCCTGCAACTTGACCTTTTGCCTTCCTTGATACGCTTATACACAATTAATGTGTTAGGAATCACCAAAAGAACCCAACTAACAAGATCCGAAACCATAAACACTATCATAATAACTTGACCCATTTAACAAAACCCAATCAAAGCGAAACCTAACATACATCCACACTCACGTCTTGAAACACACATCTAGTCAAACCCATTCTAAAAAAAAAAAAAAAAAAGTAATGCGGGATGAAGCATATTCGTCTCCACTTTTAAGGATGTGAAGGAAGAAGAAGAAGGTGAGGTCTGTTCGTAATCCACTATAATGGGGTTTTTAATTATAGCCCACTCGGTATGAACGAGGTTCATTAATTAATCTGTGTGCCTTTACCGGTGATAGGGATATATTTAGTTCAAGCCTTAATAATGTGTTATCGAGATTAATGAACAAAAATGGGCGTTGTTTTACGTGATCCTAAACAATCCCTAGAAAATGGTTTGCATTTGATTCATATTGATGTTGATGTTCATACTTTGTTTGGAATGGTGAAACAAATGAGTCGGTTGATATCTTCGTAGCCAAGCCCCAAAAGTTAACACAATTTTACTTAAAAACATCGTTTTGAAGTTGTGGGTTGGGTAGGCGGGATGCTAACTTTAGGATGCTTAGTCAAACACCTTTTAGGACTAGGCGTCAATGGCGGGGATAGATAAGAAAAAATGCGAGGGGTGGAACCGGGACACCAAGAGTGAAAGGTGGTGTTGTAATCAAAGGCGAAGAAGGGTTGTAGCTAAAAAGGGAGAAAATTAAAGGAAAAGGAAAAGGAAAGATGGTTGATGAAGAGGAGGTTTTGCCAAAAAAAAGAGAAAGTTGTTCAAGAATTTAAGCGAGGTTTAGATGTGAATGGGAAGGCCAAAATGGTTGAGTTTGCGGGTTTGATGTTGAGAACTTACTGGTTTTGATTTGGAGGGAAGGTGAAAGGGTTGGTGGTCTTCTGCAGACTTTTCAAGCGGTGTTAAGACACCCTTCGAACAAAGAAAAGATTACAAGCTGCGTCCTAGCAATTGTTCGCCCAAAGGCGACCCTAGGTGATGTTTCAGTGATGAATACCATGTCATGTGTTAAATTCCATTAAGCTGTAACACTACAGTTCATAACTTATATGTTTGTAGTTTGTATACTTGTTTTTGCAGACAAGGTGGCAGCAGCATCATCAATTTAGGGTTCATGTTTTGTCTGTTCAACAGTTTCTGGGTATCAATCACAGCTGTGTAGATCATTTGAAGATTCAACAGTTGAACGTTTTGAAGTTGGGCCCAAATTCATCTTTTATATTTTGTAACGTATCAGTATATTAACATGTATCAAACAATGACTCCGTAGTATCAGTTATGTTCCATTTCATCAAACACTGTATATAGTTGATTGTTATAAGTCAACTAGCTAAGTAGTTGATAATGTATAAATTTGTTTGTTAATCCTGGGTAAATTTCTGTGAGCTATTACTTTCTTTACCAGTTGACTTTTATGAAGTCATACTTAAGTGGTGAGGACTTAGGTACACTGATATTATTTGTTCAAACAATATCCCTTTTTGTTTTGGTGGAATAGTTCTTGAGTTAGAATTAACTAAGTTGAGTTATAAATGTGTATGGACTATAATACCTCCGATAACTAACGAGAAAAGAGCGTTGACATAGGCGTTATTGGTCAAGGGACGATTCTGGCATTTAATGGCCAAGGTTTGGACCTGTGGCGATGAAAAGGCCGAGTTTTGTCCCATCACGATGCGTCCTGCCAAGTTTAGGGACCAACGGTGTATTTTAGTCTATTAAATATCTACGGAGTTTGACAGCCAAATTAAATAAAATCCAGGACAACAAATTACATAGTACGATTTTATATAAGGCTAATTATCTATAAATGTATCTTATTTGTCGTATTTTTTATTTTGATGTAGCGAATAAAAATTTGCAAGTTAATCCTTGTATTTGAATTTCGATTTTATATAAGGCTAATTATTTATAAATGTATTTAACTTGTTACATTTTCTCGTTTTGATATAGCGAAGAAAAACTTGCAAGTTAATCTTTGTACTTGTAAATTTCATTAGTGATTTTTTAGAGTTAATTGCATTTTTGGTACCTGTGGTATGACCAAATTGCAAATTTGGTCCCTAAAACTTTGAAAGTACAATAATAGTCCTTATTTTGAAGTTTGAATTGCATTTTTGGTCTCTGGTCGATGTAAAATGACCAAATTACCTTTGTATTTCGTAAATAAGACAAAGGGTATTTTAGTCATTTCATTTTATTCAGGGACCAAAAATGCAATCCAAATTTCAAAATGAGGACTATCCTTGCACTTTTAAAATTTTAAGGACCAAACCTGCAATTTAACCATACCAGGGACCAAAAATGCAACTAAGTCGAATTTTTAATATGACAAAAACTATGTTTGATGAAGTTAAAAAATACACTAAAGTGACGAAATTTATAAACACATAGATAAACTTGCAAAAAGTTTTATTCACTATATCAAATTAGATAATAGTAAGATCCTTTTTCCTTATCTTTAGATATATTTGGGTTTTCTTAATTGGTTTTAGAAGGCTTTTTTGTTGGACTGAAGATTGGGTTGAGGGCAACATTCAACTTGGGCCGAGGCCAAGGAGAATTAGAGGCCCAAAAATCTAACAAATTACACTAGATAGTGTTACATCCATCATCGATCATTTTGAGTTGTTTATGTCTAAACTGTAACCATTTATGTAAGTACGCAGTAATTAATTTTTTAGCATAACTAATAGGGGTGTAAACGAACTGAACATTCAACTAACATTTTATGAACCGTTCGGTTAAAAGATCGTTTATTTATTAAATGAACGCTCATGAACAATAATTTACGTTCGTTTAGTTAAATGAACGGAAATGAACAAAAGTCACGTCCATTCATTTATGTTCTTGAACATCTGATTATGCATTCGTTAACGTTCTTTTATGTTCATTTATTTATTTATGTGCGTATATCATATATTTTAATTGTACAATTTTAACATTGGTTTGTTTAAACAAAACAACACTAATAAAACAATCTTAACACACGCGTTTTAAAGGTTCTTGTTAACTAAGATGATTTTCACTACAATATATTGTAAGATATTGAATCATACAATCACAATCAAATGGGAGATGATTCGCACACTTAAATTTTATATTTGTACACTTCAATGTATAAACAGTTGAAGAAGAATGTCAATTGATGTGCGTTTAAACAATCTAGTTTTAAATTTATATTTTTCCGTCTACCTTCTAAACAAACACTAACGGACAGTGTACCCAGTCAATTATAGCTAGTTTGGTAAGTACGGGTCGTTCGCAAGGATTAGATGACTTTTATGCTAACCTAGTGAATTTTTACAACTTTTATATGGGGGTTGTTGTAGTTTGATAAATTAAACTATTAAAACAATAAAATGAAACTAATTAAAGTAGTAATTATGCTACAATTGTGATCAAGTTTGGAAGGAAGTGCTAGCCATATAACTTCTACTACATCATTTGTTATCCGTTTATTAGTGCAATGATTTAATGTAAAGTATTGGTGACATCAGAAACATGCAGACAACACATTTCTATCTAAGTTAAACTAGGCCAGATTTCTCAGTTACCTAGTTTTATAAACACAACATATATCCCTGAAGCAATTTATCCGTCTAATCAGTAACATTCATGCAATAAGTGGTGTCAACTAATTTATGTGATTTATCAGCGGTAACCCATTGGTCCTGGTGAAACCTACTCTTCTCACGCAGTCACTTTATTGAAGAACACTATACTAACTTAAGTGTTTTGGCATTATTGGTCTAACGTCGAGTTTTACTCCTCGATTCCTAAGTAAGGGCACTAATGAAGCCATGTCAAAAGTATCGACCATAGTGATACGGATTACCTACATAGCTAAATAGCTACAATGTGATAATCTAGACAATAGAAATCAAATGCTAAATAAATAAATGAGTATACTATTTGAACGATAAACACATAAATTACCCAAAACAATTCATCAAATCTTTATAAACGGAATAACATAAACATAATAGTCATAACATGGCTAACACCAAAGGGTCTTAGCCCATAATGTTAGTGGTAAATACAAAGAAAATTACAAACAATTTGCAAATGAAAAATATAATGTAATTAACGTGCAAATCGATTGAATACACTTTATACGATGATAGGGGACCTTCTGTTCTTGATCTCCTCATTTTGGAACTAAAACCTTGGTGGGATGAAGCGTTGGACTCGGCTGTGGTGGTGGAAAATGTATGTAAAACGCGTATAAGGGTTTTGTATTTATATTGTTCTGTATGGGGCACCGATACAACGTATGCAGGTTGGATACGGCGTATTCTGGATATCTTGAGTGGAGAATAAGAAAGAATATTCTAAGAATATACGTGCGTATCTTTAAATACGGCGTATTAATGAACAGTGATACGCCGTATGCTCTTGAATCCTGATCATCTTGGACTGAGGATAAGATCTTCAATACGACATACGACCAGAGTTTCATACGTCGTATTCCTTCAACGGTTGACTTGGGATTTGACTGCAGAGCTTCAAATACGGCGTATTGCTAGAGTTTAATACGCCGTATGTCTTCATATTCACCAATACTTTGTGAATTCTTCCAGGTACAAATACGGCGTATCTCCAAAAATGAATACATCATATGCTCTTTGTAGGTTGCATACAGATTCTTCAAATTAGCTCCAAATCTCGTTGTTTTTCGTGTCTTTTCAAAAATTGCTCCATAAACACTGAAAATCATAAAAGTAAAAAATTAAGTATCAATTCAGATATAAACACATAATAAATGTGCAATATTCGTGAGATAAATGATAAGTAAATATAATACTTATTTGATGTTACCATCAATAATGTACAAATAGTTAATGTATGAATAGAGTGTCCTAATTAATCATCAAAATGTGCAAATCAATATCCCAATCAAATGTTTGTTATATCTTCATGTTTTTTTGGAAATGTGTCCGTGTTATTCAAAATTGTTAACCAATCATATTTTTCTGGATGACATTGTAATGAAATACATTTTGTTAACCACCACTTAACACTCTCATTAACAAATCTTTAAATTAATAATTTTTTTTAGACGGCAACTAATTATCTAATAAATTATAACAGCACAACTACCTCACATGTCATAAGAATGACTTGAACCCACAACCATTTAGTTGAGAAGATTCCTCCACCGAATGGTATTTTTTTTCTCCTTTAAGAGATAGCGGATTCTATGTCATTTTCAAAAGTCCAAGAAATAAGACAAGTACAACATTAATATCTTTTAACTTCTACATAACTTTTAGTCACCACAAAGTAGGAAAAAGAATAACCACTTAATTATCTTATTATGATAAGCAAAGTTCAAACGTCAATTAATTAGAGTTAGATACCATAATCAGAAAGAATATTTAATAAAAAAGAAACTAAACACGTTAGCACGTTGCCATCATGTTAAAAAAAAATAAAAATAAAAAAATAAAAGCCAATATATTTTTATTGAGTGTAGTATTAAACTACCATGGATGTCAACTTCCACCTAATGAAATATCAACTACTCAATCAAGCAAGCAACCTCTTTTTATCTAACTCTCTGTGTGAGAGAACATGGGAGAACTCAACATACAAACTCCATTTCTTAACTCTGCACAAGATTACAAAAGCAAAAGAAGATGGAGAACAACACTTTGGTTCTTTATTTCAATGACTGCCTTATTATGTAAGTTTATATTTTCAATTCAAGTTTATGTTTTATGATATGGGTTTTGCTCCAACTGTCAAACTCTAATCTGGGTCACTTGTAGTTATTTAGCTAACGTAGCTCGTTTTAACGAATTCTACGATGATTATGTACACTAGACGGACAAATTCGTGAGAGTTTGTAAGCCCTTTCATAAAAAACTCATTGAGTTGACTTATTTTTTATTTGAGTTTAGCTTGAGTGTAGTGTGTTCTAACTTCTAACCAGGAAGTTTGAGAAATAGTATGCAAAAGATAATTTGAATGGTATTTAATTTGGCGATATTATCATATTCGCGTATGAACTATATGTTATAATTTGGATCATTAGCTAACGAATCCCCTGTCATAGTTCAGTCACTATTTCGACAATTAACAGTAATTTTCGAGATACCTTCGATACAATCATAGTGAGCAGCCATCCATGTTTTGAGCTATGTCCCAGGCTCAACATGGTTGATTCTTTTCCTAGTATATACATCTTGTAGAGTTGTAGGTATATTAGACAATCTCCAATGTATAAAACAAAACATCAAATTTTCAACCTATCAGCCCAAATTATTAACTTGAATAATAAAAAGTTACATATATTATTATGTGTTTAGTTTACTATAAAACACTATTTTTAAAATAATTTATTACATATATATATATGTATACTTTATATTTGTTGTCAATATTGGAAAAAACACATATTTGATGCAGGAATATTTAGAATCAGTAAGCGAAGCTGAACGTTCATTGAACGTTTAAGCGAGCAGATTCGGTAAAAAGTTTGTTTATGTTCGTTTATTTATTAAATGAGCGAGCGTGAGAACGATATTTACGATCGTTTAGTTAAATAAGCGAATATGAACAAAAGTCGCGTCCGTTTATTTATGTCCGTGAACGTCCGATTATGCGTTCGTTAACGTTCGTTTATGTTCATTTATTTATTTATGTTTGTATATCATATTTTTTAATTGTATAATTTTAAAATTAGTTTATCTAAACAAAAAAACACTTATAAACAATATTAGATGCATATTTTAATAAACTTTATGTTTGTTTGTATGTGTTTATTTATGTTTTATCGTTTATGTCCGTTTAGCGTCCGTTTAGTGTCTTAATGAACGGACATAAACGAACATGAACAACTCATTTTCTTAATAAACAAACATGAACAAGAAATTTCGTCCGTTTAAGCGTTCATGTTCGTTTATTTGTCCGGTTAAAGTTAAATGAACGAACATGAACAAGGCACCGTTCGTGTTCGTCCGATTCGTTTACAGCTCTAGGAATATTCATGGTACACCAAATTTAGTTTGGCTTTTAATGCATAGATTCCCTTAAAAGAAACAGAAATGCTAATTTTTTTTAGAAAGGCAACATATATTAGAAGGAATCAAACAAGGACAAAATACACAAGAAATGGCATCCCATCTCCTCAATAAGCTAATTAAAGAGAATAGGACCAAAAAAAAAATACACAACAAATACACATTAGAATGAAAGTGACATGGAATCAAAATTAAAACATGGGGACCCTAATACAACCATAACCTGACAATACCAAAACAATACTCACCACTATCCCATGACCCACCCCAACTATAAGCCTTGAGGTATGAGGTGTCGTTGGTGAAATTTATCGGTGAGTCGTTAGGCGTCTTAACCTTCTGGTACACGCCAAACTTGTCTACTAAATCTGTGCACCTTTGTGTTTTGAGCCACTCCACTAGCTCAAGCCAAATGCACCTTTTTGTGTGTGTGTTTTATTGTGAGTGAGTGGTATATTTGGTGGGGTATTGCGGGACCTACATGTGATGTTAGTGGTGTGTCATGAGGGAGTGTTGTTTGAGTTATTGGTGTGTTATTGGGAGGTGTATGATGTGGCGCTGAGATGGCATACCAATAACGTGTTATTGAGTTCTTGCATACCTTGTGCTCTAAGAATAAAAAGCCAAGAAAAGCCAAAAGGGACCAAAACCTGCTGATGCAACTTTCTTGATAAAGCTACTATATCTTTCACACATTGTAGGAGCCCTCCATAAAAAAATACCCACTGACAAAACTAAATGTGCAATCACTTGAATTGTAAACCCACTGCACACTAGACTTACCAGGAACTAACCATAACTGTCTGCACGAAAAATATTGCAGCACCTCTGTAACTCCAGAATTACCTCTGTAACTCCAGAATTACCAGCATTGCAGCACTTGAAACTTCTGGAAATAAATCTAAACTATCTTCACTGAATATTGTAGTGACCACTGTAACTGAATCCTTAACTGGAGCTGCAGACCTCGACTTGACAGACCGCACGAGATTACTAATTATCAGACTACACATTGCCAAAAAGGAGCTTAACTGTACTGTTACAGAAATGCTAATTGAGTTGACTCTACGATCTAACTCATAAGTCATATTACTTATGGATTCGAAGACTTCACATACCAACATGGCAACATGAAAATATATACAGTATGTCTTAAGGTTTAATTAATTATTATATAGTATTAAAAATATTTAAATTGTAGCTTTTTTCGATGAAAATTCATAGTTCAAAGTATATTGAGATCCACAATTGAGCCCAAAGATCCAAAATGAGAAAGTTTTTACAAGTTGTACTTTCTAGGTTATTGTATTTTTAAATAAAGTATTTTTGCAGTACTTATTAAAGATTTTTTTTGATAGTTTGTAGCATAGTTGTCAGGATCCGTCACGATCTTGAATCTTCGATTTTACGTTTCTAAAAAAGCGATCCGGATCCTACGTAGAATCTTAAAAGCTTAAGATCTTACGGGATCCGATCTTGAGCAAGTAGGATCTTAAGATCTAATCCGATCCGATCTTACGTTTCTCAAAAAGAAAACTAAAAAACCAAAAAGTTATGGGTTATCTTTTAATAAAATTTAGAAAACAACATGTGATTCTTCCTAAACATTTAATATTCATAATTTCGGACAATGTTTACATAAAACATTCATATAATATTTTATTTATGATATATAGTAATTTGTAGATTTGAATAATATTACAAAGACTATTAAAAAATGACGTTGTAGTAGGATCTTAGGATCTCGATCCGATCTTACGATTACGATCTTGTAAAGACTAAAACGATCCTAAGTAGGATCCCGATCTTAAAAACCTTGGTTTGTAGTTTGTACTAAGTCAGAAAACATGGATAAAATTAATTGTATGATTATGAAAAGAGATAATTCTTTAAATAACTAAAAAATGAAAAGTTTGTTAGTTTTCTATTAAAAAAAACTAAAATAGGTAAGTGTGACTGATCGACTTTGCGACTTTATTAATATTTTGACACATACTTTTTTTTTTTTTAATTCGAAAAGTACTAGTGGTTAGTAGGTTGGACTTATCAAAAGTATACTAGTGGGTAATTTTAGTGGGCCATGATAAGTCCATCCGTCCTATAAGTATTGTTCAGTGTTAATTTTTGAAGTTTTTATTTTTAACTTTAATCTTAAATATTTTTATTTGTGTTATATATTACATGATGCAAAATATATGAATGGATTGAGTTTTAAATGTATTTTCATTGGTATAACTTTCATTAAACATTATATACACACAAATATTAATATTCAAGATCAAAGTTGCAAAATAAAGACTTTAAAAGTCAACATTGGACAATAATTATGAGACGAAGGTATATGTATATTTATTAGAGAGTAAATTGCAAAAATCGTGCTTGTTTTATGTTCATAGTGCAAGCACATTTTTAATTTTTCGAAAATGCAAGCATCGTCTATCTGAGAAACTATTGGTGCGGATATCATCCTTGCCTTAAAGTGAAATGAGTAAAATGCTCAAAAGTGAAAGACATAGTCTCGGCTTAAGTCGAGGAATTTTAGTCGTTTCGACTTTTAGGTGAGACGAAATCGCACCAAAGGTTTTTCACAGGGACGACACTTACACTTTTGAAAAGGTAAGGACCGCACGTGCAATTTAAACATACTACATGGAAGATTTTTGCAATTTACTCTTTATAAAGTTTATAGAAAGTGTGAGAGCCTTTGTATAAAATGTGAAATGATGATGTGTAAATGACATGATATTTTTTCAAGCCAAACATTCTAAATTGGAAGGAGAAATTTAAAAAAACTTGCATATAATTTTGTAAATGCATCTTAAATATGTAGTTGTAGTTTATTCTCACATTTCTCATTTGATCCTACTAGTATAACATATTTTATTTCAAAACATGTGAAGTAATACTTATTTAAGTAATGTATTTTTCTAGTACTTATTAAGAGGGTGTTTGGGATTGCTCATCTTTTTTTGCTTATGCTAAAAAACAAGGACTTATAAGCTACTTAAATATAAGTACCTTTTGAAACAGTGTTTGGATTTGCTTATTTTGTAAAAGACGCAATAATACTAGAAAAAAAATACTAATAATTTGATTAAAAAAATCAGTCATTTGCATTTATAAAAAAATTTACGCTGAATATGATAGTAAAAACTAATTTTAACGTAATATTAAATAACTAATGAAATATGCACTCATTAACTATTTATGAAAAATTGTTTTTCTGTTTTAAAAAACTCAGAAAAGCAACAAAAATAAAGAGAATTGATCTCATATATATTTTGATCCATTTTGTTTATCATTCTTGTGTTGTCTTCTCCATAAAATCAAAATTATTGTTGGGAGACAAAGCACACTATTTAATAAAAGTGGAATGACTTTAATTTTCAAATTCAAAAGAATATTCCCTCACAAAATTCTACAGTTTTTCTTATAAAAGCGAGTGAATGATTAATTTGAGGCAAAAGGAAATGTAATTATTATTTTGAGACGGAGGAAGTACAATACAGTAATGTAACTACAATACAGTAATGCATAAATGGTGGTGAAAGCATCAAAATATGTGGTGTAAGTATCACCTCCCAAAAATAAAAGTAAGAAAACATGAATAGGTTGCTATGATTGGCTAAAAAGTTAATGGTATGTTTATGGAAATAAATGGACATGACTAGTAGTTGTAAGTTGATTGAAAGTGGTCCAAAATTGTCCTTTTCAGTTATCTATCTTACAATAGGAAGCAAGTCAAGTCAGCTGGCATTAAGTGGTTGGGAGGGCCTTATCAAAAGTATACAAGTAGATGATGCCTCAAAGTCACATAAAGTAAACAATAAGGTACAACCAAGTGATGCAGTCGAGTCGTTTGAAGCAGTGGTTGCAGCCGATGATGCGCGTTGTTCAGAGATTGGTGCATCGGTTCTTAGAGCCGGTGGTCATGCTGTGGATGCTGCAGTTTCGGTTGCTTTATGTGAGGGCATTGTGAATCCGATGGCTAGTGGTATTGGAGGGGGAGGGTTTATGGTCGTTCGATCAGCAGATACGTCACAAACACAAGCATTTGATTTCAGAGAAACCGCTCCCTCGGCTGCTTCACAGGTACTTTTATGAGTCTTTTCGTTTTGTCGACATATTCATTGTTAAGTTTTGCTAAAATTATTCACGTGACATTTATTTGTATCAAACATACAAAACATGACATGCGAAACTAACTTATTGATCACTGACTAATGCTACACAGAATATGTACCAAAATAATCTTGACGACAAATATTCCGGAGCACTATCGATGGGTGTTCCAGGCGAGATAGCCGGTCTTTACAAAGCTTGGTTACAACACGGTCGAATGCCATGGAAGACTTTATTCCAGCCAGCTATTAGTCTAGCCAAAGATGGGTTTATAGTAGCTCCTTATCTTGCCAATTCACTATCTAGCTATGCTGCTACGATAAAAAAAGACCCGGGGCTACAAAGAGTGTTTGCTCCAAATGGAAATATTTTACAGGCGGGTGAAACGTGCTATAACTATGAACTTGGTTTGAGCTTAGAAGCTATAGCAGAAGAAGGTCCCGAAGCATTTTACAATGGGACTATAGGAGAAAAGTTGATTAAGGATGTTCGGTCTGCAGGTGGGATATTGACAATGGAGGATCTAAGAAACTATGAAGTGAAAGTTACCGATGCAGTTGAAGTGAACACGATGGGGTTCAAAATATTTGGAATGCCACCCCCGTCAAGTGGAACACTTGGACTAGCTTTGGTATTAAATATCTTAAATAGCTACGAGAACACAAATTATGCAAAAGGACCAATAGGTTTACACCGATTCATAGAAGCATTAAAACATATGTTTGCACTTCGCATGAATTTGGGTGACCCCGATTTTGTCGATATAAGTAAGACCGCATCAGAAATGCTTTCCCCTTCATTCGCTAAGAAAATCAAACAACGAATTCTCGACAACACCACTTTCCCTTCTGAATATTACATGCCGGGGTACATAAAGAAATATATATTTACTTTCAATCATTGCTTGATCAACAATTAGTCTGTTTAGCTAAAATTAAAACTGTTTGTCGAATTGTGCATATACTAGGTGGAGTCAGATTGAAGATCACGGTACGAGTCATTTTTGCATAGTCGATGCAGATAGAAATGCTGTGTCAATGACAACCACTGTCAACTATCCATTTGGTGGCGGTATTTTGTCTCCCACGACCGGAATTGTGCTAAATAACGAAATGGGTGACTTCTCAGCACCTACAGAAATATCCCCCGACAGCCTTCCTCCCTCCCCTACAAATTTTATAAGTCCAAACAAGAGACCATTGTCTTCCATGACTCCTGTCATCATTGTCAAGGTAAGTTTGACTCCGAAAGTCAACCACAATAACTACGATTTCTTTTTAAAGACTGCTACGCCGGTTCTAAAAAATTTGAACGTTGACTCTCGATTTCTTTTTGACAGGGTGATCAACTGGTAGGGGTGATCGGAGGGAGTGGTGGGGTGTACATAATTCCAGCAGTTATACAGGTCTTCCTTAACCACTTCATTCTAGGAATGGAGCCGTTAGACGCTGTTCAGTCTCCACGAGTATACCACAAGGTGTTTTCTTTTTCTCTATTGTTTTCTAAACGCATAAAAAGTCACCCGTATCTGAGGAATAATGTGATCGCCAAAGCCTTTGCTGATCACTCATGTTTTATACCAAAAAGCAAATTTTGGAATAATGTGATTTAGGAAGTTGTATGTCTAAAAAATCATTTTAGATGATTTGGACCTGTTCGTGCCTATTTTGCCCGTCGTCTACTAGCTAACTTTTAGGATTCACCCATTTGACACGCTACAGGAAAAATAGAACCCTTTTCGACCCATTCATAAATACTGATTGGGTTAAAATTGCCATCTCTATTTGAGACATTCTCATTCGTCTCATTTTATGCAGTTGATACCGAATGTGGTATACTATGAAAACTGGACAGTGATCGATGGTGATCATATTGAGCTTTCAGATAACCGAAAGAAATTTTTAAGAGAAAGGGGTCATGTATTGCAGTCAAAATCCGGTGGAGCAGTAAGTCAGCTAATAGTTCAAACGCTAAAGAAACCGATTCAGAACAGAAGAGTGTCTTACAATCATAAACAAGTTTTGAAAGGGATGCTTACTGCTATAAGTGATCCGAGGAAAGATGGTAGGCCTGCTGCGTGTTAATAATCACCACTCTGACTGTAATAAAACATTTAATCATTCAGGATTTTCCACTAAAAGGTAGTATTCTTATGTCATTTTTATGATACATTGTTGTGTAAATATCAAGTACAATAATTGGAAAGTATCATGGTCAAGGCAATTTTAAGTGCATTTTGTGCCACTTCCTCTATTAGCAGAAATGGCATAATAACTCGATTGATATGCCTATTTCAACTCCTCAAAAGCTCTATTCAAAAATATCTTCGAAATGTCTACATATATTTTGTTTGTTGCCTGCTTACCACGTTTTCCATCCTATTCGATTGATTTGTACAGCATGGCATTCGAAAACAGTAAAGATTGCTCAATTAGAGAACTCATAAATCATGAATTCTAAATGATACAATAATATGTTGGATTAAATTATATTCTATTCAATTAATGTGAAGGTATGATGTGGTGGTACAAGTTGTCGAGACTCTCGTGAATAGGAGAGGTAATCCCTATCATCGGCATTTTATGAATGACGTTTTTGATGCCCCTAGGTCTAGAATATTACTTGTTAAATGGGTTCATATTCCACTATTACAATCTATAGAGAGGCATCTTATTGGCCAAGAACAATATTGTGCATCAAAACAGTTAATTAGTTCAGCCCAAACGACACATTAATGTTTTTTGCATTAATAAGACTTTTGGGTAAAAATGTGCTTCAGATCAACATAACGTCGTATTCAGGTACACGTAAAATAGTCACGCCGGGTTGGGTTGACCTGCTTACACTTTTTTTCCCTATGCCTTCCTTATTATTTAAGTGAAGTATTATTAGAATGATATAATGAGAGCATGACTAAAGCTAACACAAGAAATGTATAGTCATAAGATTCGCATGATCCATACTGCACATAACAGGTATCACAAAACATATTAAATATCACTTGACAGAAATAGAACATTACCAGAAATTGTGAAGAGCCTTACTCAACTTCAAACGGCCACTGTGATAAAAGTTAGGTTTGCTAGCCTTATTACACAGCAGTTGCAGGGCCAAAAAACTGCAGATGTGAGCATTCTGTTCCTGATCAATTCTGCCACACAAACGACACGATATCTAAAGAGAGCGAATTTTAGTAACCTAATTGATTTAACAGTTACAATGCGAGATATGACATGCTCATCTACAATTAAAAAACACCAATAGAATGCGGTTAAACAAAATTAGCCATCTGTTAACAATAAACACAAACATCTGCTAAACTTGCTTATAAAAATATCAACTACCGATTCATCACTTACAAATTAATGAAAAGACGACACGATATCTAAAGGGAGCAAATTTTAGTAACTTTACACCTGTAGCATCTGAACCGAATTGATTTAACAGTTATAATTCGAGATATGACATGCTCACTCATGAATTACGAATGTGGTTAAACAAAATAAGAACATATATAATCCATTGCATTCTTCACTAAACCAGAACATCTTTATAAGCCAAGTCCATAATAAACACACACAAACATCTGCTACAAACTTCCTCTCGCTAAACTTGCTTAAACCTATCAACTGTGGATTCATCACTTATGAGTTAATGAAAAAACCCTGTAGCTGTCGGGATATCTACCACGTCGATCTGAACCTTCACGAAACTGGAAACCTTTGTCTTCCAAATCAGAGAGAGCCTACCAATGGAAAGAGAACATTATTAAAGCAGTGCAATAATATAAACTAATTATAATCAGGGCAAACGGATATTAAAACTATGAATCACACCCCTTCACAAAAAACACACACACAAACAAACCCAAGTGGAAAGAAAAGAAAAACATTACATCTAAACAATCATCATCCCCAAGTGCAATCTCGTTGACATGGCCAAGGCTTGATAAAAGACCTCGAAGCAATTCTTCTTCTATATCATCTCGATCTCGTTCAAGTTCTTCCGCAAAATGGTTGCTTCCTAGGTAATTCAAGTGAGCTTTGACTAAAGAAGACATATTTTCCAACAAAAACTCCTCCGAATACATTTTTCCTTTCATTGTTAGTGACAAGATATAAGGAGCATTGATTTCTAGTGTATCTATATAGTCATCCGCCTCAGGATACCTATAGCCATAACCAGAGAGCACCAAGTTCTTAACACTCTTTGAACTAATATCAATCCGGCTAAAACCACAACAATAATTCAGCTGCAAAGTTTCCAAAAAAGGAATTCCGGATAATATATCTCCAATTGAATCTTCATCTAATTCCCCTTCGTCAATACATAGAAACTTAAGTTTATCCCAATGAATATCACCATTAGGAGGATTAAATACACAACACGAAAGTTTCATACTCATAGCTAGAATATGAACCATTAAAAAACAACTCATCATCATAGCTAAATCTTTCGTAAGTTTCCAAATCGCATGACAAATGCTCAAGTACTCCAAAGTTTCCAAACAAGGACTTCGGGATACGCCCAACGAGATTGCAATTATTCAACTCCAAAGTTTCCAAACAAGGACTTCCGGATATTATTTTTCCAATTGAGTCTTCATCTAATTCCCCATAATCAATACACAAAACTTAAGTTTATCCCAATGAATAGCACTAGGAGGATTAAATGCAAGTTTATTCCAGTGAATAGTATCATTAGGAGGATTAAATGCACAACGTGAAAGTTTCATACTTATAAGACATGAATTGTTGAAAAACAACTCATCGACTATTAACTCATACCGGTCCATCCTTAAATCAATCTCTTTGACTTTACGCATAATAGCATAACGTAACCAGCTATTGACTTCAGATGTAGGCTGGCGAAGATCAAAAGTTTGAAGTTTAAGTTTAAATTTTTCAAGATCCACATCGGTAGAACATTGAGTGAGGGTTTTGGTGATAAACGAAAAACTTCCGTTTCTGGTGAAATCCTTATCTATGAAAACGAGAGTAGGAAGTCGAGTCCAAAGATATTGCCATCGTTTGGAGATAGTAGCTGTTGTTTTAATCACCTCTTTTGTGGACATGAATCTCTCTTCTCCTTTTCCTTTGTCCATGATTTTGATTCTTGAGATGATTTCGGGTAATAACTGATCCTCTAACGAACTGATTCTATCTTCTTCAGCCATGATTTTAGGATAAATTTAGGGTTATGAAGTTATGATGGTTGAAGGTGATGATATTGGAGTATTTATAAAGCGTTAACTTGGAGTTGAAGTAATAAAATATTACGTGATAAGGAAGGGAATCAGACTCCTAATTAATTAAGGAAAAATTATAACTATTCATTATTTGCCCAATGACCCTGAGCTAAAAGCATTAGGAAATTGTGTCCAAAGAGCTAAAAGCATGAATAATTCAATTCACACAACGACAATAGTTTTTTAACAAACAGATAGAAATTGTGTTTATACATACGTGAGGATATAAATGAGCATGGATGTTGTGCTCCTTTCTTTTGGTAAAAGGTTCTTACATCGGTAAATTTATTATTTCAAAAGACAGTTAAATGCTTAAAATGTGAGTGAATCTAACATCTCGATCCGTACATAGGCGAAAAAAAAAACGCACAATTTGTGCTTCAAACCAAACCTATCGTAAAAATGACAAACCAAACTTTTGAAAAACTATTAGACAAACTAGCTAGTTAAATCTAGTATGACCATGAACCCTTATATCATAAGCGTCACACAGAATGTTAATATTCTCTTCCATTAAATCTTCGCACTCCTCATCATTATATGGGTTATCATTATAATCATCTTTTCAACGCTCGTATAAGCTCCTGAAAAAGGAGGGCTTTACCAGGTTTGAGTCTGTGTGGCGGTGGATTCAAACCCCGTGGTTTATTCAGTCAAAACGTCGGAAACCATGGTTACCAAAAATAAAAAATAAAAAAAATTGCTCGTATAAGCTCTTCACCCCCAACCTTTTCAAAGTTATGGTTGGCCTCCCAACCAAAAGTTTTAATTGTTTTGTGTGTTTTTTCTAATTTGTTTTTCTGGTATATGTTTTTTGTTGCAGTTGTGGTCGCCTTATTAGCAAATTATTGTTGGATATAGTATTGAAGAGAGAAAGCTGAAGTGATAGGGGTGACCACAATATTTATGATTACCATTATTATTTGCTTAATAAAATACTTTTTAAATAATGTATTTTTTTCAGGTGTTATTAAAGAAAAAGAATTTGTTTTTGATAATATGCAATTTTGTGCTGAGTCATAAATGATTAATTAATTGCATAATTATAAAAAGAGAAAATTCTTTAAATAACGCAAAAATTAAAAGCTAGTTAGTTTTATATTAAGAAGAAAAATATCCTAAAACAGATAAATATGACTAATCGATTGTACAACCCAATTAATATTTTGACACATATCAAATACTAATGTTTAGTGGGATTTTTTTTGTACGACTCATGGCTATTTTACTTTCATCCGAACAAACTGTCTTTTTTCCTAAAAACAAAGTAGAAAAAAACTAACTTCTTTTTTATATTTTTTATTTTATATTTTTTATTATTTTTTTTTATAGTTTTTTGGAAAAAGATAAAATTTAGTGGCATAAAAATATAATAACCGTCAATTACAAAAAAAATGTATAATGTCTATTTTATATTATTATTATTGTTATTATTCTTTTTTTTTTTAAAATGACATCTACAATGCTCCATCTAAGAAGGTATAATAGAAAAGAAAAATACATGTGACACTAGCTTATTTGAGTGCAAAAACGCCTCACACTTTCTCGTTCTCATTGAATCATTTGGGTGGGTCATGTATCATTATTCTATTGTTTTAGTTGTGCCAATGGATAATTTTAGTGGGCCACGTACCTCTCCTTTAATATACGAATATTTATTTATTTATTTATTTGAACTGATTTAATATATGAATGCTTGCTAAAGATTAAATTTAAAAAATCGTCTTTGTGATATGTTCATATTATAAGTATGGTCTTTTAGTTTTTCGAAAATGTAAGCGTCGTGCATTCGAGAAACTATTGGTGTAGATTTCGTCTCTAGCCTAAAATGAAATGACTAAAATATCCTCGGCTTTTTAGTCATTTTACTTTGAGGCATGAACGAATTCCGCACAAACAGTCTCGACAGAGACGACACTTGCACTTTTAGTTTAAAAAGGAACATGTATTCTTCAGATAAAGCAAGAGAAATTAAGCATCATCACGGCTAATTTCAGGATTTAAAATCATACCTTACCAAAACACAAATTTCAACAAACAAACAGTAAGAACTCAAATAACAAATTCAACCAACATTGGTCATTAGCTTTGAGAACAAAAAAAACTTTTAATTCCTTAAAAACATATCCTTCATACTCGTTATACACAAATCCAAATAGGTACCAAAATAGTAAACACAAATAAACCGGTTTTTAAAATTTAAAAGAACCAGGACCATGATATCTTCTCGTATACCCACATATGCAAATTAGTTTGAACTTAGTCAAATACTAAAGTATTGTCACATACATCATCACAATTAGGGTTGTTAAATGGATTGAAGCAATGAAGATCGAGTTAGATTCCATAAATAAGAACAACACATGGGAACTAACCACTCTACCCAAAGGACATAAAGCAATTGGTTTAAAATGGGTATTCAAGACCAAGAAAGATGCTAATGGAAATATAATCAAGCATAAATCAAGATTAGTAGCAAAAGGCTACATACAAGAGCATGTCATAGACTTTGAAGAAGTATTCACACTTGTAGCAAGGATGGAAACTATCAGATTACTACTCCCCATAGCTGCTAACAATAAATGGGAAGTACATCACCTCTACGTAAAATCTGCATTTCTACATGGAGAAATAAAAGAAGAAGTGTACGTTACAAAACCCGAAGGATTTATAAAGACAGAAGATAATGGAAAAGTCTATAGACTTATAAAAATATAGACTAAGACAAGCACCGCATGCATGGAACATAAAGTTAGACAGCACTTTGAAGTCATTAGATTTCAAGAAAGGCGCACTAGAAACAAGCTATCTACACGAAGACATCAAAAGACTCAATAATATTGATAGGAGTTTACGTAGATGATCTAATCATCACTGGTACACCAAAGAAGGAGATCGACAAGTTTAAAGCTCAAATGGAAGAAAAATTTGAAATGAGTGACATGAGATTATTAGCTTACTATCTAGGAATAGAAGTTACACAAACTGGGAGTGACATATCAATAAAGCAATCCGCCTATGCAAACAAGATCCTCAAGGAAGTTGGAATGATAGACTGCAACGAGACACTAATACCTATGGATCTGGGAACAAGACTGACAAAGGACACTGAAGGAACATTGGTCAACTCAACTGAATATCGAAGTTTAATTGGATGTTTAAGATATTTGCTTCACACAAGACCCGACTTAAGTTATTCTGTTGGATTACTAGTCTTTTCATGAAAGAACCAAAGGAGCAACATATGAAGGCTATAAGGCAAGTACTACGCTATGTAAAAGGAACAAAAGACTATGGAATCACCTACAAACATAATGGGGGAAACATACAAGGATTTAGCGATAGTAGTTATGGAGTCAACACTCAAGAAGGAAAAGGAACTACTGGAATAATATTTTACTATGGTGAACACCAATCAGCTGGAGTACACAAAAACAAGCCACCGTAGCACTATTATCATGTGAATCTGAATTCATCGCAGTAACAGCAGCAACAACTCAAGCATTATGGTTAAAGAGACTACTAAGCAAGCTTACCCACTCAGAGGAAGAAAAGGTTACAATAATGGTTGATAACAAGTCTGCTATAGTAATGATGAAGAACCCCGTATTTCATGGAAGAAGTAAGCATATTGATACAAAGTACCATTTCATAAGAGAATGTGTTGAAAGAGAAGATCTACAAGTTGAATTCATAAGTGGAGAATATCAAAAGACTAACATACTCACAAAAGCACTACCGAAGATCAAGTTTCTAACAATGAGGCAACTTATTGGAGTTAAAGATCTACGACAAATCGATTAAAATTAAGGGGGTGAATATTGGGTTAATCCCAATCTACTGAAACAAAGTTAGTTAAGACAGTTAAAGTTAGTCATATAGTTAGTTATATGGCAGTTATTGTGAAAGGACACAACCATTGGTTCAATCGAACCATCACAACCTTTCACTCATGCCTTTTCGTTTTGTATATATAGAAAGATGTAAACAAACAAAGTTTGATGACAGATTTGATAAAACAATTGTGTTTCAAAGATTACAATCTATTTTTCTGTTTTTGGTATATTGTGACTAAGTTTACATCATAGATCCATCGAAAGAGCAAACATTTCATTCATTGCTTAGTTACCTATTAATTTGTTTATGGGATTGTGCATTTACTAGGTGGAGTCACATTGAAGATCACGATACGAGTCATTTTTGCATAATCGATGCAGATAGAAATGCTGTATCAATGACGACCACTGTCAACTACCCATTTGGTGGTGGTATTTTATCTCCCTCGACCGGAATTGTGCTAAATAATGAAATGGGTGACTTCTCGGCACCTACAGAAATATCCCCCGACAGCCTTCCTCCCTCCCCTACGAATTTTAGCAGTCCAAACAAGAGACCAGTGTCTTCCATGACTCCTGTCATCATTGTCATGGTAAATAAATACGAATCCGAAAGTCTACGACAAAATTTTCGTATCTTATATTCACAATAATTAGTTGTCGTCGGAAGTATAAAGCACTAGAAATATGAAATATTAGGTGCTACTATAAGTTACGTTATTTCTATTATTCTCGAGTTTTAAAGACTGCTTCGCTGGTTCTAAAAAAATTGAACGTTGACTCTCGATTTCTTTTTGACAAGGCGATCAACTGGTTGGGGTGATCGGAGGAAGTGGTGGGGTGTATATAATACCAGCAGTTATACAGGTCTTCCTTAACCACTTCATTCTAGGAGTGGAGCCTTTAGACGCTGTTCAATCTCTACGAGTATACCACAAGGTAATTTCTTTTTCCCTATTGTTTTCTAACCGCAGAAAAAAGTCACCCGTATGTGAAGATGGCATGGCCAAAGCCAATGCTGATCACTTATTGACGCACATTTAGTATGTCTGATATGATTAAGAAAAGGCAAGCATTTTTTATACCAAAAAGCTAATTTTGGAATATTGTGAATTAGGAAGTTTTATGTCTAATGTAACACCCCGACCCGACAAGGGTAAAGAGATCACAATACGGTTTCATATCAGAACTTTAAATACTATTCAATAGCGGAAGCCTTTACAAAATATCCAAAAAGAAAACATAAATAACTAATCTTCCAAAATAAATCTAAAATCTCTATGGTAAAGTCTTGCTCTCAGCTCTACTCTCAACCCAGATCAGCTATCCCATAAGCTCATCTTGAATGCTAAATACCGCCGCAGGAAAAGAAAAGTCTGGTGAGCTTACAAAGCCAGTGAACAGATATAACGAAACAAAAGCTAAAACAGAATAAATATACAAATACTAAATCAAAATGAAATAATGACGAAGGATCTTTAGGATTATGCGGAAGCGTAAATATACAGAAATCCAAACAATCACATAATAGTTTAGACATCACATAGCATATCAAAATAACAGATTACGTATAAGCCAAACGGAAAATCTCAAAACTAACGGAAACAGTCCTAGAAAATAAACATGGCATTCATACAAATCAAGTAATCAACATCTATAGCACTTAATGCAATATTGTAGCAGCGGAATTATCAGACAAGTCATGGCAGACATAATAGCTAAACCAGTTCTCGATCAATTCCTAACCTTAGCAGAGTTTTAACATGGCAGGTCAGACATATACAGATAGGTATATTAACGGTAATTAAGTTTCACAATATTAATCGAACCGATTTTTGGGATGAACTTACATAACAATCAAATACATACTAGTATAGTCATCTTACAAATCAACGAATTCACGTAACAATAACAAATCATAATATCGGATATCGAATCATGTTTAAACATATTAATCATATCCTAGCATGGCAAGCGGTAGTCACATAAACATGTAAAAGCATAAACATCCTCAATAAACATATAATAACTCAAGATGCAAAGCAGTATTGGCAAATACGGAATCATAAAGCAATTCATAAAATGTAATTAACGAGATAAGGTTTAGTCATCCACCACGAGCCCGAAACATATCGGATCATAACATATCATAAGTAACCATTGTATTCGGAGGGTGACCTCGGAATACCTTATATAATATGAGGAAGACCTCGGGTAACCAATGGAGTAGCTAGCTCCCGAATTTGTGAAGACGCGTATGCACACGACATCATTCACCGAAAACATATCGATAATGATAACGGATCTAGGATGCATCCATCGCCCTTCCTACATATTCACAAATATGCTTCACCATCCGAGGCGTGGCGAACATCACTCTCTCGCCCTAGAGTCATATCAGAGGTGCATCACTGATACGGACATGGAACCCCCATGACTAGTTAAATATTTGGCTCGGGTGTCAAACTAACTTAGGTCAAACAGATTGTCATAAATGACACAGATCATAATTCATCATAAGAGTAAAACAGATAACACAGTAGATAGTTCATATCAAAAGTTCATATTCAGATACTCAGAAATCAGAGATTATATCATAATCACATATCATACTTCATAATCAGAAATTCAACATTTAATGTTCACAATTCAGAAGTTCATAATCGAATATAGCAGGGTTCAACAATTGTGCATATCAGAGTCTTCGTAACACTAGTTCAAATCAGATATTGCATAGTTCACTAGAACACAAGTTCATATAAACAATGATCAAACACTCGAGAAAAGGGCTCATAGCAATGGCATTGGGAATCCTAATAAGTACAATAGAAAAGCGAGCGAAAAGAACATCATACGGAACCTTTCTTGAAAAGGTCGAATATCATGACGATAACACAAGTGTCTTAAAGTAAGGCAGAATATCCGTACCTTGAAGCAACGAGAGAAAAGCAACGAATGAACGAATACGAAGATGTAACGTCGCGTCTCCTCCAACGAATCTACACGGATTATGATTTATTTAATACTTATTAGTATAACGGATTTATCTCATTAATACTTTTAGAGTTGTCGATTATTCTCATTTTAGTGACGGATGGAATTACAACGTTTTAGAGTATTAGTCATTAGTTAGCCAAGCTTATGGGTTACAAATGATAAATAGTAAACTTAAGGGTTTAATATGATAATTATCTTAATTTGAGGACTTATATGATCATCTTTCAAAGTATAGGGTTTACAATGTAAATAACGGATTTTAGGACTCTCTTCCAAAATAGTTTACATAATCTTCTATAACTTACATGAAATAACGAAATTACACACTTAGCTTTTAACCCTAATCGACTTCCTATTTATGTTCTAGGGTTTCACCATACTTTTAATATCATTCAATACGCATTAAATTTACATGTTACCTCTTTTAATGACTTCCACCTTGACCTAGAACGTATGAAAACAAACGGAATATGACTCGAACTCATGCATGCATTTATACCAATAACTCACACATGACAACTCATTTACCCAACGTTAACAAGACCAAAATCCTTTTCTTCCTCCTTGTTTCAATATATCGCCACTCATGCAAATCCCAACTTAATATACACTGCTTTTCCCGACTCACAAACCATTTTCAAATCAACACACCCACACTAATTCATTTATGAAATCATACATTTAATCTAGCAAATGCGAGCCATAAGGTGTTATTAACGTGTCCAAAATATAATCTTTAAAACCAGATTTACACATGAATGTTTTATATTATATGGACTTATTCATTTGACCCCACTACCCTACGCACATGCAATATCTTAAACTCAGAATGCTACCCTTGTTTAGCATGCTTGATCATACTTATATGTATATGTTCGAATGGTATCAAAGTTAATGAGACATAGCATGATTTAGTTCTATGTTAGACACACCACTCACACACATGCATGCAACTTATGATAACATACACACGCACACACACAAGTCCACAACGGTATATTAATGTGACGCGTATCTTATCGACCCGTAGATTATTTGCGACCAAACCTCATGCACATGTTTACTCATGTTTCAAAGCGAGCGACACATCCAAAACCTACAACCCATGCGTCGATTTCAATATATCTAACATCATATCTATGATTTTACGTGGCGACAAGTACGTTACTTATTATGCGGTTTTGATACATGATTGCTACATATATATATGAGTTTACGCATTCGAATGTAAACAACAACGCGACATATTCATACTATACGGTCACAAGGTTTTTAACGCATGACTCTTGTATGGTTCGTTAACATGCTTCAAAGGTACAAGGTGTTTATAAGTTGTATGTAAAAGTTTGAGACGAAAGGAGTCGTTTACCTTGGCAAGGCTCGAAACAAAATCACACCGAACCCAAAGAGTAACAATGTCGAATGCGAGAGAAGAAGAAAACAGAAAACTTGTGCCGTGACTTTGTGTAGACTAGGGTTCCAAAAGTTGAGGTTTATGTTTGTATATATAGGCACCGATCGGGTCCTAAGGGATTGAGGGTGGGCTTGGCTCAACAAGGGAAGAAGGAAAGAAAAGAAAAGCCCGTGGGCTTATGTTGGATAGTCGACACATTCAAACAAACGACCCATAATGTGCCTAGGGTGATCGGCTAACAAAAGAAAAGGGACATGGGCTAAAACTTGGGCTTGGCGAATTCTTATATACGGTTTTAATGTGTTCTTGTGCAAGTCGACCGTGCAATTTCGTGAGCGTGGTCTTTTAAATTTTTGGTCGTAGCAAATGTCGATTATTTATTATGTAACGTTAGGTCTTGAAATCATTTATAAGTTAGATTAAATTTTCATTTAATGAGTGTTGATTTATTTCACGTATTTTATAAATCTTAATTGTGAGGGTAAAATAGTCTTTTAATACGTTTTATATTTTTAGGGTTTTACAACTCTCCCCTTCTAAAAAGAAAATTTCGTCCTCGAAATTGGACAAGACGGAACAGAACGGCAACAAAAGTGGATTTCAGAACTTCAAAGAATATATGTCGAACGCTAAACTCATCTCGGAACAAACGGATTCTTATCGAAATCCTCAAACTCATACTTTTCAAAAATCAAATCAATTATCAAATACTTATAACAGATAATCATATACTTATCAAAGTAATGGCAGATAACGGATGAGATGCAGAAAATCAAACGACAAATTCTGACTTATTCAGATATCTAATGATGAGGACATCATATGCATAGACGAAATGAATCCTATCGGCCTCAATAGTCGCAGAAATATGTGGAGACATATAAGCTTAAGGTGGTCATAGCAATCTATAGGTTCGTACAGATCATAACAACTTCGGATTCCAAACGAACAAAACTTATACGTAACAGATATCGACGAAAATCTCACAATTAGGTAAGGAACTTCAAACGAACATGAGGAGCACCAAATAACAGATACAAGTCAAAGTCTATACACACATCAATCACAGGCATTTCCCAGACGTCGTATACCTTCGATAAGTTCAGATTATGTGATCTCGGTATTATTACGTTGATCAGGCGTCATAATACTTGCATCACATAAAAAGTTCTTATTGTCATTATATTCGGTCTCGGGTCATGACAAAACACATAGCTAATATCATAACAAAGCATACCACATACGAGATAATACGGATAGCAAGTAACCTACTATAACAAACCAGATATACATGAGTATACCATCATGATGGCCATACCTCATTCAAACGAAATTTAAACAACATCACCAAGAAAACGAATAGCAGACGAAACTTATGAGGACTAACGGAAACTTAACGGATCTATCGGAAAGAAACAACAGACAGGAACTATACTTTCAAATTTTCGTTTTATTTCCATTTATCAAACAAAATTTGCAAAATCGTCATAAGATGAACTTCCAAAATGAAACTTAATAATCCCAGATTCAAACGTCAAAATGAAAACAGAAGAACCTAACTCAAAATTAATGTCGGAAATTCTCATAAAGAGAGTAACTAGTCAGAAACGAAATTCCTATTCTTGTGTCGGATTAAACCTACTAGTAGCCGTAGACTCCACATCCGAATCCACCTCGTATTCTTCCTCATGACTTATTACTAACGATCCAGAAAGAAAAGTTGGGATATACCAGAATGCTAAACGATAAAACTTCACTATTCACACCGAGTTCCGAACAAATCGGAGAAAAGCAATACGGATCGTAATCACTTATCGAATATCAAATCGTCTTGAAACGCATGACAAACGAATCGAGTGACATAAGTCGCGCCCAAATCATATGAAGTAGATGAATCTTCTCACCACCGGTTGAATCTTGTCTCCGTCCCTTGCGTCTTTGGTTGGTCCATCCAACTTCTTCCAACAACATCCCGATGTCTCCAACAAAGACGGCGGTCGAGTGTGGCTTCGCTTCACGAACCTCTCCACTCGGGGATCATTAAAGAACGCAGGTCGGCACCATCTTCTTTGGCTCCACGGGTAGTCTCCATCTAACGATCGAAAAGCGGACGACCGAAAACAAAATGACAAAATTTGATGCGAACAAAGGAGGGCCAATTAAGTGAAGGCAAAAGGATATCAAGTCAAATCGAGCGACCATCAAAAGGAATCGAAGATATCGAGCAGACGGAAACCTAATGTCTACCCACTTCTCACGGTCATAGCCTAAGCTCTAAGGGTCCTAAAACCTAGAGCTCGATACCATAAATTGTAACACCCCGACCCGACAAGGGTAAAGAGATCACAATACGGTTTCATATCAGAACTTTAAATACTATTCAATAGCGGAAGCCTTTACAAAATATCCAAAAAGAAAACATAAATAACTAATCTTCCAAAATAAATCTAAAATCTCTATGGTAAAGTCTTGCTCTCAGCTCTACTCTCAACCCAGATCAGCTATCCCATAAGCTCATCTTGAATGCTAAATACCTGCCGCAGGAAAAGAAAAGTGCGGCTGAGCTTACAAAGCCCAGTGAACAGATATAACGAAACAAAAGCTAAAACAGAATAAATATACAAATACTAAATCAAAATGAAATAATGACGAAGGATCTTTAGGATTATGCGGAAGCGTAAATATACAGAAATCCAAACAATCACATAATAGTTTAGACATCACATAGCATATCAAAATAACAGATTACGTATAAGCCAAACGGAAAATCTCAAAACTAACGGAAACAGTCCTAGAAAATAAACATGGCATTCATACAAATCAAGTAATCAACATCTATAGCACTTAATGCAATATTGTAGCAGCGGAATTATCAGACAAGTCATGGCAGACATAATAGCTAAACCAGTTCTCGATCAATTCCTAACCTTAGCAGAGTTTTAACATGGCAGGTCAGACATATACAGATAGGTATATTAACGGTAATTAAGTTTCACAATATTAACTGAACCGATTTTACAGGATGAACTTACATAACAATCAAATACATACTAGTATAGTCATCTTACAAATCAACGAATTCACGTAACAATAACAAATCATAATATCAGATATACGAATCATGTTTAAACATATTAATCATATCCTAGCATGGCAAGCGGTAGTCACATAAACATGTAAAAGCATAAACATCCTCAATAAACATATAATAACTCAGTATGCAAACAGAAGTATTGGCAAATACGGAATCATAAAGTAATTCATAAAATGAATTAACGAGATAAGGTTTAGTCATCCACCACGAGCCCGAAACATATCGATCATAACATATCATAAGTAACCATTGTATTCGGAGGGTGACCTCGGAATACCTTATATAATATGAGGAAGACCTCGGGTAACCAATGGAGTAGCTAGCTCCCGAATTTGTGAAGACGCAGATTGCACACGACATCATTCACCGAAAACATATCGGATAACGAGATAACGGATCTAGGATGCATCCATCGCCCTTCCTACATATTCACAAATATGCTTCACCATCCGAGGCGTGGCGAACATCACTCTCGCCCTAGAGTCATATCGAGGTGCATCGATACGGACATGGAACCCCATGACTAGTTAAATATTTGGCTCGGGTGTCAAACTAACTTAGGTCAAACAGATTGTCATAAATGACACGGATCATAATTCATCATAAGAGTAAAACAGATAACACAGTAGATAGTTCATATCAAAAGTTCATATTCAGATACTCAGAAATCAGAGATTATATCATAATCACATATCATACTTCATAATCAGAAATTCAACATTTAATGTTCACAATTCAGAAGTTCATAATCGAATATAGCAGGGTTCAACAATTGTGCATATCAGAGTCTTCGTAACACTAGTTCAAATCAGATATTGCATAGTTCACTAGAACACAAGTTCATATAAGCAACAGATCAAACACTCAGAAAAGGGCTCATAGCAATGGCATTGGGAATCCTAATAAGTACAATAGAAAAGCGAACGAAAAGAACATCATACGGAACCTTTACTGAAAAGGTCAGAATATCTGTACGATAACACAAGTGTCTTAAAGTAAGACAGAATATCCGTACCTTGAAGCAACGAGAGAAAAGCAACGAATGAACGAATACGAAGATGTAACGTCGCGTCTCCTCCAACGAATCTACACGGATTATGATTTATTTAATACTTATTAGTATAACGGATTTATCTCATTAATACTTTTAGAGTTGTCAGATTATTCTCATTTTTAGTGACGGATGGAATTACAACGTTTTAGAGTATTAGTCATTAGTTAGCCAAGCTTATGGGTTACAAATGATAAATAGTAAACTTAAGGGTTTAATATGATAATTATCTTAATTTGAGGACTTATATGATCATCTTTCAAAGTATAGGGTTTA
Organism: Chrysanthemum lavandulifolium; assembly: GCA_022545495.1. Taxonomy (NCBI): domain Eukaryota; kingdom Viridiplantae; phylum Streptophyta; class Magnoliopsida; order Asterales; family Asteraceae; genus Chrysanthemum; species Chrysanthemum lavandulifolium. The sequence goes on from CM040238.1 coordinate 273,834,480, forward strand.
CAATGTAAATAACGGATTTTAGGACTCTCTTCCAAAATAGTTTACATAATCTTCTATAACTTACATGAAATAACGAAATTACACACTTAGCTTTTAACCCTAATCGACTTCCTATTTATGTTCTAGGGTTTCACCATACTTTTAATATCATTCAATACGCATTAAATTTACATGTTACCTCTTTTAATGACTTCCACCTTGACCTAGAACGTATGAAAACAAACGGAATATGACTCGAACTCATGCATGCATTTATACCAATAACTCACACATGACAACTCATTTACCCAACGTTAACAAGACCAAAATCCTTTTCTTCCTCCTTGTTTCAATATATACGCCACTCATGCAAATCCCAACTTAATACACGCTGTTTTCCCCGACTCACAAACCATTTTCAAATCAACACACCCACACTAATTCATTTATGAAATCATACATTTAATCTAGCAAATGCGAGCCATAAGGTGTTATTAACGTGTCCAAAATATAATCTTTAAAACCAGATTTACACATGAATGTTTTATATAATATGGACTTATTCATTTGACCCCACTACCCTACGCACATGCAATATCTTAAACTCAGAATGCTACCCTTGTTTAGCATGCTTGATCATACTTATATGTATATGTTCGAATGGTATCAAAGTTAATGAGACATAGCATGATTTAGTTCTATGTTAGACACACCACTCACACACATGCATGCAACTTATGATAACATACACACGCTCACACACACAAGTCCACAACAGTATATTAATGTGACGCGTATCTTATCGACCCGTAGATTATTGACGCGACCAAACCTCATGCACATGTTTACTCATGTTTCAAACAGAACGACACATCCAAAACCTACAACCCATGCGTCGATTTCAATATATCTAACATCATATCTATGATTTTCTGTGGCGACAAGTACGTTACTTATTATGCGGTTTTGATACATGATTGCTACATATATATATGAGTTTCTGCATTCGAATGTAAACAACAACGCGCGACATATTCATACTATACGGTCACAAGGTTTTTAACGCATGACTCTTGTATGGTTCGTTAACATGCTTCAAAGGTACAAGGTGTTTATAAGTTGTATGTAAAAAGTTTGAGACGAAAAGGAGTCGTTTACCTTGGCAAGGCTCGAAACAAAATCACACCGAACCCAAAGAGTAACAGCGGCCGAATGCAGAGAAGAAGAAAAACAGAAAACTTGTGCCGTGACTTTGTGTAGACTAGGGTTCCAAAAGTTGAGGTTTATGTTTGTATATATAGGCACCGATCGGGTCCTAAGGGATTGAGGGTGGGCTTCGGCTCAACAAGGGAAGAAGGAAAGAAAAGAAAACAGCCCGTGGGCTTATGTTGGATAGTCGGCTTACATTCAAACAAACGACCCATAATGTGCCTAGGGTGATCGGCTAACAAAAAGAAAAGGGACATGGGCTAAAACTTGGGCTTGGCCGAATTCTTATATACGGTTTTAATGTGTTCTTGTGCAAGTCGACCCGTGCAATTTCGTGAGCGTGGTCTTTTAAATTTTTGGTCGTAGCAAATGTCGATTATTTATTATGTAACGTTAGGTCTTGAAATCATTTATAAGTTAGATTAAATTTTCATTTAATGAGTGTTGATTTATTTCACGTATTTTATAAATCTTAATTGTGAGGGTAAAATAGTCTTTTAATACGTTTTATATTTTTAGGGTTTTACATCTAAAAAATCACTTTACATGATTTGGTCCTGTTCGCGCCTATTTTGCCCATTGTCTACTAGCTAACTTTTAGGATTCACCCATTTGACAAGCTACAGAAAAAATAGAACCCTTTTCGACCCATGCATAAATAATTGGATCAAAATTGACATCTTTATTTGAAACATTCTCATTTGTCTCATTTTATGCAGTTGATACCGAATGTGGTATACTACGAAAACTGGACAGTGATCGATGGTGACCATATTGAGCTGTCGGATGACCGAAAGAAATTTTTAAGAGAAAGGGGTCATGTATTGAAGTCAAAATCCGGTGGAGCAGTAAGTCAACTAATAGTTCAAACGCTAAAGAAACCGATTCAGAACAGAAGAGTGTCTTACAATCATAAACAAGTTTTAAAAGGGATGCTTACTGCTATAAGTGATCCGAGGAAAGATGGTAGGCCTGCTGCGTGTTAATAATCACCACTCTGACTGTAATAAAACATTTAATCATTCAGGATTTTCCACTAAAAGGTAGTATTCTTATGTTATTTTCATGATACATTTTTATGTATATATGAAGTACAATAATAGGAAAGTATCATGGTTAAGGCAGTTTTTAGGTGCATTTTGTGCGACTTCCTGTATTAGCAGTAATGGCATAACAACTAGATTGATATGCCTATTTCAACTCCTCAAAGCTCTATTCAAAAATATCTTCGAAATATCTACATATATTGATTTGTACAGCATGGCATTCGAAAACAGTAAAGATTGCTTACTTGGACTACGCACAGGTTCAGTTAGAGAACTCATATATCATGAATTCCAAATGATACAATAATATGTTGGATTGCATCATATTCTATTCAATTAATGTGAAGATACTTACATCATATGCATTCTGCAGAAAGATCCAAACGCCATAAAGCTTTGCTGGTATGCCACAAAGCTTGTAGGCTCCTGGATGAGGTATGATGTGGTACAAGTTGTCAAGACTCTTGAATAGGAGAGGTAATCCCTATCATCGGCTTTTTATGAATGACGTTTTTTATACCCTTAGGTCTAAAATATTACTTGTTAAATGGGTTCATATTCCACTATTACAATCTATAGAGAGGCATCTTATTGGCCAAAAAGAATTTTGTGCATCAAAACAGTTACTTAGTTCAGCCCAAACAACACATTAATTAGAGCTAAAATCTGACATGATGAGAGCATAACATGTATCACAAAACACATTAATCGCCGCTTGACAGAAATTGTGAAGAGCCAACTGCAGATGCAAAGAATCCGTTTACATGTGAGCATTCTGTTCCTGATCAATTCAGCCTCACAAACGAAACGATATCAAAAGAAAATAACCGAATTGATTTAACAATTATAATGCAAGATATGACATGCTCATTTACACTATATAAAATGTAATTAAACAAAATAACCCAGAAATTGTGAACTGTGAAGAGCCAAAATTTATTTTTAAACCAAGTCAATAATAAACACACTTCCTCTCGCTATAAAGTATCCAACGACGGATTTATCACTTATGAATTAATGAAAAAACTTCGTAGCTGCGGGAATAAATACCACTTCGATCTGAACCTTTACGAAACTGGAAACCTGTAGCTTTCAAACGAGAGAGAGCCTACCAATGAAAAGAGAACATTATTAAAGCAGTGCAATGAATATAGACTAATGATAATATAAAACTAGCAATCACACCCCTTTACGAAAAACACACATACAAACAAACCCAAGTGGAAAGAAAAGATTATAGCCATTCATAAATATTACCTGTAAACAATTATAATCCCCAAGTGCAATCTCATTGACATGGCCAAGGCTTGATAAAAGTCCTTGAAGCAATTCTTCTTCTATATCATCTCGACGACGTCCAAGATTTTTCGCAAAATGTCTGCTTCCCAGGTAATTCAAGTGAGCTTTGACTAAAGAAGACACATCTTCCAACAAAAACTCCTCCAAATACATCTTTCCTTCTATTGTTAGTGACAAGGTATAAGGAGCATTGATTTCTAGTGTACCTATATAATTCTCCCCGGGTTTCCTATACCCGTACCCATAGAGTACCAAGTTCTTAACACTTTTTGAAGTAATATCAATCCGCCTAAAACCACGACACCGCTTCAACTCCAAAGTTTCCAAACAAGGGCTTCTAGATAGTATTTCCCCAATTGAATCTTCAACTAATTCCCCTCCGTCGATACACAGAAACTCAAGTCTATCCCAACGAATAGCACCTTTAGGAGGATTAAATTCACAACGTGAAAACTTAATACTCATAAGCTCATCATCGTCTAAGAGGTCGTCATAGCTAAACCTTTCATAAGTTTTTAAATCACATGACAATCGTTCAACTCCAAAGTTTCCAAACAAGGACTTTAGGAAACGCCGAGCAAGAACACAATTGTTAAATTCTAAAGTTTCCAAACAAGGACTTCTGGATATTCCTATTAACTGTTTATCTAATGTCCCCCAATCTATATACAAACACTTAAGTTTATCCCAACGAATAGCACCATTAGGAGGATTAAATACACAACGTGAAAGTTTCATACTTATTAGACATGAATTGTTGAAAAACAACTCATCTTCATAGCTAAATACATCGGATCTATACTTTTCCTGTATACTTAAATCAACCTCTTGAACATTACGAGTAATAGCATAACGAATCCATCTATTGACTTGCGACGTAGGCCGTGCACTATTACACCGACTATTGTCTTCAATTTGAAGTTTAAATTTGTTAAGGTTCACATCGGTAGGACATTGAGTTAGGGTTTTGTCGATAAATGAAGAGTAATCGGTGAACTCATAGTGATAAATTCTTGGGTATGGGATGTCATCCTGATCTATGAAAACGAGTGTAGGGAGTCGAGTCCAAAGATGTTGCCATCGTTTGGAGATAGTAGTAGTTGTTTTAATCACCTCTTTTGTGGAAAACTCTAAACGAGAGATGATTTCGAGTAATAAGCAATCTGGTAACGAACTTATTCTATCTTCTTGTTTTTCTTTGTCCATGATTTTGATTCTTGAGATGATATCGAGTAATAACGGATCCTGTAAAGAACTGATTCTATCTTCGTCCGCCATGTTTTTAGGATAAATTTAGGGTTATGAAGTTATGACGGTTGAAGGTGATCGATATTGGAGTATTTATAAAGCGTTAACTTGGAGTGAAAGTAATAAAATATTACGTGATAAGGAAGGGAATCAGACTCCTAATTAATTAAGGAAAAATTATAACTATTCATTATTTGCCCAATGACCCTGAGCTAAAAGCATTAGGAAATTGTGTCCAAAGAGCTAAAAGCATGAATAATTCAATTCACACAACGACAATAGTTTTTTAACAAACAGATAGAAATTGTGTTTATACATACGTGAGGATATAAATGAGCATGGATGTTGTGCTCCTTTCTTTTGGTAAAAGGTTCTTACACGAGGAAGTTTTTTATTTCAAAAAACAGTTAAGTACACAGGATAGTGAGTAAATATAACATCTCAACTCGTCATAGGTGAAAAGACAAACGAATTATTTATGTTTTAAACCAAACCTATCATAAAAATAAAAAAATAGAAAATAAAAAACAAAAAATAAAAATAAACAAACACATTATTGGTACTAGGTTTGAGTCTGTGTGGCGGTGGATTCAAACCCGTGGATTAGTCAGCTAAAAGGTCGGAAACCATGGTTACCAAAAATAAAAAATAAAAAAAATTGCTCGTATAAGCTCTTCACCCCCAACCTTTTCAAAGTTATGGTTGGTCTCCCAACCGAAAGTTTCAATTGTTTTGTGTGTGTATTTTTTTCTAATTTGTTTGTGGTATATGTTTTTTGTTGCAGTTGTGGTCGCCTTATTAGCAAAATGTGGTTGGATGTAGTAATGAAGAGAGAAAACTGAAATGATAGGGGGTGACCATAATATTTATGATTACCATTATTATTGACTTAATAAAAAACTTTTTAAATAATGTATTTTTTTAGTACCTATTAAAGAAAGAATTTGTTTTTGATAGTCTGCAGTTTTGTGCTAAGTCAGAAAACATGATGCTATGATTAATTAATTGTATGAGGAATTTTCTTTTGCTTACTCTTATTTTAGTGCTTACCAAGGGACAAATTCTCACCATTCATATAGTTTGATCTAATGGTGGGGATTAACCTGAGATTTAATGGACAAACCTAAGTCCATGGTTTTTTTTTTTTTTTTAATTCGCGTTTCTTTTTTTTTTCGCTTTCATACGTTTTCGTCTGTTTTCATACATTTTCATACGTTTTCATCTATTTTCGTCCGTTTTCATACGTTTTTGTTTGTTTTCTTACGTTTTCGTCCATTATTCATACATTTTCGTCCGTTTTCATACGTTTTCGTCCGTTTTCGTTCATTTTTAGACATGTTTTTACGCTTTCATACGTTTTCGTCCGTTTTCATATGTATTCGTCCGTTTCTTTTTATGTTTTCATCCGTTTTCATCCGTTTTCTTACGTTTTCATATGTTTCGGACTATCACAAGTGATTTTCAGAATATCATTTTGTGATATTTTGAATATCGCTTGTGAAAGTGATATTCAGAATATCACTTGTGATTTTTTGAATAACTACTAACTGCCACACTTTTATTGCTAATTTTTCGTGTATCTCTTCTCATGATGTTCAACTTTTTGGAGGAGAATTTGATATCACTGGTGACATCACAATAGTTTTTTAACAAACAGATAGAAATTGTGTTTATACATACGTGAGGATATAAATGAACATGGATGTTGTGCTCCTTTCTTTTGGTAAAAGGTTCTTACACTGGTAAATTTATTAATACACATGATGTGAGTAAATTTAACATCTCAACTCGTACATAGGCGAAAAACAAACGCATTATTTTGTTTCAAACCAAACTTATCATAAAAATGACAGACCAAACTTATGAAAAACTATTAGACAAACTAGCATCTTACATCTAGTATGACTATGAACCCTTATATCATAAGCGTCACACAGAATGCTAATATTCTCTTCCACTAAATCTTCGCACTCCTCATCATTATACGGGTTATCATCATAATCATCTTTCCAACGCTCGTATAAGCTCCTGAAAAGGGAGGGCTTTACCAGGTTTGGGTTTGTGTGACGGTGGATTCAAACCCTATGGTTTATTCAGTCAAAACGTCGGAAACCATGGTTACCAAAAAAAAAATGCTCGTATAAGCTCTTCACCCCCAACCTTTTCATAGTTATGGTTGGCCTGCCAACCGAAAGTTTCAATTGTTTTATGTGCGTATTTTTTTTTTTTTTTTTTTTTTTTAATTTGTTTTTGTGGTGTATGTTTTTGGTTGCGGTTGTGGTCGTCTTGTTAGCAAATTATGGTTGGATGTAGTATTGAAAAGAGAAAACTGAAGTGACAGGGGGTGACCACAATATTTACGATTACCTTTATCATTGGCTAATACTTTTTAAATAATGTAGTTTTTTAGTACTTATTAAAGAAAAAAAGTTTGTTTTTGATAGTATGTAGTTTTGTAATTGACATGCTATTGTATTAAACCTTAATGATGCAATGCATCATGGATGCTCTTAGTACAAATATATGAGAAGGGATCTAGTGGAAAGTAAAAATAATATGAAAATAGTGACAATGATTTTTAGCCACACATTCTAAAGTAGAAAGAGAAATTTAAAAATAAATGTATTTAATTTTGTAGATGCATCTCAAATGTGTGATTATAATTTCTTTTTATATTTCTCTTTTTAATTTTATTTTTTATTGGCCCTACCTCATATTGTATAACTAGGGGTGGAAACGAGCCGAGCTGCTCGTAAAAAGCTCGGGATCAGATCGATAAAAAGCTCGAACGAACCGAGCCTAAACGAGCTCGAGCCCAAGTTTGGCCTCATTTAATAATCGAGCTCGAGCCCGAGCTATATAAAAAAAGCTCGAGTAGGCTCGCGAGCCTAAACGAGCCCTAGAAATATATACATATATATGTTTTCTATACATATAAACGAGCTTAAAAGTACTAAACGAGCTCGAGCCTTATGTAATTAACGAGCCGAGCTCCATTTAAATTTGGTTTTCTTTAAACATCATATAAATTAGTCGAGCTCGATCCTGAGCTCGAGCTTGTGAATATTTTCACGAGCCAAGCTCGAGCTCAAAATGTAAGGCTCGAAACGAGCTCGAGCTTTTTATATATAAACGAACCGAGCTCGAGCTCTGGCAGGCTCGGGCTCGACCGGCTCATTTTCACCCCTATATATAACACACTTCATTTCAAAAAGTGTGAAATAATAAAAATACTTATTTAAGTAATGTATTTTTCTAATTTTTATTAAGAGGGTGTTTGGGATTGCTTCTCGTTTGTGCTTATGCCCAAAATTAAGTACTTATAAGCTACTTAAATATAAGTAATTTTTAGAATAGTGTTTGAACTTTGTTTATTTTGTAAAAGATGCAATAATATTATAAAAAAAAAATGATAAAAATTTGATAAAGAAAATAATTTGATAAAGATTTCAGTCTAATGTATTAATAAAAGATTTTACGTTGAATATGAAATTAAAAACCAATTTTAACGTAATATTAAACTAGACGAGTACCCGTGTCTAGCGGCAGACAATTTACGATATGCGATACTGTGGTAAGTGTTTTTTGTAACCTTCAAAATAAAACGTGAAAAGATCAAAATGTAATGATAAACGGTTTTAACATGCGATAATTCAACTCAATTCAAAATCCTTAACATGTATTAAAGAAAATATAAAAACATTTAGTGAAACTTCAAACAAAACATTATATCAATTATGAGATAATAACTAACAATGCACGTTAATCGTCGCGTAAAATTTCTTGGTACATGACATTTGAGGTGTAGACTCCTCCTTGACCGAATATTTGACTGGGTCCACTAATACCTTTGTAGTTCTATGTGATATCCCTCTAAACAACGTAACATAAAGTTGGCCATGCGAGAAAACATAATCGGGCAAATACACACTCACATTTGAAATTGTTTGGCCCTGAGCTTAATTGATGGTCATTGCAAAGCTAAGGTGCACAAAGAATTGTGTTCTTTTTAGTTTAAAAAGGAACATGTCTTCTTCAGATAGAGCAAGAGAAATTAAGCTTCATCACGGCTAATTCCAGGATTCAAAATCATACCTTACCAAAACACAAATTCAAACAACAAACAATAAGAACTCAAATAACAAATTCAACCAACAATGGTCATTAGCTTTGACAAGAAAAAAAAAACTTATAATTCCTTATAAACATATCCTTCATACTCGTTATACACAAATCCAAATAGGTACCAAAATAGTAAACACAAATAAACCGGTTTTTCAAATTTAAAAGAACCAAAACCATGATATCTTCTCATATATCAACAGATGCAAATTACTTTGAACTTAGTCAAATACTAAAGTGTTGTCACATACATCATCACAATTAGGCTTGTTAAATGGGTTGAGCTGATACCATCCGAAACCGACCCGAACCCGATAAAGCCTTATATGGTCGAGTTCATTTGGTGTCCAACTATGTTTATCGGGTCAACTTAGAGGTGGCAAAATTGGCGGGTCGGACAGGCATGGGCTACAGGCTAAATGGGCACGAGCCTGAACAGGTACATGCTTAAACATGCACGGATAAAAAAGGCACATGTTATACGAATCATTTTAGAAAACACCCAAAACGACGAATTAAATTACTCAAATATAGCAACTCATTCATATTAAAAAAATTAAATATATTGTATCTATAAGTTTTTCTTTAAAAATAATTATAATGGTTTCCAATTGTAAAAAAATATGTGCCCATTAATGCCTATTTAACTTTTAAATGAGTAATACATGCCCATTTCAAAAAAAAAGAAAAAAAAATGATTAAATGTGCACAAATCTTTTACAAAATTTGCCAAATTAGCTTATCTTTTTTGTTTTGGGCACAATCGGCACAACCCGATAGATCCGGTATCCTTATATGGCCATGTTAGGATTTATTTCTCAAATGTTATCTGGTTCGGGTTCAATCCGATAACACATAAAGGCTTTTAAGTTTATTTTGCATTTTAGGCTCAATATATATGAAGAAAAAGATGTCACATGTGATATGTTATATGCTTTTTGTTTGGTTACTAAACTAATACGTTAGATGCATTTTGGATTTAATTGACAAACTACTCTAGAATTACTTTGTTTTAGCGTCAAATGCTTACTGTCGTTGGAGGCTACGAATTATTAGCAATTTAGCATGTGGGTCGATCGTTGAAGTTAATGTTTAGCCTATTGCCATTGTATCATGTTGGCCAAAATAAAACTTTGTGTCATGTTGGTCCAATTTTGAAGTTAATGTCATGCAAACCATTATGTTAATAAATTAGGTAAATTGCATATTGAGATAAGCATGTAACCCGATAGACCCAACCCAAAAACCCGCAACCCGATAGACCTGATTCACAATTCCCTTATAACTCAAAAAAATTTATTTTAGCTACCTTATCGTAATCGTTTCCGCCTTGATAGCATATGCCTCAATAATTCATAATTGGCTCAAAATATTCAAAACAGTCAAGAATATAATATTTTAACTAATAACACAAAGACTTTCAATAACTAATAAAAAATATCAGCCTCCTAACATACCATTTGCTTTAATGACATACACAAATAACAAATCGCAACCACAAGAAGCTTAACCAAAAGCACCATGCCAAAGTTAATGGTATGTTAATAGAAATAGGATGTGATATAGATACCTTTCCTATGTTGTCACATCATAGGTTTTTGGTCAAACTGTATAACTCGTGATGCACACCGTACAAACCCGCGATGCACCCAATCATTGGATACCCTCTCTACGAGAGGGTGTGGATAACTTGTCCCACTTGGACATGATTGAAAGTGGTACAAAATGTCCTTTTCAGTTATCTATCTTACAATAGGAAGCAAGTCACGTGAGCTGGCATTAAGTGGTTGGGACCTTATCAAAAGTATACAAGTAGATGATGCCTCAAAGTCACATAAAGTAAACAATAAGGTACAACCAAGTGATGTAGTCGAGTCGTTTGAAGCAGTGGTTGCAGCCGAGGATGCGCGTTGTTTAGAGATTGGTGCATCGGTTCTTAGAGCTGGTGGTCATGCAGTGGATGCTGTAGTTTCGGTTGCTTTATGTGGTGGCGTTGTGAATCCGATGGCTAGTGATATTGGAGGGGGAGGGTTTATGGTCGTTCGGTCAGCAGATACGTCACAAACACAAGCATTTGATTTTGTCGATATAAGTAAGACTGCATTAAAACATATGTTTGCACTTCGCATGAATTTGGGTAACCCCGATTTTGTCGATATAAGTAAGACTGCATCAGAAATGCTTTCCCCTTCATTCGCTAAGAAAATCCAACAACAATTCTCGACAACACCACTTTCCTTCTCGAATATTACATGTCGGGTACATAAAGAAATATATATTTACTTTCAATCATTGCTTGATCAACAATTAGTCTGTTTAGCTAAAATTAAAGCGGTTGTCGAATTGTGCATATACTAGGTGGAGCAGTTGAAGATCCGATGCGAGTCATTTTGCATAGTCGATGCAGATAGAAATCTTGTGTCAATGACAACCATTGTCAACTATCCATTTGGTGGCGGTATTTTGTCTCCACGACCGAATTGTGCTAAATAACGAAATGGGTGACTTCTCAAGACCTCTGTAAATATCACCCGATGACCTTCCTCCTCCCTACAAATTTTATAAGTCCAAACAAGAGACCATTGTCTTCCATGACTCCTGTCATCATTGTCAAGGTAAACTTTGTGACCCGATAATCTTTTATCATTGCTTATTATGTACTAGTTTAAAACACTAAGGACCAGATATGTTAAAACAGAAGTTAATAACTAACTTGGCAGTTACTTCGGTTAGGAAGAGGGAAAGGGTACATCGGTTCAATGACACCGATTCACTCCCTATATATATGTATATACTTGTATCGATACAATGTTAGAAACTTAATACAATTTACTTATTCAATATACTTTGCAACTTATATATCGATCATAGAAAGTTTGGGACAACATTTGGCATCAAGAGCAAGGATTACACAACGAAATTTTTTTCTGTTTCTACATCAAAACCATTAACGAGAGGCCAAAAGAAACACGCTGAAGAAAGAAGAAGAACATCGCTGTTTTTTTTTTCTTTTCAGTAAGGGACGTTTGTTTTCTTAATCTTCCAAAGAAAACAAACAAGTTTGGATAAGGAGAAGCGTAGAAGAGATAGTGCACAACTCATTTTACGTTGAAGTTGCAAGCGTTACACATCAAACGATATTGGTGTCGAGAACTTTGTTGGCAACAACGAAGGGAAGGAAGAGTCGGAGACTTTGTGTGAAACCGGTTGAAAACAAAGACACAAAGCATCATAAGACGGAGATTCTAGAGGCGCACGAGACGTTGTTGTAAAAAAAACGTATACGTAGAAGGAACAAGGAGTACTCAAGGAAAGTGTGTGGAGTTATGTTTTGATACGACACAAGAACAATAACAACGCAGGGGGAAACAGGACGAAGGACTGTTTTGTTTCATTGAAATGAATTCAGAAACGAGGTGACGTTTTTGGTTCGGTGTAATTACCAAGGCGTGGTAACAAAGGATTGTGTGTAGGAGAATTAGTGATTTCAAAGAGACCGAGATCAAGTACAACACACAAAGGAGATAAGCAACGTGCAGAGTGGTACAAGAATTACCTTTTGTTTGTTTGGTGCCGAATAACAAAAAAAAAAAAAAAACGTTCGACAACAACACAACAAGAACAAAAGAAGGCCGAGACTTGATTGTGATTCACGGAGGAATTTGAGACAACAAGGCAAGGAGGCAGTGAAAAGTTTTGTTAGACCCGTTGGCAAAAATAACAATTCGACAAAAAAAAAAAGGAATCCGAGAAGTTTTTGTCAAAAATTGATGTCGAGTAGGATTGTTTTTTAAAAAAAGCAACGAGGCAAAAAGATCAAAAGAAATAAAGTGGGAACAAGATCAAACGTTGGTGAACGATTTTCACTAATGAGGCAAAACGAATACATCTCGTATTCATCACAAATTAACGTGGTCACAAGTTTCTAAATTTTCTGTATTTCAATTCATATTAGAATAGTATAGATTTTATTAGTTTATACTATTAGGAAATCCCGAAAACTATTATTTGATCCCGTAGTATTAGGATTCCCGGAAACTATACTTTCACATTAGAAAGAGATACCATACTAAGAAAAGTAATTCCCATTAAACTAGAAAGTGAAAATAATAAACACTCTCAAGATGACAACCGATGATATAGTAACCACATCAACTACAATAAAACCCGTAACACCTATTGCACAATATCAATGCCCTAACTTGAAAACCACAAACTACACAGTTTGGGCTCTACAAATTAAGGTTATACTAGAGGCACATGGCTTATGGGAAGCAATAGAACCGAAGTTAGGAACACCAGTTGATGACAAAAAGGATAAGGCAACAATTGCCTTCCTATATCAAGCGTTGACGGAAGATGTGGTCTTACAAGTAGTGGGTTGTAAGACGGCAAAGGATTTGTGGGATTCGCTAAAGAAAAGACACGTTGGACAAGATAAAGTGCAGCAAGCACACTTACAATCATTGATGATTGGATTTAACTCACTCCAGATGAAGGAAGATGAGACGGTGGATGCATTTGCAGACAAGTTAAACGGCTATGTCACGAAGGCAAAAGAACTAGGAAAGCATTAGATGAATCACTTATAGTTAGAAAACTATTAGACTCCGGACCGATAGATTCATTCGAGATAGTAGCATCCATAGAACAAACAAGTGATCTAGACGACATTACCCTAGATGAGATCACTAGAAAACTCAAAGCGTTTGAGGAAAGAATAAAACTCCGGAAGGGAGGTCAAGTTAAAAGCCAGGAGAATTTACTGTTTACACACGGTGAACACTCAGATAAAGGAAAGCGTTTTAACAAACGTGGAGGTAGATCAAATTACTCACGAGGAAACTGGCGGAATAATAACAACAGAAACAACTCACAAAAGGGAAACTCAAATCATAAAGGAAACCCAAATAATTGAAGTAGGAAGGACTTTAGTAACATAAGATGTTTCAAGTGCAATAAACTTGGACACTATATGAGTAAATGTAGAGCAACATCAACAACCCAGGAACAATCAAACCTTATATTAGAAGACGATGAACCATCACTATTAATGACTGTGCACGAAACCGAACACAAGGAAGTGTTGTTGAATGAAGAACAAATTCAACCAAAGATATATGCTACAGCAGATGCGAGCATATGGTATTTAGATAATGGTGCAAGTAACCACATGACTGGTATAAAGAGTCATTTTAGAGATATTGATGAAAGCATAACAGGACGAGTACGTTTTGGAGATGGATCGTATGTATGAGATAATGGGTAGAGGATCTATCTTTGTTAGGTTGTAAGAACTAAGAATGTAAAGTAGTATCCAAGTATACTACATACCAAACCTCAAGAGCAACATAATTAGTCTAGGACAACTTACTGAAATAGGTTGTAAGGTCATTATGGACGGAAACAAGCTGACTTTGTATGATAAGAACAAGAAATTGTTGATGAAGGTAGAAAGATCTAAGAATCGACTCTACAAAATTCAGTTACAGATAGAAGCACCTATATGTCTCTTAGCAAACATAGATAACCAAGCATGGTTATGGCATGCTAGATTAGATCATCTAAACTTTGATGATATAAACAAGATGACTAGAAAATGTCTAGTAGAAGGAATTCCTAGGATAAACCATGCAGGACAAATTTGTGACGCATGCTTATTAGGAAAACACAGTAGAACACCATTTCCAAACCGAGCCAAATTCAGATCAAAGAACCCGTTGGACTTAGTATATGGAGACCTTTGCGGTCCTATTAGTCCAACAACACACTCAGGCAAGAAACTAATTTTCTTGTTAGTAGACGATTGTACACGTTTTATGTGGGCATACTTTCTTACATTGAAAGATGAGGTATTTAGTACATTCAAGGAATTTAGGCAGAAAATAGAAATGGAAATGAAGTTGAAAATTAGAATGCTAAGAATGGATAGAGGTGGTGAATTCATATCAAATGAATTCACAAGGTATTGTAAGGAAATCGGAATAGGACGACAGTTGACAACACCATACTCCCCACAACAGAATGGAGTAGTGGAGAGAAGGAATAGGACAGTGCTATCAACTACAAGGAGTATGATGAAAGCAATGAAGTTACCATTAACTTTTTGGACGAAAGCAGTTAAGCATTCCATTTACATACTCAATAGGGTACCTACGAGGGCTCTGATAGATAAAACTCCATATGAGGCACTCTACAACAGAAAACCAAACTTAGAAAACCTAAAAATATTCGGATGCACAACTTATGCAAAGATAACGATACCTCACTTAAAGAAGCTGGATGACAGAAGCATACCATTGGTTTACTTAGGAGTAGAGGAAGGATCAAAAGCATGTAGGTTATATGATCCTATAGCCAAGAAGAAACATGTTAGTAGGGACGTAAAATTTATGGAAACAAAACCATGGGATTGGAACGAAGATGAAGGAGATACGAACACACAAGACACCTTTTGGGCTAGTTTTGTAGTAGACGGTGTTGACAATGAAAACCTTACACCAGTCAACACAGAAAACGATGACAACACGTATCATGAACAAGATCAGATTCCTGATCCAGTTTCACCAATCACACCACCGGCATACCATTACGACCCACACTCAGAAGAGGAAGAAGAAGCTACTATTAGTTCTATGGAGAACTCAAGAGATAAATTTGATGATACACCCATACGTGAATACAGAAACATGTCAGACGTATATAGCGTGCACGTAGAGTTGAACCACAAAGCTTGTTATTTACGGAAGAAGAACCCCGTAACTACAAGAAAGCATCAACAGACGAAAAATGGATTGAGGCCATGGAGATTGAATTGGATTCAATCAACAAGAATAACACATGGACTCTTACAACATTGCCAGAAAATCAGAAGGCAATAGGACTGAAATGGGTCTACAAGACCAAGAGGGATGCAAAAGGAAACATCATCAAATACAAAGCACGCTTAGTAGCAAAAGGTTATGTACAAGAACAAGGGATAGACTTCGATGAAGTATTTGCACCAGTTGCTCGGATAGAGACAGTTCGGTTGATATTAGCATTAGCGGCATATCATGGATGGCAAGTACATCATTTGGTTGTAAAATCAGCATTCTTACATGGAGATTTAAAGGAAGAAGTCTACTTTACACAACCTGAAGGATTTATTCAACAAGGAAACTCTGGAAAAGTCTATAAGCTTACTAAAGCTTTATATGGCTTAAGGCAAGCACCAAGAGCTTGGAATGTGAAGCTTGATCAAACATTAAAGTCTTTAGATTTTAAGAAATGTAATCTCGAACAAGCAGTCTACACAAAACAAAACAAGAACTCTACACTTATTGTTGGAGTTTATGTAGACGACTTGATAATCACGGGTACTCCAAGAAAGGAATTGGAAGTATTTAAATCCCAGATGGAAGAAAAGTTTGAAATGAGCGACTTAGGATTGTTAGCTTATTACCTTGGGATAGAAGTTACAGAGGAGGAGAGATTACAATCAACAAACAGGCTATATTAACAAGATCATATAGGAGACAAGTATGACGGATAGTAATGATACGAAGATACCAATGGATCCGGTACTAAGTTGGTCAAGCCGGAAGATGGTAACTCAGTTGACGCAACTTACTACAGAAGTTTAATTGGAAGTCTCAGGTACTTACTACATACAAGACCATATCTTAGTTATTCAGTCGGACTACTCAGCGGATTTATGCAAGACCCAAAGGATCATCACCTAAAGGAAATAAAGCAAGTAATCCGATAGATCAAAGGAACACAGGAGCATGGCATAATTTACAAGAAAGAAGGCGGCTGCAAGATTACAGTTACTGACGGTGAGTTATGGAATCAACACCGATCAAGGAAAAGGAACTACAGGGATAGTATTTTACTTTGGAGAGTCACCCATTACTTGGTGTACTCAGAAGCAACCAACAGTGGCGCTATCATCATGTGAATCAGAATTCATGGCGGCTACTGCAGCAGCATGTCAAGCCTTATGGTTAAAGAGATTACTCAGTGAATTAACTGGAAATGAAGAAAAGAAGATAACGCTGAGGGTAGATAACATTTCAGCAATAGCACTAGTCAAGAACCCAGTTTTTCGTGGAAGAAGTAAACTCATCGACATTCGCTATCATTTCATTCGAGAATGTGTAGAGAATGGGCATATCAATGTGGAGCACGTCAGCGGAGAACTACAAAGAGCAGATATTCTAACAAAGGCTCTACCAAGATTGAAGTTCACGACGATGCAACAAATGCTCGGAGTTCAAGATTTTGCAAGAAGCAACGATCAAGATTAAGGAGGAGAATGTGACCCGATAATCTTTTATCATTGCTTATTATGTACTAGTTTAAAACACTAAGGACCAGATATGTTAAAACAGAAGTTAATAACTAACTTGGCAGTTATTTCGGTAAGGAAGAGGGAAAGGGTACATCGGTTCAATGACACCGATTCACTCCCTATATATATGTATATACTTGTATCGATACAATGTTAGAAACTTAATACAATTTACTTATTCAATATACTTTGCAACTTATATATCGATCATAGAAAGTTTGGGACAACAAATTTGACTCCGAAAGTCAACCACAATACCTATGATTTCTTTTTAAAGACTGCTACGCCGATTCTAAAAAATTTGAACGTTGACTCTCGATTTCTTTTTGACAGGGTGATCAACAGGTAGGGGTGATCGGAGGGAGTGGTGGGGTGTACATAATTCCAGCAGTT
This sequence comes from Chrysanthemum lavandulifolium, assembly GCA_022545495.1. Lineage (NCBI taxonomy): Eukaryota > Viridiplantae > Streptophyta > Magnoliopsida > Asterales > Asteraceae > Chrysanthemum > Chrysanthemum lavandulifolium. The sequence continues at coordinate 273,852,111 of CM040238.1, forward strand.
ATACAGGTCTTCCTTAACCACTTCATTCTAGGAATGGAGCCGTTAGACGCTGTTCAGTCTCCACGAGTATACCACAAGGTTTTTTCTTTTTCTCTATTGTTTCTAAACGCAGAAAAAGTCACCCATATGTGAGGAATAATGTGATCGCCAAAGCCTTTGCTGATCACTCATGTTTTATACCAAAAAGCAAATTTTGGACTAATGTGATTTAGGAAGTTGTATGTCTAAAAAATCATTTTAGATGATTTGGACCTGTTCGTGCCTATTTTGCCCGTCGTCTACTAGCTAAGTTTTAGGATTCACCCATTTGACACGCTACAGGAAAAACAGAACCCTTTTCGACCCATTCATAAATACTGATTGGGTCTAAATTGCCATCTCTATTTGAGACATTCTCATTCATCTCATTTTATGCAGTTGATACCGAATGTGGTATACTATGAAAACTGGACAGTGATCGATGGTGATCATATTGAGCTTTCAGATGACCGAAAGAAATTTTTAAGAGAAAGGGGTCATGTATTGCAGTCAAAATCCAGTGGAGCAGTAAGTCAACTAATAGTTCAAACACTAAAGAAACCGATTCAGAACAGAAGAGTGTCTTACAATCGTAAACAAGTTTTGAAAGGGATGCTTACTGCTATAAGTGATCCGAGGAAAGATGGTAGGCCTGCTGCGTGTTAATAATCACCACTCTGACTGTAATAAAACATTTAATCATTCAGGATTTTCCACTAAAAGGTAGTATTCTTATGTCATTTTTATGATACATTGTTGTGTAAATATGAAGTACAATAATTGGAAAGTATCATGGTCAAGGCAATTTAAGTGCATTTCGTGCCACTTCCTCTATTAGCAGTAATGGCATAATAACTCGTTGGATATGTCTATTTCAACTCCAAGAAAGCTCTATTCAATGATATCTTCGAAATGTCTACATATATTTAGTTTGTTGTCTACTAATTACCATGTTTTCCATCCTATTCGATTGATTTGGCCAGCATGACATTCGAAAACAGTAAAGATTGCTTACTTGGACTACGGACAGGTTCAATTAGATAACTCATAAATCATGACTTCCAAATGATACTATAAGATATTGCATTACATCATATGCATTCTGCTGAAAGCTCCAAACGCAATAAAGCTTTGCTTGTATGCTCCTGGATGAGATGTGGTACAAGTTGTCGAGACTCTTGTGAATAGGAGAGGTAATCCCTATCACCGGCTTTTTATAAATGACGTTTTTGATGCCCTTAGGTCTAAGATATTACTTATTATTGGCCAAGAACAAATATTGTGCATCAAAACAGTTAATTAGTTCAGCCCAAATGACACATTAATGATTCTTGCATTAAAAATACAAAGTATATTTGGCTGATGACTTTTGGATAAAAATGTGCTTTAGATCAACACAACGTCGTATTTAGGTACACGTAAAATAGTCACGCCGGGCTGGGTTGACCTGCTTACACTTTTTGTCCTGATTTTATAAATATCTGTTGCCTTCATTATTAATAAAGTGAAGTATTGTTAGAATGATTATACAAATAACTTTATGTTTTCGATAACAAGAGTGAAATACGTATCATACAACGTTAGCTATCTAATGTAATAGAGATAACAAAAAAAATGAAAAATGATGAGAGCATGGCTAAAGCCAACATAAGAAAGGTATAGTCATCACATGATCCATACTGCAGATAACTTGTATCACAAAACACATTAAATACCACTTGAAGAGCCTTACTTACTCAACTTCAAACGGCCACTGTGATAAAAGTTATGTTTGTTAGCCGTATTACATAGCAGTTGCATGAATTTCTCTTCGTAATCAAAAGTCCATGTGTCATAGAGTTGCAGGGCCAGAAAACAGCAGATGTCAGCCACACAAACGACACGATATCTAACGAGAGCATATATTAGTAACCTAATTGATTTAACAGTTACAATGCAAGACCATTTACATCGAAAATTAAAGACCATTTATAGAAACTATCAACTGTGGATTCATCACTTATGAATTAATGAAAAAACTCTGTAGCTGTCGGGATATCCACCACGTCGATCTGAACCTTCACGAAACTGGAAACCTTTATCTTCCAAATCAGAGAGAGCCTACCAATGGAAAGATAACATTATTAAAGCAGTGCAATAATTAAAACTAATTATAATCAGGGCAAACGGATATTATAACTATGAATCACACCCCTTCACAAAAAACACAGGCACAAACAAACCCAAGTGGAAGGAAAAGAAAAACATTACATCTAAACAATCATCATCCCCAAGTGCAATCTCGTTGACATGGCCAAGGCTTGATAAAAGACCTCGAAGCAATTCTTAATGATTTTTGAAAACAAGAGTGAAAATACGTATCATACAACGTTAACTATCTAATGTAATAGAGATAACAAAAAATATGAAAAATGATGAGAGCATGGCTAAAGCCAACATAAGAAAGGTATAGTCATCACATGATCCATACTGCAGATAACTTGTATCACAAAACACATTAAATACCACTTGAAGAGCCTTACTTACTCAACTTCAAACGGCCACTGTGATAAAAGTTATGTTTGTTAGCCGTATTACATAGCAGTTGCATGAATTTATCTTCGTAATCAAAAGTCCATGTGTCATAGAGTTGCAGGGCCAGAAAACAGCAGATGTGAGCATTCTGTTCCTGATGAATTCAGCCACACAAACGACACGATATCTAACGAGAGCATATATCAGTAACCTAATTGATTTAACAGTTACAATGCAAGACCATATACATCGAAAATTAAAGACCATTTATAGAAACTATCAACTGTGGATTCATCACTTATGAATTAATGAAAAAACTCTGTAGCTGTCGGGATATCTACCACGTCGATCTGAACCTTCACGAAACTGGAAACCTTTATCTTCCAAATCAGAGAGAGCCTACCAATGGAAAGATAACATTATTAAAGCAGTGCAATAATATAAACTAATTATAATCAGGGTAAACGGATATTAAAACTATGAATCACACAAACAAACCCAAGTGGAAAGAAAAGAAAAACATTACATTTAAACAATTATCATCCCCAAGTGCAATATCGTTGACATGGCCAAGGCTTGATAAAAGACCTCGAAGCAATTCTTCTTCTATATCATCTCGATCTCGTCCAATATATTGCGCAAATTTGTGGCTTCCCTTGTAATTCAAGTGAACTTTGACTAAAGAAGACACATTTTCCACCAAAAACTCCTCCAAATACATCTTTCCTTTTATTGTTAGTGACAAGATATAAGGAGCATTGATTTCTAGTGTATCTATATAGTCATCCGCCTCAGGATACCCATAGCCATAACCAGAGAGGACCAAGTTCTTAACACTCTTTGAACTAACATCAATCCGGCTAAAACCGCAACAATAATTCAGCTGCAAAGTTTCCAAAAAAGGAATTCCCAAAAATATATCTCCAATTGAATCTTCATCTAATTCCCCTCTGTCAATACATAGAAACTTAAGTTTATCCCAATGAATAGCACCATTAGGAGGATTAAATAAACAACACGAAAGTTTCATACTCATAGAATATGAATCCTTCAAAAACAACTCATCATCATAGCTAAACCTTTCGAGAGTTTCTAAATCGGATGACAAGTGTTCAAGTACTCCAAAGTTTCCAAACAAGGACTTCGGGATACGTCCAACAAGATCGCAATCATTCAACTCCAAAGTTTCCAAACAAGGACTTCCGGATATTATTTTTCCTATTAAATCTTCATCTAATTTCCCTTTGTCAATACACAGAAACTTAAGTTTATCCCAACGAATAGCACCATTAGGAGGACTAAATGCACAACGCAAAACTCTCATACTTGTAAGACATGAATTGTTGAAAAACAACTCATCATCACAGGACTGATGACTAAACATGTCCGTTATCCATAAATCAATCTCTTGAACATTACGCGTAATAGCATAACGTATCCAACTATTGAATTGCAACATAGGGTTGTCAACGTCTAAAATTTGAAGTTTAAATTTTTTGAGGTTCAGATCGGCAGGACATTTAGTTAGGGTATGGTTGATAAACGAAAAGAAGTTGGTGACATCATTATCCCTATAACCTCCGTCTTTGGTGGCATCCTCATCTATGAAAACGAGAGTAGGAAGTCGAGTCCAAAGATGTTGCCATCGTTTGGAGATAGTAGTTGTTGTTTTAATTGCCTCTCTTGTGGACATTAATCTCTCTTCTCCTTTTCCTTTGTCCATGATTTTGATTCTAGATATGATTTCCAGTAATAAGTGATCCGGTAACGAACTGATTCTATCTTCTTCAGCCATGATTTTAGGATAAATTAAAATGGTTATGAAGTTATGATGGTAAGGTGATCGATATTGGATTATATATAAAGCGTTAACTTGGAGCGAAAGTAATAAAATATTACTTGATAAGGAAGGGAACTTCTTGTTAGACAAACTAACAATCCGGTAGTCTAGTGCGGAACACACGATCACAGATAACTCCCGAAGTTAAGTCGATACCCACAAACAAACAACAAGACTCGACAAGAAGAACACAGGAATATGCCTCAAACGATTATACCTTTATTCGAAAGAGAACTTGAAAAGATGATGTACAAATAACCTCACCCCTCGTCTCTATTTATAGAGAATGAGGGGATAAAACAACTCCTAAACCAAATAGAAGTCGGCTTGTAAAGAATAGAAAACTAAAGTCGGTTGTATGCAACTTACCATGCAAAGCAAAACTTCACCGTCCCATGGTTCCTATTTACTACAAATTAGCTAATATGGAAACTAAACACAATTACATAAACTACCCTTATACTATACTAACTATTATACGAATTATACTAACAGAACTAATTAATTAAGGAAAAAATTATAACTATTCATTATTTGCCCAATGACCCCTAAGCTAAAAGCATTGGGAAATTGTGTCCAAAGAGCTAAAAGCATGAATAATTCAATTCACACAATGACAATTATCTTTTAACAAACAGATAGAAATTGTGTTTATACATACGTGAGTATATAAATGAACATGGATGTTGTGCTCCTTTCTTTTGGTAAAAGGTTCTTACATTACATCGGTAAATTTATTATTTCAAAAAACAGTTAAGTACACCTCAACTCGTATATAGGCGAAAAACAAACGTATTATTTTTGCTTTAAACCAAACCTAACATAGAAATAAAAAATAAAAAAAATAAAAATAGAAAATAAAAAATAAACAATAAATAAAAAAATAAAAAGTAAAAAATAAAAAATAAAAAAAATAAAAATAAACAAACACATTATTCGTACCAGGTTTGAGTCGGTGTGGCGGTGGATTCAAACTCGTGGATTAGTCAGCCAAAAGGTCGGAAACCATTGTTACCAAAAATAAAAAAATAAAAAAAATTGCTCGTATAATTAAGCTCTTCACCCCAACCTTTTTAAAGTTAGGGTTGGCCTCCCAGAGTAATGATCAAATAAGAAATAAAAAATAAAATGAGAAGAATGAGAAAGAACCACAACCGCACATTTCAGATGCACCTATAAAAAGATATGCATCTCCCATGAAATTCTCCTTCTTCATTTGAATTGTGTGGCTGAAAACATTTTTCATTCTTCTTATTTTTAATTTTCTTCTTGTTGGATCCATTCTCTGGCCTCCCAACCGAAAGTTTCAATTGTTTTGTGTGTCTATTTTTTTTCTAATTCGTTTTTGTGGTATATGTTTTTTGTTGCAGTTGTCGTCGTCTATTAGTAAATTGTGGTTGGATGTAGTATTGAAGAGGGAAAGCTGAAGTGATAGCGGGTGACCACAATATTTATGATTACCATTATTATTGGCTTAATAAAATACTTTTTAAATAATTTTTAGCATTATATTTTTTCACAAGGCTAAGGGGCCGTTTAGTTGGAGAGAATTACTCTATTTTTTCAGAAAATTTTTCATATGAAAAAGAAAAAACTGAAAACCCGTTTAGTCACTTTTTTCCAATAATTTTCCAAAAATATGAATTTCTCATTTTCGAATTCTTAATAAAAAAAAATGAAAATACCATTACACTCTTCTCACATTTTTCATTTCAAAAATAATAACCCCTTAACCACTTTGGACAATCCATATTGATTCTAAACATTCAAAGATCATGTGTTATGATCTAAAAATGGAGTCATTAAGGGTAAATTCATGCTTACCAAGGGACAAATCCCCACCATCCATCTAGTTTCATCTAATGGTGGGGATTAACCTAAGAATTAGTAGATAAACCTAAGTCCATGTTTTTTTCTTGTCTTTTTGTCTTTCTTTTTTATTCATTTTTTTTTCTTATTCACGTTTTTTCTTAATTAACAATATATATATATATATTTTTTGGCATTTTTTTTATTCATGTTTTTTTTCTTCGATTTCATACGTTTTCATCTGTTTTCATACGTTCTTATCCGTTTTCTTACGTTTTCGCCCATTTTCATCATTTTTCTTTAGTTTTCGTCCATTTTTCATACGTTTTCATCCGTTTTCATACGTTTTCGCCTGTTTTCATACAAATTTGTCCGTATTCTTACGTTTTCGTCCATTTTCTTAAGTTTTTGTTCGTTTTCAGACGTTTCTGACTATCACAAGTAATTTCTGTGATATTCAGAATATCACTTGTGATTATCTGAATATCACTTTGTGATATTCTGAAAAACACAAGTGATATTTTGTTAATATCGCTTTGTGATTTTCTGAATATCACGTTGTGATATTCTGAATATCACGTTGTGATATTCTGAATATCACTTGTGATTTTGTGAATATCACTCCTCACTCTGTGATATTTTGAATATCTGTGATATTATGAATATCATTTTGTGATATTATGAATATGAGTTTGCGATATTATTCTGAATATCACTTTGCGATAGTATGAATATCATTTTGCGATATTATCAATATCACTTGTGATTTTCTTGATATCACTGTGTGATATTTTGAATATCACGTATGATTTTCATGTTACAAAACATTAGTTGAAAATCACTTGTTATATTCAAAAAATCACTTGTGGTATTCAGAATATCACAAGTGACATTCTGAATATCACATAATATCACATAACATCGCTTGCGATATTCACAGTATTATTTGTGATATTCAGAATATCACTTGTGCTATTCAGAATATCACTTGTGCTATTCAGAATATCACTTGTGATATTCAGAAACGTATGAAAACGTTTTAAAACGGCCAAAAATATTTAATAACGGACGAAAACGTATGAAAACGGACGAATATGTATGAAAACGTAAAAACACGTATGAAAACGGACAAAAACGTATGAATAATGGAAGAAAACATAAGAAAACGGGCGAAACTTATGAAAACGTATGAAAATGTATGAAAACGGACAAAAACCTATGAAATCGGGCGAAAGCGTATGAAAACGGACGAAAAATAGATGAAAACGTATTGAAACGAACGAAGACGTATGAAAGGGAAGAAAAAAACGCGAATTAAAAAAAACGTAAATAACGTGAATTAAAAAAATAAACAAACAAAAGAAAACGTGAATATTAAAAAATGCGAAAAAAATTAAACGTGAATATTAACAAAAAACGTTTATTAAAAAAAATGGTTATAACAAAAAACGTGAATAATTAAAAAAAACAAAAAAAAAGAAAAAAAAAGAAAAAAAAAACAAAAGAAGAAAGAAAGAAAGAAAGAAAAACAAGAAAAAAAACATGGACTTAGGTTTAGACATATTAAATCTTAGGTTAATCTCCACCATTAGATCAAACTAAATAGATGTGGGAATTTGTCCCAGGTTGTTCCTGTGACCGGTAGTTCGAGTAGTTCCTTTTGCTATCCGCCGCCGCGGCTTCTCCCTGGACGAAGGACCGAGAGCGTTTCATGAGTTCATCAAAGGTTTCAGAAATCTTGTCGTTCAACCTCTTGATGAGTTTTGGATTATTAATCCCGTTCATGAAACCAGAGATCTTCAATACTTCAGGGCATGCTTTAACTTGCATGCATTCATCTTTGAAGCGTTCCATGAATGCGCTTGTAGATTCTCCTTGGCGCCGCTTTACCTCGGCGAGTTCGATAGGATTTTAGCACTTCTTCCTCTCGAGTAAAGTTTAGGCGAAACGCCTTCTCAATTCCTCAAAGCCATTGATGCTTCGCGTGGAAGCTTCTTGAACCGATTCCTGCGCTTCCCACTAGTGTGGAGTTGAACATGTGGCACCACACAGGTTGTGGCGATTTTCAATTGTCGCGGTGATTCAAAAATTTTGAGGTGATCATCGTGGTCACCTGCTCCATCATAGATCTTACGTTGGCGGGCATGCGCCTTCTTTTTGCTTCGAGAAGTCACCGATGCGCCGAGTAAACGCATCCACCTTTGACGGCGCCAAGGGAGGGATATATCTTCATCCTCCCGGTCATTATATCATTTCGGACTTCCGGTGTCGGTTCGCTATCCTCGTTGTCCGAGGAATTTTCGAGGACAATTTTCCTTCTTTCGGCGCTATGCGCCGACCGTCCCTCCGAGTTTGTACTCGGAGGACTTTCACTGGGAATAGCGTCGTCCCGATGCATCTTGGATTCTGCGGCTACCAAGTCCGGTGTGGACATTGCACGCTTTTCATCTTCACCACTCTCACTCGATGATGCGAGTGAGATGTCTCATCATCCTCGATTCTCCTCCCGATTCTCATAAAATCGGGGTCGGCGGTGTCTCTCCGCGCTTCTCTTTCGACGGTAGCAGTGGGAAGTCTCATATTCGAATCGAAATTGAGTCGGGCTTTCAAGTTCGACTTGATCTCTTCTCTCTTCCTCTTGCATGAGGGCCGTTAATGTTTCGTAGTTTTGGGATACGAAATCTTCTGGCGCTAACTCTGGTGCGACCCCCTCAAGAGCGAGTGTGTTTGTTTCTATCACTACACCCTTATTTCGGTCTGGTGCATCTGGTGCCTTTGTCAGATCAGTTTCTAGCACCGATTGAAAGGGAGTAGTAAGGACGGTGCGCAGTGGATCTACTCCACTCGTGGTGGTTGTAGTGGCTTGGGTTGTTCCCGAGCGCGGTTCCATCAGAGGGAAGACCAAGTCTTGGTTATTGGGAAGGACTTATCAAAAGTATACAAGTGGGTAATTTTAGCGGGCTATGATAAGTTCATCCGTCTTATAATTATTTTCCAGTGTTAATTTTTGAAGTTTTTATTTTTTAACTTATACATTAAATATTTTTATTTGTGTTATATATTACTTGATGCAAAATATATGAATGAATTGAGTTTTAAATGTATTTTCATTGGTATAATTTTCATCAAACATTATATATACACAAATATTAATATTCAAGATCAAAGTTGCAAAATAAAGACTTTAAAAGTCAACATTGGACAATAATTATGTGGCGAGGGTATATATATATTTATTAGAGAGTAAATTGCAAAAATCGTCCTTGTTGTATGTTTATATTGCAATTACATTTTTTAATTTTTCGAAAATGCAAGCATCGTCCATCTGAGAAACTATTGGTGCAGATATCATCTTTGACTTAAAGTGAAATGACTAAAATGCTCCAACGTGAAAGACACATTCTCATTGAAGTCAAGGGCATTTTAGTCACTTCACTTTGAGGCATGGAAGAAATCCACATCAAAAGTTTTTCACAAGGATGACACTTGCACTTTTGAAAAGGTTAGGACCGCACCTAATTTAAACATGCTACATGGAAGATTTCTGCAATTTACTCTTTATTAAATTATGGAAAGTGTGAGAGCCTTTGTATAAAATGTGAAATGATGATGTGTAATTGACATGCTATTTTTTGAAGTCAAACATTCTAAATTAGAAGGAGAAATTTAAAAGAAGTTGCATATAATTTTGTAAATGCATCTTAAATATGTAGTTGTAGTTTATTCTCACATTTCTCATTTTAAGTTCATTTCTCATTTGATCCTACTAGTATAACATATTTCATTTCAAAACATGTGAAGTAATACTTATTTAAGTAATGTATTTTTCTAGTACTTATTAAGAGGGTGTTTTGGAATGCTTATCTTTTTTGCTTATGCTTAAAAATAAGTACTTATAAGCTACTTAAATATAAGTACTTTCGAAGCAGTGTTTGAATTTGCTTATTTTGTAAAAGACGCAATTATACTAGAAAAAGAAATACTAATAATTTGATAAAAAAAAATTAGTCATTTGCATTTATAAAAAAATTTACGTTGAATATGATAGTAAAAACTAATTTTAACGTAATATTAAATAACCAATGTTTTGAAACCCGGGTCGACCCGGCCGGGTTAACCGGTTAGACCGGTTTCGGGCAAAAAAACGGGTCAAAATAACCCGGGTTTCTAAAACCGGGTTAACCGGTTAGACCCGCCGGGTTTTGAGTGACCCGGGTCAACCCGTTTCTCGAAACTCGACCGGGTTTGTTTTTTTTCAAAATTTTTTTCATCAGTGTCATGGGGCAATCCAAGAAAACAAATGTAATTCGGGTCTATAATAATAAAACCGCATCGTATTAAACTGTCACATAATTTATTTATTTCCTTCCAAGATATTGGTCGTTTCATTGCACTTACTTACAGAAAGAAAGAAAGAACTATTTGCGTTCGATACAAGTTACATAATTTATTTTATATATATATTTTTAATGGAAAACCGGGTTGATCCGGCGGTCGAACCGGTTGACCCGTGACCGGTGACTCGACCGGGTCGATTATAAACCTGGGTTTCAAAACATTGTAAATAACTAATGAAATATGCACTCATTAACTATTTATGAAAAATTGTTTTTCTGTTTTAAAAAACTCAGAAAAGCAACAAAAATAAAAGTCAGAAAACATGAATAGGTTGCTATGATTGGTTAAAAGTTAATGGTATGTTTATGGAAATACATGGGCATGACTAGTAGTTGTAACTTGATTGCCTAAAAGTGGTCCAAAATTGTCCTTTTCAGTCATCTATCTTACAATAGGAAGCAAGTCAAGTGAGCTGGCATTAAGTGGTTGGGAGGGACTTTTCAAAAGCATACAAGTAGATGATGCCTCAAAGTCACATAAAGTAAACAATAAGGTACAACCAAGTGATGCAGTCGAGTCGTTTGAAGCAGTGGTTGCAGCCGATGATGCGCGTTGTTCAGAGATTGGTGCATCGGTTCTTAGAGCCGGTGGTCATGCTGTGGATGCTGCGGTTTCAGTTGCTTTATGTGAGGGCATTGTGAATCCGATGGCTAGTGGTATTGGAGGGAGGGTTTATGGTCGTTCGATCGCCAGATCGTCACAAACACAAGCATTTGATTTCGAGAAACCGCTCCTCGGTACCGCTTCACGGTACTTTTATGAGTCTTTTCGTTTTGTCGACATATTCATGGTTAAGTTTTGCTAAAATTATTCACGTGACATTTATTTGTATCAAACATACAAAACATGACATGCGAAACTAACTTATTGATCACTGACCAATGCTATGTTGGATATTTTAGTGTAATTGGATTAACTTGTTTTGACCAATTTCATCATAATAATACATCATTTAGGTTTGGAGGTGCGGAGTGCACACCTACTTGAATTTATTATGATCTTAGGGGCGAAGCCCCTGAGGAGACGACAGTCGGGGGCGCCGGGTCATTGGTCAGGTGGTCCGGGGCGGCCTGGAGGTCAAGGGAGAGCCCCCGGCCGGGTCGAGTTGATGCAACAAAAGAATTCTTGTCCTCTAAATTTGAAATGAGCGACATGGGGAGGCGATGTGATTCTTGGCATTAAGATCATACGTGGAGAACATGGCATTACTATCTCTCAATCACATTATATTGAGAAGATGTTGGATAAATTTAATCGAAGATTGTTCTCCAATAGGTACTCCTATGGATCCCACAACAAAACTTGTGCCTAATAAAGGTGTTCTTTGTGAATCAACTTGAATATTCAAGGGCTATTGGATCTTTAATGTATGCCATGATTAGTACTAGACCGATATAGCCTTTCTTTGTTGGAAAGTTGAGTAGATATACTCACAATCCAGTTTAATCCATTGGCGAGCAATTAATCGAGTATTTATGTACTTGAAAGGAACAATGGATTATGGTTTGACTTATAGTGGATTTCCTTCTGTTCTTGAAGGTTATTCAGATGCAAGTTGGATTTCCAATCAGGAAGATCATTCTTCCACAACTGGTTGGGTATACCTACTTGGAGGTGGTGCCATTTGCTGGGCATCTAAAAAGCAAACTTGCATAACTGATTCAACAATGGAATCTGAGTTTGTGGCATTAGCAGCAGCTGGTAAAGAAGCTGAATGGCTAAGGAACTTAATTTATGAAATTCCATTGTGGCCTAAACCGATATCATCCATTTCTATCAGGTGTGATAGTCAAGCTACTTTGGCTAAGGCATACAGTCAAGTATATAATGGGAAGTCTAGACACATAGGTGTTAGACATAGCATATTACGTGATCTTATCATGAATGGTGTGATATCTGTGGTGTTTGTGAAAACACAACACAATTTAGCCGATCATTTAACCAAAGGGTTGAATAGAGATCTCGTGAAAAATTCGGCTATAGGGATGGGATTAAAGTCCATCGAAATCTCGATATTAAGATACCCAATTCCATCTAGTATGACGCTAGGTGTGAATTCAATGTGGAAGGCTTAATATTTAGAGATTGGAACACATTAGAAGATTCATCCCAAGGTATGTGTTCGGACCTACAAGTTAGGGAGGTTGAATGAATATATTCTTAATAGCTTTTTGACAAATTGCATTGTAGGTGCAAGACTAAAAGAGCTACCTATATGAGCATGAAGTTTAGCCGCTTCAAGAAGCGGGACTTGGCTTTGACATGCTTATGAAGGATAAGGACATAGGCTAGTAAAACATGTGTCAAGATAGAACTACTATGTATGTAAACTTTTGTGTACATTATCTTCGTGTATTCATATTGAATTCGTGGTTCAATCCTTAGTGACACCCAGTATTCGAATATTTGGAATGTGTAATGTACTAATGTGAAATTCAATCGTCACGACATTTCATTTATGCAAAAGTTTGATTGTTTGAGATTACTTGTTTTAGTTAATCAAGGATTGCACTAAAATAGGGAGGAATGTTGGATATTTTAGTGTAATTGGATTAACTTGTTTTGACCAATTTCATCATAATAATACATCATTTAGGTTTGGAGGTGCGGAGTGCACACCTACTTGAATTTATTATGATCTTAGGGGCGAAGCCCCTAAGGGACGGGGTCCGGGGCGCGCCGGTAGCAGTGGTCCAGGCGGCCACCGGCAGGTCCAAGGGGCGTAGTTTTTATTTCCATTGAAGTTGCTATGTAAGAATTCATGTGAATTTTTATTTTCTTTGAAATACAATGGATTCTCACTGAAGTTGTGTTTTTTTGAAATACAATGGATTCTCTTGAAGCCATTGATTCTGTTTCAAGTGTTGTTCCTCGAATTAAGTTTCGGAAATTGAGGACACAAATTGACTACTTGAAACCCTAAAGCGCATTTGGCGGTTATCCCGTATCTTCATTATATATGGTTATTTGGTCGTTATCATTTACTAACGGTTACGATATCTCGACACACACACATACGTAAAATTCTCATTCTCTGAATTGTATCCGATTGAATAATTTGGTAGAACCGCCAAATTGATTTGATCTGAAAGTGATTACACGCCTTTCAGAGATTAAGTATATCCACTGGTGTTCGTTATTACCCTATATCCCCTACAAAGATCAAATCAATTTAGATGACGAACCCTGATTCTGTGAAAGATCTGAACAAGACGTTTGCAAAGTTGGAGAAGTTTTCTGGGCAGGATTTTCGTAGATGGCAAAAGAAGATGCATTTTTATCTGACGAATCTGAAAGTGGTGTATGTTCTGAGTACCCCATGCCCTGAGGCTGTTGAGAATGAAACGCTGGAACAGACTCGTAATCGTTCTAAGTGGGAAAACGCAGACTACATATGTCGTGGTCATATTCTTAACGGTATGTCTGATTCATTATTTGATATTTATCAAAGCGTAGAGTCGCAAAAGAATTATGGGACACCCTAGAAGCCAAATACATGGCGGAAGATGCGTCTAGTAAGAAATTCCTAGTTGGTAATTTTAATAACTATAAAATGGTAGACACTAGGCTGTCATGGAACAATTACCACAATTGCAAAGGATTTTAGGACGGTTTGCACAATATGATATGAAAATGGATGAATCAATTTACATCTCTAGTATCATAGATAAAGCCCCCTCTTGGAAGGATTTTAAAACAATCAAACATAAGAAAGAGGAATTGAATCGGTTGAACTTGGAAGTCATTTCCAAATTGAACAATCCATACGTGATATGGAAAGGGGTTACATTGGTGGTACTAAAACCATGGTCGGTTCTTACGTGAACATGGTGGAGGAGGTGAATCCTCTAAAAGGTGGTAAAGGAAACGAAAGTGGCAAGGCAATAACAACAAAGGTTCGATAAGAAACCAAAGGTGACTGTTGGAAGTGTGGGAAACCCGGACACTTTAAGAAAGATTGCGGTCTAAGGGTGGAGGTAAAGGAAAAACGAGGTGGTGCTAGTGGATCCAAGGATCACGGAAAGCAATCGGGTTTGTTTTGGTACCTCTTGATCATTCATTGAAAATTATTATGTATCAATAATTTACAAACATTCTATGTACGGGATGATGATTTATCATGGTGGGTGGATTCAGGAGCAACATGTCATGTAAGTTCAAGGACTTTAAGCCAATTGAAGATGGATCTTTATTAAAGATGGGCAATGTTGCAACTGAACCGATTAAAGGACTAGGAACTGTTAATCTAGTCTTTACTTCTGGAAACTCTTTACTTTTAAACAATGTTGTGTATGTACCTGGTATTCGTAAGAACTTAGTATCTGGTATTGTATTAAATAATTGTGGCTACAAGCAAGTCTTGGAAAGCGACAAGTACATATTGTCTAGACATGGTACCTTTATTGGCTTTGGATACTTGAATGGCATGTTTAAATTAAATTTGGATGTGTCGTTACTTAATAATTCTGTTTGCATGGCTTCTACTAGTTCTAGCAATAATTGTGATAAATCTGAATTATGGCATGCTAGACTAGGACACGTACATTACAAGAGAATGAAAGACATGTCAAAATGAGTCTAATACCTGCTTTTGAATTGAATGGTGAAAAGTGTAAAACTTGTGTGTTGACTAAGATAACTAGACAACCTTTCGCCAAGAATGTCATTAGAGATACAAAGGTATTAGAACTTGTACACAGTGATTTGTGTGATTTTCATTCAACACCTTCACTTGGTAATAAAAAGTATGTAGTTACTTTTATTGATGATGCTACTAGATATTGCTATGTTTATTTGTGTCATACAAAAGATGAAGCTCTTGATAAATTTAAAATTTATAAAGAGGAAGTAGAGCTTTATCATGGTGTGAAGATTAAAACACTTCGAGCGATAGGGAGGTGAATATTATGATCCAAATATATTTTCAATCTCTTGGTATAATACATCGACCAACGCTCCATATACCCCACAACAAAATGGTATATCCGAAAGAAAGAATAGGACATTAAAAGAAATGGTTAATTCCATGATATGCTATTCGCCTAAGTAATGGATTTTGGGGTGAGGCTATGTTGATGACTGTTATCTATTAAATAGAGTTCCTAATAAAAGGAACAAGATAACCCTTATGAACTTTGGTATAAAAGGCACCAAAGCGAGTTATCTCGAGTTTGGGGGTGTAAGCTAATGGTAAGATTGGTGATCCTAAAATAAATAATATAGGTCAAAGAGGTATAGATTGTGTATTCATGGCTATCCTGAGAATTCTAAGTGCTATAGATTCTATGTAATAGAACCTAATGATTATGTATCCGTGCACTCTGTTATTGAGTCTCAAGATGCTGATTTTGGCAATGAGGATAGGTTTACATCTTTACCTAAACCTGCAGACATGATTGCAAGTTCTAGTAACTTTGGTGCGTCGACCAGTGATTGTTTCTCCCTCGAGCCTTCTCGAGCCTAGGAGAAGTGTAAGAGCAAGGAAAACCAAATCTTTTGGTGGCGATTTCCAACTCTATCCGGTCGAAGGATCAAGGAATGAAATTCAATTTCAATATCAATATTGTTTCAATGTTGATGAAGATCCTAGGACCTACGGTGAAGCTATGGCTTGAGGGATCTTGCATTTTGGAAAGAGGCAATCCAAGATGAGATTGATTCTATAATGCACAATAATACTTGAAACCGTCGATTTACCACACGGTTTTAAACCATTGAATAGTAAATGGATCTTCAAAAGGAAGATGAAGGTGGATGGAAGCATAGACAAGTATAAAGCCGATTGGTCATCCAAGGCTTTAGACAAAAGGAAGGTATTGATTTCTTTGATACCTATGCTCTGTTGCTAGGATTACCACCATTAGATTATTGTTAGCACTTGCGGCTATACATAATCTTGTAATTCACCAAATGGATGTTAAAACGACCTTTACGAATGGTGAATTGGATGAAGAGATTTACATAAGAAAACACGAAGGTTTTGTCATGCACCGTAACGAAAATAAGGTATGTAAATTGGTTAAGTCTCTTTATGGCTTGAAGCAAGCTCCTAAGCGATGGCATCGAAATTTGATGATGTTATCTTGTCTAATGGTTTTGCATTAAACCAAGCGAGACAAGTGTGTATCTGACAAGTTTGATGCTTACGGTAAAGGAGTAATTATTTGCTTGTATGTTGATGACATGTTGATCTTTAGTGTGACCAAGATCAAGTTGATGCAACAAAAGAATTCTTGTCCTCTAAATTTGAAATGAAGGACATGGGGAGGCGATGTGATTCTTGGCATTAAGATCATACGTGGAGAACATGGCATTACTATCTCTCAATCACATTATATTGAGAAGATGTTGGATAAATTTAATCGAAAGATTGTTCTCCAATAGGTACTCCTATGGATCCCACAACAAAACTTATGCCTAATAAAGGTGTTCTTGTGAATCAACTTGAATATTCAAGGGCTATTGGATCTTTAATGTATGCCATGATTAGTACTAGACCGATATAGCCTTTCTTTGTTGGAAAGTTGAGTAGATATACTCACAATCCAGTTTAATCCATTGGCGAGCAATTAATCGAGTATTTATGTACTTGAAAGGAACAATGGATTATGGTTTGACTTATAGTGGATTTCCTTACATTCTTGAAGGTTATTCGGATGCAAGTTGGATTTCCAATCGGAAGATCATTCTTCCACAACCGGTTGGGTATACCTACTTGGAGGTGGTGCCATTTGTTGGGCATCTAAAAGCAAACTTGCATAAGCGATTCAACAATGGAATCGAGTTTGTGGCATTAGCGGCGGTGGTAAAGAAGTCGAATGGCTAAGGAACTTAATTTATGAAATTCCATTGTGGCCTAAACCGATATCATCCATTTCTATCAGGTGTGATAGTCAAGCTACTTTGGCTAAGGCATACAGTCAAGTATATAATGGGAAGTCTAGACACATAGGTGTTAGACATAGCATATTACGTGATCTTATCACGAATGGTGTGATATCTGTGGTGTTTGTGAAAACACAACACAATTTAGCCGATCATTTAACCAAAGGGTTGAATAGAGATCTCGTGAAAAATTCGGCTATAGGGAAGGGATTAAAGTCCATCAGAAATCTCTGATATTAAGATACCCAATTCCCATCTAGTATGACGCTAGGTCTTTGAATTCAATGTGGAAGGCTTAATATTTAGAGATTGGAACACATTAGAAGATTCATCCCAAGGTATGTGTTCGGACCTACAAGTTAGGGAGGTTGAATGAATATATTCTTAATAGCTTTTTGACAAATTGCATTGTAGGTGCAAGACTAAAAGAGCTACCTATATGAGCATGATGTTTAGCCGCTTCAAGAAGGCGGGACTTGGCTTTGACATGCTTATGAAGGATAAGGACATAGGCTAGTAAAACATGTGTCAAGATAGAACTACTATGTATGTAAACTTTTGTGTACATTATCTTCGTGTATTCATATTGAATTCGTGGTTCAATCCTTAGTGACACCACGGTATTCGAATATTTGGAATGTGTAATGTACTAATGTGAAATTCAATCGTCACGACATTTCATTTATGCAAAAGTTTGATTGTTTGAGATTACTTGTTTTAGTTAATCAAGGATTGCACTAAAATAGGGAGGAATGTTGGATATTTTAGTGTAATTGGATTAACTTGTTTTGACCAATTTCATCATAATAATACATCATTTAGGTTTGGAGGTGCGGGTGCACACCTACTTGAATTTATTATGATCTTAGGGCGAAGCCCCTAAGGACGGGTCCGGGGCGCCCTGTCATGGTCAGGCGGCACCACTGAGGTCAAGGCGAGTTTTTATTTCCACTTGAAGTTGCTATGTAAGAATTCATGTGAATTTTTATTTATTTGAAATACAATGGATTCTTGAAGTTGTGTTTTCTTTGAAATACAATGGATTCTGCTGAAGCCATTGATTCTCTTTGAAGTGTTGTTCCTCGAATTAAGTTTTGAAAATTGAGGGACACAAATTGACTACTTGAAACCCTAAAGCGCATTTGGCGGTTATCCGTATCTTCATTATATATGGTTATTTGGTGGTTATCATTTACTAACGGTTACGATATCTCGACACACACATACGAGAAAATTCTCATTCTCTCGAATTGTATCCGATTGAATAATTTGGTAGAACCGCCAAATTGATTTGATCCGAAAGTGATTACACGCCTTTCGAGATTAAGTATATCCTTTGGTGTTCGTTATTACCCTATATCCCCTACAAAGATCAAATCAATTTAGATGGCGAACCACGATTACGTGAAAGATCCGAACAAGGCGTTTGCAAAGTTGGAGAAGTTTTCAAGGCGGGATTTTCGTAGATGGCAAAGAAGATGCATTTTATCGACGAATCTGAAAGTGGTGTATGTTACGAGTACCCCATGCCCCGAGGTCGTTGAGAATGAAACATTTGGAACAGACTCGTAATCGTTCTAAGTGGGAAAACGCGGACTACATATGTCGTGGTCATATTCTTAACGGTATGTCGATTCATTATTTGATATTTATCAAAGCGTAGAGTCTGCAAAAGAATTATGGGACACCCTAGAAGCCAAATACATGGCGGAAGATCGTCTAGTAAGAAATTCCTAGTTGGTAATTTTAATAACTATAAAATGGTAGACACTAGGCTGTCATGGAACAGTACCACAATTGCAAAGGATTTTAGGACGGTTTGCACAATATGATATGAAAATGGATGAATCAATTTACATCTCTAGTATCATAGATAAACCGCCCCCTCTTGGAAGGATTTTAAAACAATCAAACATAAGAAAGAGGAATTGAATCGGTTGAACTTGGAAGTCATTTCCAAATTGAACAATCCATACGTGATATGGAAAGGGGTTCATTGGTGGTACTAAAACCATGGTGGTTCTTACATGAACATGGTGGAGGAGGTGAATCCTCTAAAGGTTGGTAAAGGGAAACGAAAGTGGCAAGGCAATAACAACAAAGGTTCGATAAGAAACCAAAGGTGACTGTTGGAAGTGTGGGAAACCGGACACTTTAAGAAAGATTGCAGGTCTAAGGGTGGAGGTAAAGGAAAAACGAGGTGGTGCTAGTGGATCCAAGGATCACGGAAAGCAATCGGGTTTGTTTTGGTACCTCTTGATCATTCATTGAAAATTATTATGTATCAATAATTTCGAAACATTCTATGTACGGGATGATGATTTATCATGGTGGGTGGATTCGGGAGCAACATGTCATGTATGCAAAAATCTTCAATGGTTCAAGGACTTTAAGCCAATTGAAGATGGATCTTTATTAAAGATGGGCAATGTTGCAATCGAACCGATTAAAGGACTAGGAACTGTTAATCTAGTCTTTACTACGAAACTCTTTACTTTTAAACAATGTTGTGTATGTACCGGTATTCGTAAGAACTTAGTATCTGGTATTGTATTAAATAATTGTGGCTACAAGCAAGTCTTGGAAAGCGACAAGTACATATTGTCTAGACATGGTACCTTTATTGGCTTTGGATACTTGAATGGCATGTTTAAATTAAATTTGGATGTGTCGTTACTTAATAATTCTGTTTGCATGGCTTCTACTAGTTCTAGCAATAATTGTGATAAATCTGAATTATGGCATGCTAGACTAGGACACGTACATTACAAGAGAATGAAAGACATGTCAAAAATGAGTCTAATACACCTTTTGAATTGAATGGTGAAAAGTGTAAAACTTGTGTGTTGACTAAGATAACTAGACAACCTTTCGCCAAGAATGTCATTAGAGATACAAAGGTATTAGAACTTGTACACAGTGATTTGTGTGATTTTCATTCAACACCTTCACTTGGTAATAAAAAGTATGTAGTTACTTTTATTGATGATGCTACTAGATATTGCTATGTTTATTTGTGTCATACAAAAGATGAAGCTCTTGATAAATTTAAAATTTATAAAGAGGAAGTAGAGCTTTATCATGGTGTGAAGATTAAAACACTTCAGAGCGATAGGGAGGTGAATATTATGATCCAAATATATTTTCAATCTCTTGGTATAATACATCGAGACCAACGCTCCATATACCCCACAACAAAATGGTATATCCGAAAGAAAGAATAGGACATTAAAAGAAATGGTTAATTCCATGATATGCTATTCGGCCTAAGTAATGGATTTTGGGGTGAGGCTATGTTGACGACTGTTATCTATTAAATAGAGTTCCTAATAAAAGGAACAAGATAACCCTTATGAACTTTGGTATAAAAGGCACCAAAGCGAGTTATCTCGAGTTTGGGGTCATGAAAGTCGTAGTAAGATTGGTGATCCTAAAATAAATAATATAGGTCAAAGAGGTATAGATTGTGTATTCACTGGCTATCCTGAGAATTCTAAGTGCTATAGATTCTATGTAATAGAACCTAATGATTATGTATCCGTGCACTCTGTTATTGAGTCTCGAGATGCTGATTTTGGCAATGAGGATAGGTTTACATCTTTACCTAAACCTGCAGACATGATTGCAAGTTCTAGTAACTTTGGTGCGTCTGACCAAGTGACTGTTTCTCCTACTGAGCCTTCTGAGCCTAGGAGAAGTGTAAGAGCAAGGAAAACCAAATCTTTTGGTGGCGATTTCCAACTCTATCTGGTCGAAGGATCAAGGAATGAAATTCAATTTCAATATCAATATTGTTTCAATGTTGATGAAGATCCTAGGACCTACAGTGAAGCTATGGCTTCAGGGATCTTGCATTTTGGAAAGAGGCAATCCAAGATGAGATTGATTCTATAATGCACAATAATACTTGGAAACCGTCTGATTTACCACCTGGTTTTAAACCATTGAATAGTAAATGGATCTTCAAAAGGAAGATGAAGGTGGATGGAAGCATAGACAAGTATAAAGCCAGATTGGTCATCCAAGGCTTTAGACAAAAGGAAGGTATTGATTTCTTTGATACCTATGCTCCTGTTGCTAGGATTACCACCATTAGATTATTGTTAGCACTTGCGGCTATACATAATCTTGTAATTCACCAAATGGATGTTAAAACGACCTTTACGAATGGTGAATTGGATGAAGAGATTTACATAAGACAACACGAAGGTTTTGTCATGCACAGTAACGAAAATAAGGTATGTAAATTGGTTAAGTCTCTTTATGGCTTGAAGCAAGCCCTAGCGATGGCATCGAAATTTGATGATGTTATCTTGTCTAATGGTTTTGCATTAAACCAAGCGAGACAAGTGTGTATCTGACAAGTTTGATGCTTCTGGTAAAGGAGTAATTATTTGCTTGTATGTTGATGACATGTTGATCTTTGGTACTGACCAAGATCAAGTTGATGCAACAAAAGAATTCTTGTCCTCTAAATTTGAAATGAAGGACATGGGGGAGGCTGATGTGATTCTTGGCATTAAGATCATACATGGAGAACATGGCATTACTATCTCTCAATCACATTATATTGAGAAGATGTTGGATAAATTTAATCTGAAAGATTGTTCTCCAATAGGTACTCCTATGGATCCCACAACAAAACTTGTGCCTAATAAAGGTGTTCTTTGTGAATCAACTTGAATATTCAAGGGCTATTGGATCTTTAATGTATGCCATGATTAGTACTAGACACGATATAGCCTTTCTTTGTTGGAAAGTTGAGTAGATATACTCACAATCGAGGTTTAATCCATTGGCGAGCAATTAATCGAGTATTTATGTACTTGAAAGGAACAATGGATTATGGTTTGACTTATAGTGGATTTCTTACATTCTTGAAGGTTATTCGGATGCAAGTTGGATTTCAATCGGAAGATCATTCTTCCACAAGCGGTTGGGTATACCTACTTGGAGGTGGTGCCATTTGTTGGGCATCTAAAAAGCAAACTTGCATAACTGATTCAACAATGGAATCTGAGTTTGTGGCATTAGCAGCAGCTGGTAAAGAATCTGAATGGCTAAGGAACTTAATTTATGAAATTCCATTGTGGCCTAAACCGATATCATCCATTTCTATCAGGTGTGATAGTCAAGCTACTTTGGCTAAGGCATACAGTCAAGTATATAATGGGAAGTCTAGACACATAGGTGTTAGACATAGCATATTACGTGATCTTATCACGAATGGTGTGATATCGTGGTGTTTGTGAAAACACAACACAATTTAGCCGATCATTTAACCAAAGGGTTGAATAGAGATCTCGTGAAAAATTCGGCTATAGGGATGGGATTAAAGTCCATCGAAATCTCGATATTAAGATACCCAATTCCATCTAGTATGACGCTAGGTCTTTGAATTCAATGTGGAAGGCTTAATATTTAGAGATTGGAACACATTAGAAGATTCATCCCAAGGTATGTGTTCGGACCTACAAGTTAGGGAGGTTGAATGAATATATTCTTAATAGCTTTTTGACAAATTGCATTGTAGGTGCAAGACTAAAGAGCTACCTATATGAGCATGAAGTTTAGCCGCTTCAAGAAGTGGGACTTGGCTTTGACATGCTTATGAAGGATAAGGACATAGGCTAGTAAAACATGTGTCAAGATAGAACTACTATGTATGTAAACTTTTGTGTACATTATCTTCGTGTATTCATATTGAATTCGTGGTTCAATCCTTAGTGACACCACAGTATTCGAATATTTGGAATGTGTAATGTACTAATGTGAAATTCAATCGTCACGACATTTCATTTATGCAAAAGTTTGATTGTTTGAGATTACTTGTTTTAGTTAATCAAGGATTGCACTAAAATAGGGAGGAATGTTGGATATTTTAGTGTAATTGGATTAACTTGTTTTGACCAATTTCATTATAATAATACATCATTTAGGTTTGGAGGTGCGGAGTGCACACCTACTTGAATTTATTATGATCTTAGGGGCGAAGCCCTAAGGGACGGGTCGGGGCGCGCCTGTCATGAGTCAGGTCCAGGCGGCCACCAGGTCAAGGCGAGTTTTTATTTCCACTTGAAGTTGCTATGTAAGAATTCATCTTGAATTTTATTTCTTTGAAATACAATGGATTCTTGAAGTTGTGTTTTCTTTGAAATACAATGGATTCTGCTGAAGCCATTGATTCTCATTGAAGTGTTGTTCCTCGAATTAAGTTTCGGAAATTGAGGACACAAATTGACTACTTGAAACCCTAAAGCGCATTTGGCGGTTATCCGTATCTTCATTATATATGGTTATTTGGTCGTTATCATTTACTAAGCGGTTACGATATCTCGAGACACACACATCGTAAAATTCTCATTCTCGAATTGTATCCGATTGAATAATTTGGTAGAACCGCCAAATTGATTTGATCGAAAGTGATTACACGCCTTCGGAGATTAAGTATATCCACCGGTGTTCGTTATTACCTATATCCCTACAAAGATCAAATCAATTTAGATGACGAACCACGATTACGTGAAAGATCCGAACAAGGCGTTTGCAAAGTTGGAGAAGTTTTCAGGCGGGATTTTCGTAGATGGCAAAAGAAGATGCATTTTATCGACGAATCGAAAGTGGTGTATGTTACGAGTACCCCATGCCCCGAGGTCGTTGAGAATGAAAGCATTTGGAATGGACTCGTAATCGTTCTAAGTGGGAAAACGCAGACTACATATGTCGTGGTCATATTCTTAACGGTATGTCTGATTCATTATTTGATATTTATCAAAACGTAGAGTCTGCAAAAGAATTATGGGACACCCTAGAAGCCAAATACATGGCAGAAGATGCGTCTAGTAAGAAATTCCTAGTTGGTAATTTTAATAACTATAAAATGGTAGACACTAGGCCTGTCATGGAACAGTACCACGAATTGCAAAGGATTTTAGGACAGTTTGCACAATATGATATGAAAATGGATGAATCAATTTACATCTCTAGTATCATAGATAAGCGCCCCCTCTTGGAAGGATTTTAAAACAATCGAAACATAAGAAAGAGGAATTGAATCGGTTGAACTTGGAAGTCATTTCCAAATTGAACAATCCATACGTGATATGGAAAGGGGTTACATTGGTGGTACTAAAACCATGGTGGTTCTTACGTGAACATGGTGGAGGAGGTGAATCCTCTAAAATTTGGTAAAGGGAAGCGAAAGTGGCAAGGCAATAACAACAAAGGTTCGATAAGAAACCAAAGGTGACTGTTGGAAGTGTGGGAAACCGGACACTTTAAGAAAGATTGCGGTCTAAGGGTGGAGGTAAAGGAAAAACGAGGTGGTGCTAGTGGATCCAAGGATCACGGAAAGCAATCGGGTTTGTTTTGGGTTTGGGGGAAAGGGGGAAAACCCTTTTTGGGGGAATTTAAAACTTAATTTTAAAAATTTTGGGAAAAAAATTTCCAATTTTAAAAAATTTTTTTTAAATCCTTTGGAACCCAAAAAAATTGGGTTAAAAAAAAAAAAAAATTTGGGGAAATTCTTTTTTTAAAAAAACCCCAAAAAATTTCCCTTTTTTTAATAAAAAAAAAAAGGGAAAAAAAAGGGGGAAAAAACCCAAATTTTTAAAATTTTTCAAGGGGGAAAAAAAAATTTTTTTTTTAAAAAACCCCCCTTTTTTTAAAGGAAAATTGTTTTTAAAATTTTTTTTAACAAATTTTTAATTCCCGGGAAAAAAGGAAAAAGGGGGTTTGGTTTTGGGGAAAAAATTTTTAAAAATAAAAAAAAAAAAAAAATTTTTTTTTGGTTTTTTTTTTTTTTTCCCCCCCCTTTTTTTTAAATTTTGGAAAATTTTTTTTAAACCAAAAATTTTTTTGGGTTTTTTTGGGGTTTTTTAAAGTTAAACGGATTTTAAAAAAGGGGGAATTTTTTTTTAATTGGAAACCCTTTTTTTTTTAAAATTTTTTGGGGAAGGGGGGGAATTTATTTGGTTTTTTTTAAAAAAAACCCTGGGGGGAAAAAAAAATTTTTAAATTTTTGGGGAAAAAATTTTCTTTTTTTTTTTAAAAAATTTTTTTTTTTTAAAAAATTGGTTTTAAAAATTGTTTTTTAAAAAATTTTTGGGTTTGGGGACCCAAAAAACCCAAAATTTTTGGGTTTTTTTTTTGGTTTTTTTAATTTAAAAAAATTTTAACCCCCCCCTTTTTTTTGAAAGGGGTTTTTTAAATTTTTTTTTGGGGGGTTCCAAAAAAAAATTTTTTTAAATTTAAAAAACCCTTTTGGGAAAAATTTTTTTTCCCCGGAAATTTGGGGTTTTTTGGGATTTTTAAAAAGGGAAAGAAAAAATTTTTAGGGAACAAAGGGGTTTTTTAATTTAAAAATTTTTTTTTAAAAAAGGGTTTTTTTTTGGGGTGGGGAAAAACCTTTTTTTAAAAAATTTTTTTAAAAATTTTTAAAAAAAAAATTAACCCCAAAAAAATTTTTAAAAAAAATTTTTTTTTTAAAAAACCGGAAAACCAACAAAAAAAGTAAAACAAAATTTTGGGGGGTTTTTTTAAAAATTAAATTAATTTTTTAAAAAAAAAATTTAAAAATTTAAAAAAAATTTTAAAAAAATTTTTTTTTAAATTTAAAAAAGGGGAAAAAGGGTTGGGGTTTTTTTTTAAAAAGGGGGAAAAGGGCCCAATTTTGGGGAAAGGGGCCAAAAAAAAAAAAAAAAAAGGGAGGGGAAGGTTTAAAAAGGGGTTTGGGGGGGAAAGGGGGGGGGTTTGGGGGTTCCCGGGGGGTTTTTGGCCCAATTTTTTTTTGGAAATTTTGGGTTTTTTGGGGTTTATTTTTGGGGGGGTTTGGGAACCCTTTTTTTTTTTAAGGGAAGGGTTTGGTTTTTGGGGGGGAAAAAAAAAAATTTTTTTTTTTCCCAAATTTTAATTTTTTTTTTTTTTAAAATTTTAAGTTTTTTAAAATTAAATTTGTGGTTTAAAATTTTTAAAAAAAAAAAAAAATTTTTAATAAAAAATTTTTTTAAATTTTAAATTTAAAAATTAATTTTTAAATTTTCCCTTTTAAAAAATTTTAAAAATTTGGTTTGGGGGGAAAAAAAATTTAAAATGGGGGGGAAAAAAAAAAAAAGGGGGGGGGGGGGGGGTTTAAAAGTTTAAGGAAAAAAATTTTTTTTTTTAAAAAAAAATTTTTTTAAAAATTTTAAATTTAAATTGGGGGGGGAAAAATTTTTTGGTTAAAAAAATTTGGGAAAATTTTTTTTCCCTTTAAATTTTTTAAAAAAATTTTTTAAAAAAAAATTTTTTTTTTTTTCCCCCAAAAAAAATTTTTAAAAACCCCAAAAATTTTTAAAAAAAAGGGAAAAAATTTTAAAAATTTTTTCCCCTTTTCTTTGTGTACATTATCTTCGTGTATTCATATTGAATTCCTGTGGTTCAATCCTTAGTGACACCGGTATTCGAATATTTGGAATGTGTAATGTACTAATGTTAAATTCAATCGTCACGACATTTCATTTATGCAAAAGTTTGATTGTTTGAGATTACTTGTTTTAGTTAATCAAGGATTGCACTAAAATAGGGAGGAATGTTGGATATTTTAGTGTAATTGGATTAACTTGTTTTGATCAATTTCATCATAATAATACATCATTTAGGTTTGGAGGTGCGGAGTGCACACCTACTTGAATTTATTATGATCTTAGGGCGAAGCCCCTAAGGGACGGGGTCCGGGGCGCCCTGCAGCGTGGTCCAGGCGGCAGCCTCGCTGAGGTCCAAGGCGAGTTTTTATTTCCACCGGTTGCTATGTAAGAATTCATCTTGAATTTTATTTCTTTGAAATACAATGGATTCTCTGAAGTTGTGTTTTCTTTGAAATACAATGGATTCTCTGAAGCCATTGATTCTACCAAGTGTTGTTCCTCGAATTAAGTTTCGGAAATTGAGGGACACAAATTGACTACTTGAAACCCTAAACCGCATTTGGCGGTTATCCCGTATCTTCATTATATATGGTTATTTGGTCGTTATCATTTACTAACGGTTCTCGATATCTCGCACACACATACGTAAAATTCTCATTCTCTGAATTGTATCCGATTGAATAATTTGGTAGAACCGCCAAATTGATTTGATCTGAAAGTGATTACACGCCTTTCAGAGATTAAGTATATCCACTGGTGTTCGTTATTACCCTATATCTCCTACATGCTACACAGAATATGTACCAAAATAATCTTGACGACAAATATTCCGGAGCACTATCAATGGGTGTTCCAGGCGAGATAGCCGGTCTTTACAAAGCTTGGTTACAACACGGTCGAATGCCATGGAAGACTTTATTCCAGCCAGCTATTAGTCTAGCCAAAGATGGGTTTATAGTAGCTCCTTATCTTGCCAATTCACTATCTAGCTATCTTTGCTACGATAAAAAGACCCGGGGCTACAAAGAGTGTTTGCTCCAAATGGAAATATTTTACAGGCGGGTGAAACGTGCTATAACTATGAACTTGGTTTGAGCTTAGAAGCTATAGCAGAAGAAGGTCCGGAAGCTTTTTACAAAGGGACTATAGGAGAAAAGTTGATTAAGGATGTTCGGTCTGCAGGTGGGATCTTGACAATGGAGGATCTAAGAAACTATGAAGTGAAAGTTACCGATGCAGTTGAAGTGTACACGATGGGGTTCAAAATATTTGGAATGCCACCCCCGTCAAGTGGAACACTTGGACTAGCTTTGGTATTAAATATCTTAAATAGCTACGAGAACACAAATTATGCAAAAGGACCAATAGGTTTACACCGATTCATAGAAGCATTAAAACATATGTTTGCACTTCGCATGAATTTGGGTGACCCCGATTTTGTCGATATAAGTAAGACCGCATCAGAAATGCTTTCCCCTTCATTCGCTAAGAAAATCCAACAACGAATTCTCGACAACACCACTTTCCCTTCTGAATATTACATGCCGGGGTACATAACGATATATATATTTACTTTCAATCATTGCTTGATCAACAATTAGTCTGTTTAGCTAAAATTAAAACTGGTTGTCGAATTGTGCATATACTAGGTGGAGTCAGATTGAAGATCACGGTACGAGTCATTTTTGCATAGTCGATGCAGATAGAAATGCTGTGTCAATGACAACCACTGTCAACTATCCATTTGGTGGCGGTATTTTGTCTCCCACGACCGGAATTGTGCTAAATAACGAAATGGGTGACTTCTCAGCACCTACAGAAATATCCCCCGACAGCCTTCCTCCCTCCCCTACAAATTTTATAAGTCCAAACAAGAGACCATTGTCTTCCATGACTCCTGTCATCATTGTCAAGGTAAATTTGACTCCGAAAGTCAACCCCAATACCTACGATTTCTTTTAAAGACTGCTAAGCCGGTTCTAAAAAATTTGAACGTTGACTCTCGATTTCTTTTTGACAGGGTGATCAACTGGTAGGGGTGATCGGAGGGAGTGGTGGGGTGTACATAATTCCAGAAGTTATACAGGTCTTCCTTAACCACTTCATTCTAGGAATGGAGCCGTTAGACGCTGTTCAGTCTCCACGAGTATACCACAAGGTGTTTTCTTTTTCTCTATTGTTTTCTAAAAGCAGAAAAAGTCACCCATATGTGAGGAATAATGTGATTTAGGAAATTTTGGAATAATGTGATCGCCAAAGCCTTTGCTGATCACTCATTTTTTATACCAAAAAGCAAATTTTGGAATAATGTGATTTAGGAAGTTGTATGTCTAAAAAATCATTTTAGATGATTTGGACCTGTTCGTGCCTATTTTGCCCGTCGTCTACTAGCTAACTTTTAGGATTCACCCATTTGACACGCTACAGGAAAAATAGAACCCTTTTCGACCCATTCATAAATACTGATTGGGTCAAAATTGCCATCTCTATTTGAGACATTCTCATTCGTCTCATTTTATGCAGTTGATACCGAATGTGGTATACTATGAAAACTGGACAGTGATCGATGGTGATCATATTGAGCTTTCAGATGACCGAAAGAAATTTTTAAGAGAAAGGGGTCATGTATTGCAGTCAAAATCCAGTGGAGCAGTAAGTCAACTAATAGTTCAAACACTAAAGAAACCGATTCAGAACAGAAGAGTGTCATACAATCATAAACAAGTTTTGAAAGGGATGCTTACTGCTATAAGTGATCCGAGGAAAGATGGTAGGCCTGCTGCGTGTTAATAATCACCACTATGACTGTAATAAAACATTTAATCATTCAGGATTTTCCACTAAAAGGTAGTATTCTTATGTCATTTTTATGATACATTGTTGTGTAAATATGAAGTACAATAATTGGAAAGTATCATGGTCAAGGCAATTTTAAGCGCATTTTGTGCCACTTCCTCTATTAGCAGTAATGGCATAATAACGCATTGGATATGCCTATTTCAATTCCAAGAAAGCTCTATTCAAAAATATCTTCGAAATGTCTACATATATTTAGTTTCTTCTCTGCTTACCATGTTTTCCATCCTATTCGATTGATTTGGCTAGCATGGCATTCAAAAACAGTAAAGATTGCTTACTTGGACTACGCACAGGTTCAATTAGAGAACTCATAAATCATGACTTCCAAATGATACTATAAGATATTGCATTACATCATATGCATTCTGCTGAAAGATCCAAACGCAATTAAGCTTTGCTTGTATGCTCCTGGATGAGATGTGGTACAAGTTGTCGAGACTCTTGTGAATAGGAGAGGTAATCCCTATCACCGGCTTTTTATAAATGACGTTTTTGATGCCCTTAGGTCTAAGATATTACTTATTATTGGCCAAGAACAAATATTGTGCATCAAAACAGTTAATTAGTTCACCCCAAACGACACATTAATGATTTTGCATTAAAAATACAAAGTATTTTTGGCTGAAGACTTTTGGATAAAAATGTGCTTTAGATCAACACAACGTCGTATTTAGGTACACGTAAAATAGTCACGCCGGGCTGGGTTGACCTGCTTACACTTTTTGTCCTGATTTTATAAATATCTGTTGCCTTCATTATTAATAAAGTGAAGTATTATTAGAATGATTATATAAATAACTTTATGTTTTCGATAACAAGAGTGAAAATACGTATCATACAACGTTAACTATCTAATGTAATAGAGATAACAAAAAAAATGAAAAATGATGAGAGCATGGCTAAAGCCAACATAAGAAAGGTATAGTCATCACATGATCCATACTGCAGATAACTTGTATCACAAAACACATTAAATACCACTTGAAGAGCCTTACTTACTCAACTTCAAACGGCCACTGTGATAAAAGTTATGTTTGTTAGCCGTATTACATAGCAGTTGCATGAATTTCTCTTCGTAATCAAAAGTCCATGTGTCATAGAGTTGCAGGGCCAGAAAACAGCAGATGTCAGCCACACAAACGACACGATATCTAACGAGAGCATATATTAGTAACCTAATTGATTTAACAGTTACAATGCAAGACCATTTACATCGAAAATTAAAGACCATTTATAGAAACTATCAACTGTGGATTCATCACTTATGAATTAATGAAAAAACTCTGTAGCTGTCGGTTTATCTACCACGTCGATCTGAACCTTCACGAAACTGGAAACCTTTATCTTCCAAATCAGAGAGAGCCTACCAATGGAAAGATAACATTATTAAAGCAGTGCAATAATTAAAACTAATTATAATCAGGGCAAACGGATATTAAAACTATGAATCACACCCCTTCACAAAAAACACACGCACAAACAAACCCAAGTGGAAGGAAAAGAAAAACATTACATCTAAACAATCATCATCCCCAAGTGCAATCTCGTTGACATGGCCAAGGCTTGATAAAAGACCTCGAAGCAATTCTTCTTCTATATCATATCGATCTCGTCCAATATATTGCGCAAATCGGTTGCTTCCCTTGTAATTCAAGTGAACTTTGACTAAAGAAGACACATTTTCCAACAAAAACTCCTCCAAATACATCTTTCCTTTTATTGTCAGTGACAAGATATAAGGAGCATTGATTTCTAGTGTATCTATATAGTCATCCGCCACAGGATACCTATAGCCGTAACCAGAGAGCACCAAGTTCTTAACACTCTTTGAACTAACATCAATCCGGCTAAAACCACAACAATAATTCAGCTGCAAAGTTTCCAAAAAAGGAATTCCGGATAATACATCTCCAATTGAATCTTCATCTAATTCCCCTTCGTCAATACATAGAAACTTAAGTTTATCCCAATGAATATCACCATTAGGAGGATTAAATACACAACCCGAAAGTTTCATACTCATAGAATATGAATCATTCAAAAACAACTCATCATCATAGCTAAACCTTTCGTAAGTTTCCAAATCGCATGACAAATGCTCAAGTACTCCAAAGTTTCCAAACAAGGACTTCGGGATACGCCCAACGAGATTGCAATTATTCAACTCCAAAGTTTCCAAACAAGGACTTCCGGATATTATTTTTCCAATTGAATCTTCATCTAATTCCCCATAATCAATACGCAAAAACTTAAGTTTATCCCAATGAATAGCACTAGGAGGATTAAATGCAAGTTTATTCCAGTGAAGAGTATCATTAGGAGGAGTAAATGCACAACGTGAAAGTTTCATACTTATAAGACATGAATTGTTGAAAAACAACTCATCGACTATTAACTCATACCGGTCCATCCTTAAATCAATCTCTTTGACGTTACGCATAATAGCATAACGTAACCAGCTATTGACTTCAGACGTAGGCTGGCGAAGATCAAAAGTTTGAAGTTTAAGTTTAAATTTTTCAAGATCCACATCGGTAGAACATTGAGTGAGGGTTTTGGTGATAAACGAAAAACTTCCGTTTCTGGTGACATCCTTATCCATGAAAACGAGAGTAGGAAGTCGAGTCCAAAGATATCGCCATCGTTTGGAGATAGTAGTTGTTGTTTTAATCACCTCTTTTGTGGACATGAATCTCTCTTCTCCTTTTCCTTTGTCCATGATTTTTATTCTTGAGATGATTTCGAGTAATAACTTATCCTCTAACGAACTGATTCTAGCTTCGCCCGCCATGATTTTAGGATAAATTTAGGGTTATGGAGTTATGATAGCTGAAGGTGATCGATATTGCAGTATTTATAAAGCGTTAACTTGGAGTGAAAGTAATAAAATATTACGTGATAAGGAAGGGAATAAGATTCCTAATTAATTAAGGAAAAAATTATAACTATTCATTATTTGCCCAATGACCCCTGAGCTAAAAGCATGAATAATTCAATTCACACAATGACAATAGTTTTTTAACAAACAGATAGAAATTGTGTTTATACGTACGTGAGGATATAAATGAACATGGATGTTGTGCTCCTTTCTTTTGGTAAAAGGTTCTTACACGAGGAAGTTTTTTATTTCAAAAAACAGTTAAGTACACAGGATGTGAGTAAATATAACATCTCAACTCGTCATAGGTGAAAAGACAAACGAATTATTTATGCTTTAAACCAAACCTATCATAAAAATAAAAAAAATAAATAAAAAAAATAAATAAATAAAAAAATAATAATAAAATAATAAAAAATAAAAATAAACAAACACATTATTGGTACTAGGTTTGAGTATGTGTGGCGGTGGATTCAAACCCGTGGATTAGTCAACCAAAAGGTCGGAAACCATGGTTACCAAAAATAAAAAATAAAAAAAATTGCTCGTATAAACTCTTCACCCCCAACCTTTTCAAAGTTATGGTTGGTCTCCCAACCGAAAGTTTCAATTGTTTTGTGTGTTTATTTTTTTCTAATTTGTTTGTGGTATATGTTTTTTGTTGCAGTTGTGGTCGCCTTATTAGCAAATTGTGGTTGGATGTAGCAATGAAGAGAGAAAACTGAAATGATAGGAGGTGACCATAATATTTATGATTACCATTATTATTGACTTAATAAAATACTTTTTAAATAATGTATTTTTTTAGTACCTATTAAAGAAAGAATTTGTTTTTGATAGTATGCAGTTTTGTGCTAAGTCAGAAAACATGATGCTATGATTAATTAATTGTATGAGAAATTTTCTTCTGCTTACTCTTATTTTGGTGCTTACCAAGGGATAAATTCCCACCATTCATCTAGTTTGATCTAATGGTTTTTTTTTTTTTTTTTTTTTTTTTTTTTTTTTAATTTGTTTTGTGGTGTATGTTTTTGGTTGCGGTTGTGGTCATCTTGTTAGC
This sequence comes from Chrysanthemum lavandulifolium, assembly GCA_022545495.1. Classification (NCBI taxonomy): domain Eukaryota; kingdom Viridiplantae; phylum Streptophyta; class Magnoliopsida; order Asterales; family Asteraceae; genus Chrysanthemum; species Chrysanthemum lavandulifolium. The sequence goes on from CM040238.1 coordinate 273,885,776, forward strand.
AAATTATGGTTGGATGTAGTATTGAAAAGAGAAAACTGAAGTGACATGGGGAGACCACAATATTTATGATTACCTTTACCATTGGCTAATACTTTTTAAATAATGTAGTTTTTTAGTATTTATTAAAGAAAAAAAGTTTGTTTTTGTAGTTTTGTAAATGACATGCTATTGTATTAAACCTTAATGATGCAATGCATCATGGATGCTCTTAGTACAAATATATGTGAAGGGATCTAGTGGAAAGTAAAAATAATATGAAAATAGTGACAAGGAATTTTAGACACACATTCTAAAGTAGAAAGAGAAATTTAAAAATAAATGTATTTAATTTTGTAGATGCATCTCAAATGTGTGATTATAATTTCTTCTTATATATTTCATTTTAATTTTATTTTTTATTGGCCCTACCTCATATTGTATAACTAGGGGTGGAAACGAGCCGAGCTGCTCGTAAAAAGCTCGGTATCAGATCGATAAAAAGCTCGAACGAACCGAGCCTAAACGAGCTCGAGCCCAAGTTTGGGTTCATTTAATAATCGAGCTCGGGCCCGAGCTCTATACAAAAAGCTCGAGTAGGCTCGCGAGCCTAAACAAGCCCTAGAAATATATACATATATATGTTTTCTATACATATAAACGAGCTTAAAAGTACTAAACGAGCTCGAGCCTTACGTAATTAACGAGCCGAGCTCCATTTAAATTTGGTTTTCTTTAAACATCATATAAATTAGTCGAGCTCGATCCCGAGCTCGAGCATGTGAACATTTTCACGAGCCGAGCTCGAGCTCAAAATGTAAGGCTCGAAACGAGCTCGAGCTTTTTATATATAAACGAGCCGAGCTCGAGCTCTGGCAGGCTCGGGCCCGACTCGGCTCGTTTTCACCCTTATGTATAACACACTTCATTTCAAAAAGTGTGAAATAATAAAAATACTTATTTAAGTAATGTATTTTTCTAATTTTTATTAAGAGGGTGTTTGGGATTGCTTCTCGTTTATGCTTATGCCCAAAATTAAGTACTTATAAGCTACTTAAATATAAGAACTTTTTAGAATAGTGTTTGAACTTTGTTTATTTTGTAAAAGATGCAATAATATTATGAAAAAAAAAATGATACAGAAAATAATTTGATAAAGATTTCAGTCTGGTGTATTAATAAAAGATTTTACGTTGAATATGAAATTAAAAATCAATTTTAACGTAATATTAAACTAGACGAGTACCCGTGTCTAGTGGCAGACAATTTGCGATATGCGATATTGTGGTAAGTGTTTTGTGTAACCTTCAAAATAAAACGTGAAAAGATCAAAATGTAATGATAAACGGTTTTAACATGCGATAATTCAACTCAAGTCAAAATCCTTAACATGTATTAAAGAAAATATAAAAACATTTAGTGAAACTTTAAACAAAACATTATATCAATTATGAGATTATAACTAACAATGCACGTTAATCGTCGAGTAAAACTTCTTGGTACATGACATTTGAGGTGTAGACTCCTCCTTGACCGAATATTTGACTGGGTCCACTAATACCTTTGTAGTTCTATGTGATATCCCTCTAAACAGCGTAACATAAAGCACGCCATGCGAGAAAACATAATCGGGCAAATACACACTCACATTTGAAATTGTTTGGCCCTGAGCTTAATTGATGGTCATTGCAAAGCTAAGGTGCACAAAGAATTGTGTTCTTTTTAGTTTAAATAGGAACATGTCTTCTTCAGATAGAGCAAGAGAAATTAAGCTTCATCACGGCTAATTCCAGGATTCAAAATCATACCTTACCAAAACACAAATTCAAACAACAAACAATAAGAACTCAAATAACAAATTCAACCAACAATGGTCATTAGCTTTGACAAGGAAAAAACTTATAATTCCTTATAAACATATCCTTCATACTCGTTATACACAAATCCAAATAGGTACCAAAATAGTAAACACAAATAAACCGGTTTTTAAAATTTAAAAGAACCAAAACCATGATATCTTCTCATATATCAACAGATGCAAATTACTTTGAACTTAGTCAAATACTAAAGTGTTGTCACATACATCATCACAATTAGGCTTGTTAAATGGGTTGAGCTGATACCATCCGAAACCAACCTGAACCCGATAAAGCCTTATATGGTCGAGTTCATTTGGTGTCCAACTATGTTTATCGGGTCAACTTAGAGGTGGCAAAATTGGCGGGTCGGACACGCATGGGCTACAGGCTAAATGGGCACGAGCCTGAACAGGTACATGCTTAAACATGCACGGACTAAAAAGGCACATGTTATACGAATCATTTTAGAAAACACCCAAAACGACGAATTAAATTCCTCAAATATAACAACTCATTCATATTAAAAAAATTAAATATATTGTAGCTATAAGTTTTTCTTTAAAAATAATTATAATGGTTTCCAATTGTAAAAAAATATGTGCCCATTAATGCCTATTTAACTTTTAAATAAGTAATACATGCCGATTTCAAAAAAAAAGGGATCAAATGTGCACAAATCTTTTACAAAATTTGCCAAATTAGCCTATCTTTTTTATTTTGGGCACAATCGGCACAACCCGATAGAGCCGGTATCCTTATAGGGTCATGTTAGGATTTATTTTTCAAATGTTATCGGGTTCGGGTTCAATCCGATAACACATAAAGGCTTTTAAGTTTATTTTGCATTTTAGGCTCAATATATATGAAGAAAAAGATGTCATATGTGATATGTTATATGCTTTTTGTTTGGTTACTAAATTAATACGTTAGATGCATTTTGGATTTAATTGACAAACTACTCTAGAATTACTTTCTTTTAGTGTCAAATGCTTACTGTCGTTGGAGGCTACGAATTATTAGCAATTTAGCATGTGGGTCGATCGTTGAAGTTAATGTTTAGCCTATTGCCATTGTATCATGTTGGCCAAAATAAAACTTTGTGTCATGTTGGTCCAATTTTGAAGTTAATGTCATGCAAAATATTATGTTAATAAATTAGGTAAATTGCATATTGAGATAAGCATGTAACCCGATAGATCCAACCCAAAAACCCACAACCCGATTGACCCAAACCCGGTAGACCTGATTCACAATTCCCTATAACTAAAAAAAAATCATTTTAGCTACCTTATCGTAATCGTTTCCGCCTTGATATCATATGCCTCAATAATTCATAATTGGCTCAAAATATTCAAAACAGTCAAGAATATAATATTTTCATCAAATAAATTCAAATAATCCTTTATGGAGGAAAGGCTGAGTTTGTTTAACAACAAAAGATTATGTCACGTACAAAAATTTTGGTTGCGAAGTAGGATTATTGTTTGCTTTTCGAAAAAAATAGGGTTACAAAGTTGAAAGGATCTTAAATTTCACCATCCTTCCATTTTTTACCAGCCAAGCAAAATCTGAATAGTGTTATTATGAAATGATTTCTACATTTATCACCGCCAAATTGAATCCACAAGTACCAAACAACAAAGCTCATTTACAGGAACCCCCTTCATCCATATATGAATCACTCGAATCTAAAAGAATAACACAAAGACTTTCGATAACTAATAAAAAATATCAGCCTCATAACATACCATTTGCTTTAATGACATACACAAATAACAAATCGCAACCACAAGAAGCTTAACCAAAAGCTCCATGCCAAAACTAAATGCAAAAGCCAAAACAAACCAAAAAACAAAATGGCAGCAATCTAAAAAACAAATCTAGAGCACCAAAAAACACTTTTCAACTTCACCATAAGCGTTAAAAATTCGGATGGATCATGAGAGGAAAAAAAAAAGCAATGTAAATTTTAATGAATCAAGACTACCAAACATGCAACAAACCAACCAACAAACCCAACCATACACAAAACCAAAAAAAATTGTACTCCAACCATACACCGCTAAAACCAACCTTACTACACCATTGCAAATAACGCCGAACCCACCGAGAGATGGTGGTGTTGGATAGCCGAAACCACCAAAACCACCAACCGAAACTACCCAAACCACCGGAGAGGTGGTGGCTATTTCTTGATATGGCGGCTGTTATAGTGATGGTTTAGAAAGACACGAGAGAAATGAAATTACGTTTGTTTTTGTGTGGTGAGGGGGACTTTTATATCCTTAGGTTAGTGGGTGTTAATTTAGCCTCGGGTTTTCCTTGCCATATATACTGTGTTTGTGATTTGTTTCTAATGTTTGACATCCATGTTCCCGCCTTGTTTCCGTGTTTACTGCTGGTTACAGCGTGATTTCCTTTATTAGATCCTGAAAAAAAAAGTGAGACGTTCAAAAATAGTTTACACCTTTCGTTATTAGAACGTGAAAAAGTCCGACATTGGGGTTATCAATGTAATTAATGTGTTCGGGTATAATGAGTCTTAAGTTTTCGTTTTCAACATTTAAAACCTTTTCACACATTGACCATTAAAGAATTAATCAAAATTACATACATCTATTAAAACTTGTTAAAATAGCATTCGAACCTTATTTAATCCTTTTTATCTCACCTTTGACCATTTTCAAATTTTCAACATTTCAATATTTTTAATTTTGACCATTTTGCTTTTATACGTAATTAAGATGAGTAATATCAAATAAGCAACTCATTAACTGTTTTTGAAAAGTTGTTTTTCTATTTTAAAAAATTCAGAAAAGCAAAAAAAAAAAAAAAAAAAAAAAGTCAGAAAACATGAATAGGTTGTTATGAACGGCTAAAAAGTTAATGGTATGTTAATAGAAATGGGATGTGATATAGATACCTTTCCTATGTTGTCACATCATAGGTTTTTGGTCAAACTGTATAACTCGTGATGCACACCGTACAAACCCGCGATGCAACCAATCATTGGATACCCTCTCTATGAGAGGGTGTGGATAACTTTTCCCACATGGACATGATTGAAAGTGGTACAAAATGTCCTTTTAAGTTATCTATCTTACAATAGAAAGCAAGTCACGTGAGCTGGCATTAAGTGGTTGGGACCTTATCAAAAGTATACAAGTAGATGATGCCTCAAAGTCACATAAAGTAAACAATAAGGTACAACCAAGTGATGCAGTCGAGTCGTTTGAAGCAGTGGTTGCAGCCGATGATGCGCGTTGTACAGAGATTGGTGCATCGGTTCTTAGAGCCGGTGGTCATGCAGTGGATGCTGCAGTTTCGGTTGCTTTATGTGGTGGCGTTGTGAATCCGATGGCTAGTGGTATTGGAGGGGAGGGTTTATGGTCGTTCGGTCAGCAGATACGTCACAAACACAAGCATTTAATTTTGTCGATATAAGTAAGACTGCATTAAAACATATGTTTGCACTTCGCATGAATTTGGGTAACCCCGATTTTGTCGATATAAATAAGACTGCATCAGAAATGCTTTCCCCTTCATTCGCTAAGAAAATCCAACAACGAATTCTCGACAACACCACTTTCCCTTATGAATATTACATGCCGGGGTACATAAAGAAATATATATTTACTTTCAATCATTGCTTGATCAACAATTAGTCATTTAGCTAAAATTAAAACGGTTGTCGAATTGTGCATATACTAGGTGGAGTCGATTGAAGATCACAGACGAGTCATTTTGCATAGTCGATGCAGATAGAAATGTTGTGTCAATGACAACCATTGTCAACTATCCATTTGGTGGCGGTATTTTGTCTCCCACGACCGAATTGTGCTAAATAACGAAATGGGTGACTTCTCAAAGACCTCTGAAATATCACCCGACGACCTTCCTCCTCCCCTACAAATTTTATAAGTCCAAACAAGAGACCATTGTCTTCCATGACTCTGTCATCATTGTCAAGGTAAATTTTGTGACCGATAATCTTTTATCATTGCTTATTATGTACTAGTTTAAAACACTAAGGACCGATATGTTAAAACAAAGTTAATAACTAACTTGGCGATTATTTCGGTTAGGAAGAGGAAAAGGTACATCGGTTCAATGATACCGATTCACTCCTATATATATGTATATACTTGTATCGATACAATGTTAGAAACTTAATACAATTTACTTATTCAATATACTTTGCAACTTATATATCGATCATAGAAAGTTTGGGACAACATTTGGCATCAAGAGCAATGATTACACAACGAAACATTTTTTGTTTCTACATCAAAACCATTAATGAGAGGCCAAAAGAAACACGCTGAAGAAAGAAGAAGAACACCACCGTTTTTTTTTCTTTTCAGTAAGGGACGTTTGTTTTCTTAATCTTCCAAAGAAAACAAACAAGTTTGGATAAGGAGAAGCGTAGAAGAGATGGTGCACAATCTGTTTTACATTGAAGTTGCAAGCGTTACACATCAAACGATATTGGTGTCGAGAACTTTGTTGGCAACAACGAAGGGAAGGAAGAGTCGGAGACTTTGTGTGAAACCGGTTGAAAACAAAGACACAAAGCATCATAAGACGGAGACTCTAGAGGCGCAGGAAAGTGTGTGGAGTTTTGTGTTGATACGACACAAGAACAACAACAACGCCGGAGGAAACAAGACGAAGGACTGTTTTGTTTCATTGAAACGAATTCAGAAACTGATGATGTACCCTCTGAGTAGCTCGAAGGATACTCCTACGAGACGTGTCGAAGCCCTTCCATACGAAGGCCCAAGTTAGGATTCTGAAATATCCATAGGCGTCAAACCATTCGTTGGTACGAAGGTTACCTAAGGGAATTCGCCACTGAAGCCTTAAGCCCTTTGGGGTATGGTCGACGAAGGAATAATGGATAAGGAACCTCCCGACTTAGTCAAACCCACGATCTCCTCTCTCTTGGCTTCCCGTCAAGTCCGAGAACGTGGTCACTAACCCCTAGCGGTTACCCACAATCATGGGACGCCCCATGATCTCCGACATTTAAGCGTATGCTCTCAACCCTATTTCATTCACTATAAATAGGTTGGACGGGCAATGGATTATGGTATGCTCGTTTCACACTCATCACTTTACTTTCATACACTTATACAACCATAACTCATACTTACTCTCACGCCGGAGGTCGTTCGCAGGTCCTACCCCGCAATCACTTAACGTAGTGTCTTAGTATTTCTTATTCTCGTGTTACAAAGTAGTCTTGACCGGAACACACACCCTCATTACTTTGATCCTCATCAAGCTCGGTAGTGTAATCTTTGCACAATCGGTGGCGCCATCCGTGGGACCACAACTATTAGTCCCGTAATCACCCGGTCCTAATACCTTAACCAACTACGCTACTTTTCCCGGCATGGAACCTGTGAAGAGAAGATTCACCTCCACCGTGTTTCTACTCGTCCCACTCACCACAACCAACACCGATAACCTCGCCCCATAACAACCTCAACCTTCACCACACGATCTCATTTGGAAACTACTCCCTGCATCACGCCTCAACATCCGCTAACCCTATTCGGACATCGCCCCGCCAGAGAGGCAAACTTTGAGGCCTTAGATTCTCTCGCTAAGGGCTCACAAGAGACAAGTTCAGAATACGTAAATGCGGAGGGAGTTGGAATACTCCAATGAGGAGTATGACGAGGAGATTGAAATGGAGGATAGGCCTCAACCTATGGGTAGGAGGCGCTTGGCTCTCACGAATGGTTCCCTTCCGTTAGAAGGTCAAATGGAAGGACGGTGGGTTTGAAGAAGGACCTGAGGAAACCGAGTAGAAGGGACAAAATGCATGGTGAAAGAAGGAGCGAGAACTCCAACGGAGGAAGCAACCCAGTAGGAAATGGAGGGGTAAACCTACCTCGTCTTCTAGCAGCCCATTTGGGAAGAGAAGGGGCGGGGGCTCCAGTACCACCCTCTTATGTTTTGAGTATCGGAGATCCATCTCCCTACTCCAACATGAACCAATTACCCCCTCCGGGAATGAATCCCTATTTACCTACTCAAACCTACAACACTTACCCTCCAAATGGTTCTATCCCAAACCAGAATTACCAGCAGATGCCCTACGGACAGATTCCCACACAATCAATGGGAATATACCCTTCGTACCAAACTTCCACTACATACCCTACCTATTCACAACCATTTCCTAATCCGTATAACCCTACACATGTTTATCCACCTCCGTACAACCCTTACGGTGCCGAAGCCTCTGGAGCTTGCACACCCTTCGTGAAATGGATCGAGGACTACCCTTTACCTGACGGCGTGAAGATGCCTACTCATATAGGCACCTACGATGGAAAAGGTGATCCCGATAACTTTCTTCACTTATTTGAAGGCGCTATCAAAATGCAAAAGTGGGTCATGCCGGTAGCATGCCATATGTTCACTTACACGCTCAGAGACTCCGCAAGAATATGGTGGAACGGACAGAAGCTGGGAAGCATTGTGAGTTTAGATGATCTTAAGGCTAAGTTCCGGTTACACTTTAGCCAGCAGAAGAAGCACACTAAAACTCACTTAACCGCACACCATCAAACAAAGGGACAACGAAGCACGAGGGCCTTCGTTACGTGACACACCGATGAAACTTTGCAGATTATGGGCCTACACGAAGATCGAGGATCTCCGGTTTTGTACATGGCCTCCGAACTAGAAGCTTGGTGGAATTTCGCCCACCGATCTTCCCAACACCTACAAGGCCTTGATTGAGAAGGCTTACACCGGATTGAGTCTAAGGAGGTAGCAAGAAACGGGCTCTGATAGAGCCAAAGGAAGCATCCGACAAATTCTCTGAGGGTCCTCCCGGAAGGATCCAAAACAAGAAGAAGAACAGAGATCGCTTCACCCCTACAACAAAGGCTCGAACCATGGATTTTGCAAATTTGGTTAAATCTCCCGAGAAATCCCGGCAACAGAGAAGGCCGCAAAATCCTTCGATTCCCCGCCCGGATGATAACACGAGGCAAGGCCGAGACATGTCCAGCATCGCCACTTCCATGAAGATCATGGACATGACACGAACAAATGCAGGGAATTAAAGAAGGATCAAGAAGCGGTACGGTCCGGACAGCTAGCACACCGGTCAAAGGCATAAAGAAGGAAAGGACAAATTCTCCGATACTCAACTAGGAGAATGGAAGGGTAACAAGAAGGAAACTACGCCGCAGAAGTTCGACATCGATGGTACACAAACGCGATACCACTTTGAAAAGGAAGGAAGTCAAGAAGAGCTAGGAAGTGTAGGGAAATAACCTTTCCCACATATTTAGGCGTACACCTTCGACCGATCCCATGATCATCAAGGTACACATATCTAACAGGAGGTGAACCGAGCGATATGGATCATGGAAGCTCTGCGAAATCATCTACGAGCATTGTTTCCTAAAGCTCAATTCATCTATACTCTCACAGAGGGTCGACTCGAAAGCACCGCTAGTAGGGTTCTCTCGTGAACACTCATGGCCTCCGGGAGAAGTACCGTTGGAAGTCACCATAGGCAAAGGCCCCTTATCCCGACGGAGACACTCATTTTCGCCATAGTAAGGTCGATTCTCCTTATAATTTATTAATAGGAGAACAACTATGCAAAAATGGGAATTGTTGTTTCTACTATACATGTCGCTATTAAGTTCCAAACCCCTTCGGAGTAGGAACTGCTCATTCTAGTTATGGGCGGATAAGGGTGTATATGGTGTCAATAAGATCGAGAGGAATCGGAGGAGCCTCCGATGGCAATTTTAGTTGTACAGATGCAGAGGAGCGAGTTGTCGTAAACCCTAGCTATCCCGAATGCACGGTGGTAGTAGGAAGAAACTCCCGCAAATTTCAAGGCGAAGCTCACGTAATCATACGTACTAACCTTGATGTCTTTGCTTGGAAATATTCTCGACATGACAGTGTTCCAAGAACATTGTCGATAGATGGACAATTCTTCGAACGGAGCATAAACTCAATGTGTACAAGCACATTGAGCCCATAAAGCGTAAAAAAGAAGCCTTGCCTCGAGAGAAACGCCGCGGCTTGCAAAGAAGTTGATGAACTTACACAAGGTGCATCCCGAGGAGGTCAAATACCAAACTTGGGTGGCCAACCCGTCTTGGTAAAAAGAGCGACGGAGGGTGGCGATGTGTGGATTTCATTGACATCAACAAAGCATGCCCTAAGGATTGCTACCCCCACCCAAATCGACCGAAGGTAGAATCCTGGCGAGCTTCCTGTTAAAATGCTTTTAGACGCCTACAAAGGGTACCATCGATCCAGATGGCCAAGGAGGACGAGGAAAAGATGACCTTCTACACAAGTAAAGGTGTTCATCGTTACGTAAAGATGCCCTTCGGTTTGAAGAACGCAGGGCTACTTACCAACGCCTCGTGGATAAAGCCTTCAACAAACAGATAGGCGGTGAATCTCAAGCCTACGTTGATGACATGGTTATCAAGAGCAAGACCGAGGAGGACCTACTCCTTGATGTACGTGAAACATTCGATCGCCCGGTAATCAACATGAAGTCGAACCCTAAGAAATGCTCCTTCGTGTCGAGGAAGGACAATTTTAGGACATTTGATCACTGCTGTGGGATACGAGCTAACCCCTATAAGGTCAAAGCAATCTCCGATCTCCAAGCCCCTAAGTGTCTAAAAGATGTGCAGAGCTCGAATGGGAAGTTGGCGACTTTAAGTCGATTTTTGTCGAAAGGAGTCGATGTGTCCCTACCCTTCTTCAAGACACTCAAAGGATGCGCGGACAAGAAAACTTTCCAATGGAGCCGAGATCAAGTAGCCTTCGTAAGATGAAGGAGTTCATTGAAATACTTCCAACACTTACGCCCCAATCAAAGGCAAAGTGTTGTTTATGTACTTGGCATCCTCACAGAAAGTATTAGCGCAATCCTTATGGCGAGAGAGAAAAGCGACAGATCCCAATTTACTTTGTTAGGTGGTCCTACAAGGAGCGGAGGTCAACTACCCAACCTTGGAGAAGTTAGTTCTCTCCTTAATTTAAGCAGCGAGGAGGCTCGACGCTATTTCCGTGCCCACCCAATTACGCCTTAACCGATAAGCCACCAAGGCATCTTTCTAAACCCGAAAAGTCGGAAGGGTGGCTAAATGGGCTATTGAACTCGGAGAACATGAAATCGAGTTTAAAGGACGAATTCTATCAAAGGGCAAATCCTTGCGCACTTCTTGGCGTAAACACCTTCCGGACCCGATGAAGAAAAGGAAAAGCCCAAAGCTAATCTTTCTCAAGTGCAGTTGAATGGAAGCTTTACACGATGGAGCATCCAGCCCGATGGCTCCGGAGCGTGTCTAATGTTAGTCATCCCGAAGGGAAGGAGCATACATACGCTCTTCGCTTTGAGTTCAAGCCACAAACAACGAAGCGGAATACGAAGCGCTACTAGCAGGACCGACTAGCCAAAGATATGGAGGTCAAAGCTCGCGGTCTTCGAGATTCCCAATTGGTGGCAAACCAAGTGATGTGTTCCTACGAAGCAAGGTAACCCGTCATCAAACAAGATTTGAAAAGACAAAGAGATGCTCGAAAACTTCAACTCTTACACCATCCAACATGTTCGTCGAAACCGTAACAAAAAGGCGACGATTAAGCAAGCTAGCTTCCATGGCTTTCGCCATCTCACTAAGGAGGTTCTCGTGGAAGTCCTTCCGAAAGATCCATCGTTCTCAAAGAGGTCGCCGATGTGATTCACGAAGAAGGAGAGACATGGATGACTCCCATAAGGGAATATTTGATAAGTGGTCTTCCCCAAGATCCCAAACTTGCAAGAAAGATTCGGGTTAAGTCCCCGCAGCACGGCTAATAGGGAAACCCTATATAGGAGGTCGTTTTATCACCTTGGTTACGCGCGAGGCCCCAAGCAAGCTTCGAGCATCATAGCCAAAGTCCATGAAGGATTTTGCGGTCTCCATGCGTGACCTCGCCGCTTGTCTCAAAGATAATGAAGTTGGGCTACTATTGGCCCTCGATGCACAAGGACGCAACCGAAAGCATCCTCAAGTGTGAAGCTTGTCGATACACTCAAACGCTCCAAAATGCCAAGCAAGATATGACAAGTGTGACATCCGCGTGGCCCTTCTCCCATGGGGCATCGATATTGTAGGGCCTATGCCTATAGCTCCCGGAGGAGTCAAGTTCTTGCTAGTAGCGATCGACTACTTCACCAAGTGGGTGGAAGCAAAACCCCAGCCTCGTGACAGGAAGATGATCGAGAAGTTTGCATGGGAACACATTGTGTGCGATTCGAGTACCCCACATCATCATATCTCGACAACGGAAACAGTTTGTCGAAGGAGTCTTCTATGACTTCGCCAAGGGCTCAACATAAAGCAATCCTCGACATCCGCTCATCACCCACAAGGTAATGGACAAGTGGAGGTTACAAACAGAGAAATCGCCAAAGGATCGAGAAAAGGCTAGGTCGAACTCATCATGGATGGGTGGACGAGCCCTCAAGTCTTATGGGCTCACCGGACACATCCTAAGTCAAGCAACGGAGAAACCCCTTCACCCTAACATACGGAATGTAAGCGGTCATCCTTCGAACTAATTGTACACACGGAGCATGTAGCAACGTATGATGCCTCCCAAAATGACGATAGGATCGTGGAAAACCTTGATCTCCTAGAAGAAAGGAGAGAAATAGCTCCATCCGAGAAGCAATACACAAACATAAGATCAAGGCTACTATAACAAAAGGGTCGACCTTTCACTTTCAAGCCCGGAGAATATGTATGCTACCAACAAAGGCAAGCAAAGCGAGTATCGGGAAAACTAGGACCAACTTGGGAAGGACCCTACATGGTAGCCGAGGCCTACGGCAATGGAGCATACAAATTGGCCACTCTTCTCGGAGAACCCATCGACAGACATGGAATGGTACGAACCTTCGAAAGTTCTATGTTTAAAAAGTACTTTAACTTTTTCTTGTAATCAAAAGCTTCTCAAGGAAAGCACACATTATTGGTAGTTGTCTTAGTTTTCATTTCAAGAATGATGTAATCCTCCCTACCAATTCAATGATAATAAGACATTTCCACAAATCTCTTGCTTCGCTTTCTTAAACACAAAGATTTGTTCAACCAAGTCGTTAATGAGTTTCAATGTCGAATGGCTTGAGGTGTAACATATGCCTTATTATTCAAAGGCAACTTAAACATTCACATTAACTCTCCTAGTAGATTTTGGCGCTTGTAAAAATTATTTTTAACAAAGCCATGCTATGTAAAGGATCCGAGATAGAGTGGGTCGCGACCTCCGCCAATGGTCAAGTTGGCCATTATATTCTTGGTGTTGTAATTTACACACAATGAGGTTGTTGAACCTTAGGTTGTAAAATTTAAGCGTCCGCAAAATGGCGTAAGAGAAGTTTACATAACAAACTTAAGCTAAATATGTAGAGGTATGTCCTCTACACTATTGCATTCAAAATACGGCCACGCCTTATACGTGCATAAGGAGCATAGACTCGTCAAATTGTTTTTGGCCCATGGCCATACATCACAAGCATTTAAATTGTTTGGGAAACAAGACACACATTGTCACATAAAATAAATTGTCTTATGGTACATGCCACCCTTTGAACCAAGTTATCGCTAACAGAGCAGCCTTCATTCTTGTTTCTTCGGAGAGGGAGTGGAGGAGGGTTGCACCGAGACCGGCTTAGTAGACATGGTCTTCTTGGTTGGAGTGGTAGGCTTCAGTTTCGAGGTTTCTTAGACAGAGATCTTCGGGGTGCCATTGATCTTTGGTTGCCTCAAGAAGGAAGGAGTACTGCAGCTTGCAAATGCATTTCGCCTCATCATATTCACCTTCAAGTGGGATGGTAGCATTCAATCTTGGAGAAGTCCACAGCTTACCTGCTTGGGCGACCTCCTCCGAGCCAAACACCGTCCATGAAATAGGGCCGACTTGATGACCTTCCACATCCGAGCTCCCACCGTCACTATGATAGAGTTCCATGGCTATGTAAGGCACCACCTTCAAACAACTTCGCACGATCTTTTCGCAAAGATCTTATACCTCATTTGCGTGCCATCGATCTCCTCCTCAACTTTACCTCTACCTCTCCAAGCCTAACCTTCTCACTTTCCAACCCAACGACTTAGCCTCGAGAGCAAGATTCGACCAAATGAGAGTAATAACCTTGGCTTCTTCCGCTTTAAGATTGCCACGCTCCACGGTCAATCGAGCTATCTTTTCTCGAAGGTCTTGGACGACGGGTTCTTCTCAACGTTCCCTCAATCTCGCCATACTTTGCTTCCCGCCTTGGCCACGGTTCGAGCAACCCCGGTCCGGGCATTCAAGTGATTATCCATCACCGCCTCGCAACCCCATTATCATGCATGTCACGTAACTTCTCAATGGACATGTTCTCTAGCATACTCTTCCACCGTGGAGGGTCACATGGTCAACAATCCGATGACAAAGCTAAGGCATTTGGAAGCTCCTTCGCTCGAAGACCTACGAGCAACAAAATATACACAGTTAGCATAATGCTTATATTTTTACCTTCACAATGTCTCATAAGACGTAAATACTTACCATGAACCTCAACGGATTCATCGGGCAATTCAAGGCCTACTTGATAAGCTTTCTCGCCTCGGTAATTTTATGCTTCACAACTCTACTCCCTGAGGTAGGGTGAGATTCTTCCTTTGTTGGATTTCATAGCCTTAGCCACCGTCCCTTTCCTACTCTTTAGCCTATCGCCTATTCTGTTGAGCCAACGACGGGACATCCTCATCCGCAGGATCGTCCGAGTCGACAATGTTCTCCACCGGTTGGGATGTGACCGCCACACAGATTGTGGGGTCTTGATGAAATAGGCTCGCTTAGGAATGCTTACCTCATTATTATTCACAGATGTTGAAGGGAGCCAACGCCATAAGACTCCTCGCCTTTCTCCGCAGCATGAAACTTAAATCTTCATCAAATTCTTGGAACATGAAGTTTCGAACGACATCTCGCAAAATCAAGCAAAAGAAATAAATATCGCTACATTGGTCCTATTTAAATAAATGTGGATAAACATACTTTGTCCTTGGTATATGATCATAGGCTTCTTGGGAGACCCTCCCAACTCGAGCAATCCCACCATGTATAAGATGGCTTCAGGAATACTTGCACATCCACAGGATACTTTGCCAAACGCAGTAACAAGGATCACTCCGAACCTCGTAGGCGGGGATCATTATACCGCTTAGCATTATACCTATTCTCTTTGTTCAACAAATCAATATGTAGGGGAACAATAGTGTCTTGCATGTAGAAAAGCTACCCTTCCAACTCGATATGTTTGTGTAAACGTTTTCAAACAGATTGGGTACATCCGCTCAGTCTTTTGCTAGTGTCAACCAATTGCCCCGGTACAAGTTCAAGAATCCTCTTAAAACTGTCAAGGTTGGTTCATATCCGTAGGCTTTGCACATTACTATGAATGTAGTCAATTTGGCAAACCCAAAGGGATTAAACCTAGAGATGTGAACTTTGTAGTATTGCATAAACTCTAAAATCAGTGGATGTAACGGAATTCTAAGGTTTGAGTGACTAAATGCATGTGTATACAACCCTACGAAACCTGTAGGAGCATCAAAGATACCCTGAGAAGGTTTGGGTAGCATCACTTTGTGTTCTAGTGGGATGGGATAATCGGCTAAATGATCATGTAAATCCTTAGCAGACAAAGTACACTTCTGTTGTTTTATAATAAACTTGGAATCCATGTTTTTATCTTTCACAAAAATGACAAGAAAAGAGAAGCACTTACTTTGTTTTCGAAGATGGTGTGCGCTGGAAAAGATTACTGCGTGTAAAATTAGACGAAGAGAGTAAAATGAGCTAGGGTTTTATCTACCCTCTTTTTGTACTCTCTTTTGCCTCTATTATCTACCGCACACGTGTCCCCACATTTACTCTTATCCGGTGTAGATTTTTAAATTTTAAAATAGAGAAGACTTTTGGTCTCCGGGTATTATGGGAAGTTGTGATTCCTGTAGCGGGCAAGGATAAT
This sequence comes from Chrysanthemum lavandulifolium, assembly GCA_022545495.1. Taxonomy (NCBI): domain Eukaryota; kingdom Viridiplantae; phylum Streptophyta; class Magnoliopsida; order Asterales; family Asteraceae; genus Chrysanthemum; species Chrysanthemum lavandulifolium. Next base: position 273,901,688 of record CM040238.1, read on the forward strand.
GTTTAATTAGCATTTATTGCATTTAGTTAGTTGCACAGTTTTCTTCCAATTAGTATGTTTAATAGCAGGATGGTGTTTTTTCAAAGCATATAGTCGAAAGCAATGCCTCCTCGCTCATATGCATCACTTTCGACTGGGGGGCTTGATGATGTACCCTCCGAGTAGCTCGAAGGACACTCCTACGAGACGTGTCGAAGCCCTTCCATACGAAGGCCCAAGTTAGGATTCTGAAATATCCATAGGCGTCAAACCATTCGTTGGTACGAAGGTTACCTAAGGGGAATTCGCCACTCGAAGCCTTAAGCCCTTCGGGGTATGGCTGACGAAGGAATAATGGATAAGGAACCTCCTGACTTAGTCAAACCCACGATCTCCCTCTCTCTCTTGGCTTCCCCGTCAAGTCTGAGAACGTGGGTCACTAACCCCTAGCGGTTACCCACAATCATGGGACGCCCCCATGATCTCCGACATTTAAGCAAAAGTGCTCTCAACCCTATTTCATTCACTATAAATAGGTTGGACGGGCAATGGATTATGGTATGCTCATTTCACACTCATCACTTTACTTTCATACACTTATACAACCATAACTCATACTTACTCTCACGCCGGAGGTGGTTCGCAGGGTCCTACCCCTGCGCAATCACTTAACGTAGTGTCTTAGTATTTCTTATTCTCAGGTTACAGGCGAGTCTTGACTGGAACACACACCCCTCATTACTTTGATCCTCATCGAAGCCTGGTAGTGCAATCTTTTGCACAATCAGAAACGAAGTGACGTTTTTGGTTCGGTGTAATTACCAAGGCGTGGTAACAAAGGATTGTGTGTAGGAGACCTAGTGATTTCAAAGAGACCGAGATCAAGTACAACACACAAAGGAGATAAGCAACGTGTAGAGTGGTACAAGAATTACATTTTGTTTGTTTGGTGTCGAATAACAAAAAAAAACGTTCGACAACAACACAACAAGAACAAAAGAAGGCCGAGACTTGATTGTGATTCACGGACGAATTTGAGACAAAAAGGCAAGGAGGCAGTGAAAACTTTTGTTAGACCCGTTGGCAAAAATAACAATTTGACAAAAAAAAGGAATCCGAGAAGTTTTTGTCAAAAATTGAAGTCGAGCAGGATTGTTTTTTAAAAAAAGCAACGAGGCAAAAAGATCAAAAGAAATAAAGTGGGAACAAGATCAAACGTTGGTGAACGATTTTCACTAACGAGGCAAAACGAATACATCTCGTATTCATCACAAAATAACGAGGTCACAAGTTTCTAAATTTTCTGGATTTCAATTCATATTAGAATAGTATAGATTTTATTAGTTTATACTATTAGGAAATCCCGAAAACTATTATTTGATCCCGTAGTATTAGGATTCCCGGAAACTATACTTTCACATTAGAAAGAGATACCATACTAAGAAAAGTAATTCCCATTAAACTAGAAAGTGAAAATAATAAACACTCTCAAAATGACAACCGATGATATAGTAACCATATCAACTACAATAAAACCCGTAACACCTATTGCACAATATCAATGCCCTAAGTTGAAAACCACAAACTACACAGTTTGGGCTATACAAATTAAGGTTATACTAGAGGCACATGGCTTATGGGAAGCAATAGAACCGAAGTTAGGAAAACCAGTTGATGACAAAAAGGATAAGGCAACAATTGCCTTCCTATATCAAGCGTTGACGGAAGATGTGGTCTTACAAGTAGCGGGTTGTAAGACGGCAAAGGATTTGTGGGATTCGCTAAAGAAAAGACACGTTGGACAAGATAAAATGCAGCAAGCACGCTTACAATCATTGATGATTGGATTTAACTCACTCCAGATGAAGGAAGATGAGACGGTGGATGCATTTGCAGACAAGTTAAACGGCTATGTCACGAAGGCAAAAGAACTAGGGAAAGCATTAGATGAATCACTTATCGTTAGAAAACTATTAGACTCCACACCCGATAGATTCATTCAGATAGTAGCATCCATAGAACAAACAAGTGATCTAGACGACATTACCCTATATGAGATCACTAGAAAACTCAAAGCGTTTGAGGAAAGAATAAAACTCCGGAAGGGAGGTCAAGTTGAAAGCCAGGAGAATTTACTGTTTACACATGGTGAACACTCAGATAAAGGAAAGCGTTTTAACAAACGTGGAGGTAGATTAAATTACTCACGAGGAAACTGGCAGAATAATAACAACAGAAACAACTCACAAAAGGGAAACTCAAATCATAAAGGAAACCCAAATAATTGAAGTAGGAAGGACTTGAGTAACATAAGATGTTTCAAGTGCAATAAACTTGGACACTATATGAGTAAATGTAGAGCAACATCAACAACCCAGGAACAATCAAACCTTATCTTAGAAGATGATGAACCATCACTATTAATGACTGTGCACGAAACCGAACACAAGGAAGTGTTGTTGAATGAAGAACAAATTCAACCAAAGAAATATGCTACAGCAGATGCGAGCATATGGTATTTAGATAATGGTGCAAGTAACCACATGGTGGTATAAAGAGTCATTTTAGAGATATTGATGAAAGCATAACAGGACGAGTACGTTTTGGAGATGGATCGTATGTACAGATAATGGGTAGAGGATCTATACTGTTAGGTTGTAAGAACCAGGAACAGAAAGTAGTATCCGAAGTATACTACATACCAAACCTCAAGAGCAACATACTTTGTCTAGGACAACTTACTGAAATAGGTTGTAAGGTCATTATGGACGGAAACAAGTTGACTTTGTATGATAAGAACAAGAAATTGTTGATAAGAACAAGATACGTCACAAACACAAGCATTTAATTTTGTCGATATAAGTAAGACTGCATTAAAACATATGTTTGCACTTCGCATGAATTTGGGTAACCCCGATTTTGTCGATATAAGTAAGACTGCATCATAAATGCTTTCCCTTCATTCGCTAAGAAAATCCAACAACGAATTCTCGACAACACCACTTTCCCTTATGAATATTACATGCCGGGGTACATAAAGAAATATATATTTACTTTCAATCATTGCTTGATCAACAATTAGTCTGTTTAGCTAAAATTAAAACTGGTTGTCGAATTGTGCATATACTAGGTGGAGTCAGATTGAAGATCACGGTACGAGTCATTTTTGCATAGTCGATGCAGATAGAAATGTTGTGTCAATGACAACCATTGTCAACTATCCATTTGGTGGCGGTATTTTGTCTCCCACGACCGGAATTGTGCTAAATAACGAAATGGGTGACTTCTCAGCACCTACAGAAATATCACCCGACAGCCTTCCTCCCTCCCCTACAAATTTTATAAGTCCAAACAAGAGACCATTGTCTTCCATGACTCCTGTCATCATTGTCAAGGTAAATTTTGTGACCCGATAATCTTTTATCATTGCTTATTATGTACTAGTTTAAAACACTAAGGACCAGATATGTTAAAACAAAAGTTAATAACTAACTTGGCAGTTATTTCGGTTAGGAAGAGGAAAAGGGTACATCGGTTCAATGATACCGATTCACTCCCTATATATATGTATATACTTGTATCGATACAATGTTAGAAACTTAATACAATTTACTTATTCAATATACTTTGCAACTTATATATCGATCATAGAAAGTTTGGGACAACATTTGGCATCAAGAGCAATGATTACACAACGAAACATTTTTTTGTTTCTACATCAAAACCATTAATGAGAGGCCAAAAGAAACACGCTGAAGAAAGAAGAAGAACACCACCGTTTTTTTTTCTTTTCAGTAAGGGACGTTTGTTTTCTTAATCTTCCAAAGAAAACAAACAAGTTTGGATAAGGAGAAGCGTAGAAGAGATGGTGCACAATCTGTTTTACATTGAAGTTGCAAGCGTTACACATCAAACGATATTGGTGTCGAGAACTTTGTTGGCAACAACGAAGGGAAGGAAGAGTCGGAGACTTTGTGTGAAACCGGTTGAAAACAAAGACACAAAGCATCATAAGACGGAGACTCTAGAGGCGCAGGTGACGTTGTTGTAAAAAAAACGTACACATAGAAGGAACAAGGAGTACTCAAGGAAAGTGTGTGGAGTTTTGTGTTGATACGACACAAGAACAACAACAACGCCGGAGGAAACAAGATGAAGGACTGTTTTGTTTCATTGAAACGAATTCAGAAACTGATGATGTACCCTCTGAGTAGCTCGAAGGATACTCCTACGAGACGTGTCGAAGCCCTTCCATACGAAGGCCCAAGTTAGGATTCTGAAATATCCATAGGCGTCAAACCATTCGTTGGTACGAAGGTTACCTAAGGGGAATTCGCCACTCGAAGCCTTAAGCCCTTTGGGGTATGGCTGACGAAGGAATAATGGATAAGGAACCTCCTGACTTAGTCAAACCCACGATCTCCTCTCTCTTGGCTTCCCGTCAAGTCCGAGAACGTGGGTCACTAACCCCTAGCGGTTACCCACAATCATGGGACGCCCCATGATCTCCGACATTTAAGCGAAGTGCTCTCAACCCTATTTCATTCACTATAAATAGGTTGGACGGGCAATGGATTATGGTATGCTCGCTTCACACTCATCACTTTACTTTCATACACTTATACAACCATAACTCATACTTACTCTCACGCCGGAGGTCGCTCGCAGGTCCTACCCCGCAATCACTTAACGTAGTGTCTTAGTATTTCTTATTCTCGTGTTACAAAGTAGTCTTGACCGAACACACACCCTCATTACTTTGATCCTCATCAAGCCTCGGTAGTGTAATCTTTTGCACAATCGGTGGCGCCATCCGTGGGACCACAACTATTAGTCCCGTAATCACCCGGCCCTAATACCTTAACCAACTACGCTACTTTTCCGGCATGGAACCAGAAGAGAAGATTCACCTCCACCGTGTTTCTACTCGTCCCACTCACCACAACCAACACCGATAACCTCGCCCCATAACAACCTCAACCTTCACCACACGATCTCGTTTGGAAACTACTCCGTGCATCACGCCTCAACATCCGCTAACCCTATTTGGACATCGGTCCCGCCGTGAGAGGCAAACTTTGAGGCCTTAGATTCTCTGCTAAGGGCTCACAAGAGACAAGTTCGTAACACAGAAATGCGGAGGGAGTTGGAATACTCCAGCGAGGAGTATGACGAGGAGATTGAAATGGAGGATAGGCCTCAACCTATGGGTAGGAGACGCTTGGCTCTACGAAATGGTTCCCCTTCCGTTAGAAGGTCAAATGGAAGGACGGTGGGTTTTGAAGAAGGACTCGGAGGAAATCCGAGTAGAAGGGACAAAATGCATGGTGAAAGAAGGAGCGAGAACTCCAACGGAGGAAGCAACCCAGTAGGAAATGGAGGGGTAAACCTACCTCGTCTTCTAGCAGCCCATTTGGGAAGAGAAGGGGCGGGGGCTCCAGTACCACCCTCTTATGTTTTGAGTATCGGAGATCCATCTCCCTACTCCAACATGAACCAATTACCCCCTCCGGGAATGAATCCCTATTTACCTACTCAAACCTACAACACTTACCCTCCAAATGGTTCTATCCCAAACCAGAATTACCAGCAGATGCCCTACGGACAGATTCCCACACAATCAATGGGAATATACCCTTCGTACCAAACTTCCACTACATACCCTACCTATTCACAGCCATTTCCTAACCCGTATAACCCTACACCTGTTTATCCACCTCCGTACAACCCTTACGGTGCCGAAGCCTCTGGAGCTTGCACACCCTTCGTGAAATGGATCGAGGACTACCCTTTACCTGACGGCGTGAAGATGCCTACTCATATAGGCACCTACGATGGAAAAGGTGATCCCGATAACTTTCTTCACTTATTTGAAGGCGCTATCAAAATGCAAAAGTGGGTCATGCCGGTAGCAGGCCATATGTTCACTTACACGCTCAGAGACTCCGCAAGAATATGGTGGAACGGACAGAAGCTAGGAAGCATTGTGAGTTTAGATGATCTTAAGGCTAAGTTCCGGTTACACTTTAACCAGCAGAAGAAGCACACTAAAACTTACTTAACCGTGCACACCATCAAACAAAGGGACAACGAAAGCACGAGGGCCTTCGTTACCAGATACACTGATGAAACTTTGCAGATTATGGGCCTACACGAAGATCAGAGGATCTCCGGTTTTGTACATGGCCTTCGAACTAGAAGCTTGGTGGAATTCCTGTCCACCGATCTTCCCAACACCTACTAAAATTTGGACAAGGCATTTACACTAAATTTTGTCTACACAACACATGTAATGCAAAAACAGTTGAGAAGAAATTAAAAAGAACATTTTCTTCTTGAAGGGACGTTGTTTCTATCTTGAAACAAACGTTATAAGTCAGAACAAGAAGAATGGTTTCCAATACTTTCACATATGAAGTGGAAAGAACGTTACGAAACTAGCAAAAGATATGTTGGGACTTGTTTAAACTAAGGAAAAAGACAATGAGAAACGGGGAAAAGAACAAGCTTTATATTGAACGATACATAAAGGATGGAACAGAATTCAAAGAATACAGATCGACATTGTCATAGATCTGCAATACCAAGTGAGCTCATAGAACTTATCAATATCCAAGTGGTTCCATCGAAGCTTGGACAAGGAGTTGACAAGGACCATCGATTGTCAACGCCCTTTGTTCTTAAGGATAGGCTAAACCTGATTAATCGGAGCCCAAGATCCCACTTAGTCAACCCTCACATCACAAGTGGCATGGTTCCCTCAGCGGGCTTACTTCTACATAGCCAACTCACTTCCACAAACAAGGTCCAGATATTAGATATAAGGTCTGACTATCATGTTCAGATCTGCCTCTCATTACTCATCTCTCAACGAGCGTACCTACACCTGGCCATACTGGATCGAGTTCCCTGATCCGCTTAGGGTCTCGGAACCCTTTACAATATGGTGGAGCACACACATTATGTCCCCTGACACACCATAACTGTTAACCTAACTTCCCTCTTACACGAATCGAACACGGCACCAACACTCCGTACGATTTTCACCGACAGAACACTGACATTTATGATCTCTTGAAACGAACCGATCGACCTCACTCGAATTCAACCCTAGGTAAACTTGACAGGCATCAGCCTCAACTATGACTTCGTAACCAGTCATCCGTAGAGTCAAAACCCTAGCAAGCCTTGATCCGAGGGACATGGTGAAGCGAGCGTTGCACTCAAGGCCCTAGAGAAGGGGAAGGTAGCCTAACGATGGAAAGCGGATGCAAGGCCTCAAGCACACTTAGTAGACAGACTCCTCCGCTCCATCGAAACCCTCGGAGAAGAACGCTGACTACCCGTAATCGAAAATCCATCCTCAATGAATCTACCGCATATAAGCCATACTACTAAATTTGAATGGTCACTCTATCAGTGAAATCGGAATGCCTACATCTTCCACCTTACAACATACCATCCAATTCACAAACCTAACACCACAACCATACGGCTACCAAATTAACAGCCGTAAATCCATACGAGGCTCTAACCCCTAGATCCGTAATATGAAGGTAACCTCACTAGTCTACTTTAGGACTGTCAAGTTAGAGGGCTTCACTAGAAGCATATTACAAGCTGAGTCCTCCGCCTACGTGAATGAATCATGACACGATACTGGTTGCACTATTTAATCATGCAAGTGCACACTTAGCCCAAATTACTTACCAGACCCGACAAGAAATGCTGAGCTATTAGGATCCATTTCATATGGGAAACATTGGTCACTGTCACTTCAACCTACATCTTCTCAACCTACCGATCAAAGCACACGAGGTAACGCAACGGCTCGATAGAGCAAAGCTCCATCTGCCCAGAGGAATGTGCATACCTAACAGCAAGACGATCGACACCACCAAACTACCATGGTCTAATTCGAAACTCCGATTGAGGCGTAAGAACGCAACGGGGTCCGAGCAAGCGAATGCCACACAGGTACCGGACATGAAATGAAGACAAGGAAGAGACGTAGATAAAAGCGCAGAACCGGTAGACAAAGCAACGTGAACACAGAAAAGGAGAAAATCCGATCTCGAGACGTAGGCAAGGAACACATGTGAAAGACGTGTTAGAAGGATACCTTCAGAAAGAGGAAGCAGCGGATAGGAAACTCAATAGAGAAGGAGGAACCTCGACCAACCAGGAATGCGAGCTGAAGACTAATGATCTCGAGGACATCTTGGAAGAGCAAGAGAGCTATCCGTAACTACCTTCCGAAGTAAGAGACCTGAGTCCTACCCATGCAAACTAACCATGAGGCCTATTCCGATGGAAGCATTTGTAAATTAGTAATACCTACAAACTTATAAGGTCGACTATCCCCCGGATGTAGCAGTATGCCTATAGGTGTCAACCCATGGACTCATAGATGCGTGGAACATTGACCCAACTATCGGAGACTATGGCAATATAAGTTCGGCTAAATAGTAGACCTACACAGTGTTATACAACGCCAAATTCAACTGACGCAGCTACTGATGTGCGAAAGACAGGTAAGAAACAAGGATCGACTCGATCCGACGCAAAGAAGCCACTGACATAAAGGACTCAGAGGACAAGTGGGTACCGAAAACCAGCAATTTGAAGCGATCAAGATGACCGCAGGTATACCAGCGGTGACAATCACAAAGTAAGTTGCCATAGCCGAGTCGAGTAAATCATGTGAAACTGAGCATATGACAGGAGCTCCAGATAGCTAAGGTCGCAAAGGGTTACAAAGACCGAGGAGGTCACTGAAAATTAGGCCTCGTGAACAGGGCGAGTCACCGAAGTCCGTGATAGACATCAACACATGCAAGTCGACTTACCTCAAAGATAGCTGATCGGATCAACAAGGGTTAAGGATGATTGCATAGGCTGGTAATCTCATAGTTCTCAGACATCCCCAGGTTGAAAGTTCAGGACTTAAGTTAAGGTCGAAGAAAGGTCTGAATCAAAGCATCGGAAGCATGGAAATTGCAGGATATGGAAGCGATGTCGAAACAGGTAATTCAACCAAGGATCCGGACTCAGCAACTATATTGAAGCGATTGAGTACCTAATGAGAACGTCTGAAAGCTTCCAATTCTCACAATTCGCCTAGTAACATGCAAGTCGACTTTGTCGAAAGGAGCGTATCCTCAGATTGAATGAAAGAACACTGCATGGTAAGAGTTCGAAATAAGCAGGACTTCAACTTGACATACGAAGGAGCTACATCCGGAGTAAAGGACTTTAAGGCGAAGATGCAGGATAAAGAGCATGAGTAGTCTGGAACAGAGTAAGCTATCCCAAGGAATTTCCCACAATTTACAAGGAAACCACTTCAGCCAAAGAAGGAAGCAAGCACAGGTTCAGCAAATCATTGCGATGGAGGGCAATGCATGACCGAGTGACTCATAAAGGATTGAAGAAGAGCATAATCTGAAAGACTTACACCGAACGGCGTTCGGACCATGAAAGATGATAAGCAAGCGCTATCCTTGTTCAAAGGACGATTCGTCTGAAGTTACCGAGTCATCCGTAAGGTGCTGGACAAAGGAGTCGAAGGAATTACTTTGTCTCTGCCCAAACAACTGGAAACCTATAAGCGAGCCAGAACACAGCTCCAGCTGCGTCTATGGTTCCAAGGCTCAGAACTGGCCTCTTCATGAGCGATGCTATCAGAGACGCATAAAGATCAAAAGAATGGATTGGCTATTACGCTCAGTCCAAATGCGGAAAGATCTGTATAGTTCGGCCAGAACAAGTGTCTTAGTCACGATCATCGAGCAAGGAAGTTAGACCTGAGGATTCGTCAGATCCATCGTTGCTAAGTCATGTGTCCTGAGACACAGTAGCGATCGACATCCTGAAATGGCCAAGAAGTCATCCCAAGATTTCGGAGGAAGCACTTCAGTGGACCATCCTACCCTTCAACCGATGCTTAGCATCCTATCCAGATCAATTTCAAGGCATCGCCTCCAGGTGGCAAAGAGTAGTAAATGGCACGATCGAGCAAGGCATGAACTCCTCATGTAAGTGCGAACGCCCAAGTCAGTCATGACAAACGAAGCTATGATGGACTCTACACATCATCGGCATCAATATCCGACTAAAGGAGGCCAAGCAGTCAGGCGTTTCTGAAGTAGCAAAGCTGCAACCAATGTGGAGCTCATAACTGACTCACAGCCTAGAGTCAACAGGAACGACGAATAGAATGGGGCAAAGCCAAATGTCTACGGAGTACACTCATCACATCGAAGGCAAGAGTGTCGAAGAAGTACACTACAAAGTTCATCGTAAAACAAGCACTTAAATCAAGCTAATAAGGCAGCTTGTAAAGTTCGGAATTCAAGAGACATGGTAAGTCGTGCATCATCAAGTAGGTAACAATCTAAGCAATTAGAACACCTAAATGAACGACTTCATCCAAGACTAATGGCCAACTAGCGAGATCCCAGAACACCTTGGTTCGGCAACAGAAAGCTCTCGAGCATACTAAATATTGATCAAGCATCAGCGGACCCTATGGTTCAATTCAGATATGTATGCTCCTAATAGCAAAAAGTGCTCGAATCCTGAATTGGAAGCTTGAGCACGAATTAAACAAAAGAGTATTGTACTCGCTGCTTATTGAACGTATGCTCTTACTATAGAACTCTCAATTTGCCAGTAATCACTATTGAAATTGTTAAAATTGAATGTATCATCCACCATCTGAAAGAAGATCAGAACCGTTTCATGTACTTGAGATTCATGAGTTGTTAACATATCTTATTAGGGGTCAGACTTCATTACTTAAGGTCTAGAGATGCTTGTCACAACAATAATACAATGGAGATGCTACAATGATTCGCTAATAAACTTGACTATATGGAGCTGCCATCTGGTAATCCTACCGAACACCTGAACCGTTAAACCCAAACATCGAAATTTCATTAAGGCTATGACCGACCATTAGTCAACTTATCCTTCCAAAGGACGAAGTCTCGAAACCATTGATTCGCCTCTCAGAAATTTATGTTTGAAAGTTCCAACTCAATTAAGGATTGCTCAAGGTAACGGTTTGCTATTGCCAAACGCCATCAAGCTTAGGAGGTAGGCATCTCGAAGCCGCTATGCCGGTCCGGAGCAGTCTGGATGGTATATATACAGGAGCTCCCACGACCTTATGGATAAGCCTCAGAAGTCTATACAATTTACTCTGGCAATCACTAGCATGGGCCAAATCAATATTGGAGTCCAATTCTTCGGATTTGGAGATTCCCACAATGTAATAAACTGCATTTCCTAGTAAATTCGACCCTCAAACTCAAGAGCCTGTAAAAGCAGATTTCAGCTTCGAATCTTCTCAATTACCTCTTCATTGATCCTCCACACTTTCTCATCACATACTACTCCGTGCAAGCAACCATTAGAGCAGTTCTACGAACTCACTAAGGACGGTTCTCGTGGAAGCTTCCATCAGTCATGCAGTTGCAATATGCATTTGATTTTCACTAAGTTCTCGAACAACTTAGTATTGAAATTTGACCATGGTTTCACAGATTCCAAAGCAAAAATAGAACGCTAATCAGATTATGGGAACCTTTAAGCAGCTTCTAACTCTTCCAGCTCAATCCTGTCGAATCCATACGCATCAATGATATGGATCCTCTCTCACCATCTATATTCGTTATACCATTCTCATAATCATAGTATAATCACACTCGGAATGCTATGTGGAAAGCTACCTGGCACAAACCTCAAGAGCAACATACTTTGTCTAGGACAACTTACTGAAATAGGTTGTAAGGTCATTATGGACGGAAACAAGTTGACTTTGTATGATAAGAACAAGAAATTGTTGATGAAGGTAGAAAGATCTAAGAATCGACTCTACAAAATTCAGTTACAGATAGAAGCACCTATATGTCTCTTAGCAAACATAGATAACCAAGCATGGTTATGGCATGCTAGATTAGGTCATCTAAACTTTGATGATATAAACAAGATGACTAAGTTGGTCAAGGCGGAAGATGGTAACTCAGTTGACGCAACTTACTACAGAAGTTTAATTGGAAGTCTCAGGTACTTACTACATACAAGACCAGATCTTAGTTATTCAGTCGGACTACTCAACAGATTTATGCAAGACCCAAAGGATCATCACCTAAAGGCAATAAAGCAAGTAATCCGATATAAGTTGGTCAAGGCGGAAGATGGTAACCCGATAATCTTTTATCATTGCTTATTATGTACTAGTTTAAAACACTAAGGACCAGATATGTTAAAACAGAAGTTAATAACTAACTTGGCAGTTATTTCGGTTAGGAAGAGGGAAGGGTACATCGGTTCAATGACACCGATTCACTCCCTATATATATGTATATACTTCTATCGATACAATGTTAGAAACTTAATACAATTTACTTATTCAATATACTTTGCAACTTATATATCGATCATAGAAAGTTTGGGACAAGAAATTTGACTCCGAAAGTCAACCACAATACCTACGATTTCTTTTTAAAGACTGCTACGCCGGTTCTAAAAAATTTGAACGTTGACTCTCGATTTCTTTTTGACAGGGTGATCAACTGGTAGGGGTGATCGGAGGGAGTGGTGGGGTGTACATAATTCCAGCAGTTATACAGGTCTTTCTTAACCACTTCATTCTAGGAATGGAGCCGTTAGACGCTGTTCAGTCTCCACGAGTATACCACAAGGTTTTTTCTTTTTCTCTATTGTTTTCTAAACGCAGAAAAAGTCGCCCATATGTGAGGAATAATGTGATCGCCAAAGCCTTTGCTGATCACTCATGTTTTATACCAAAAAGCAAATTTTGGACTAATGTGATTTAGGAAGTTGTATGTCTAAAAAATCATTTTAAATGATTTGGACCTGTTCGTGCCTATTTTGCCAGTCGTCTACTAGCTAACTTTTAGGATTCACCCATTTGACACGCTACAGGAAAAACAGAACCCTTTTCGACCCATTCATAAATACTGATTGGGTCAAAATTGCCATCTCTATTTGAGACATTCTCATTCGTCTCATTTTATGCAGTTGATACCGAATGTGGTATACTATGAAAACTGGACAGTGATCGATGGTGATCATATTGAGCTTTCAGATGACCGAAAGAAATTTTTAAGAGAAAGTGGTCATGTATTGCAGTCAAAATCCAGTGGAGCAGTAAGTCAACTAATAGTTCAAACACTAAAGAAACCGATTCAGAACAGAAGAGTGTCTTACAATCGTAAACAAGTTTTGAAAGGGATGCTTACTGCTATAAGTGATCCGAGGAAAGATGGTAGGCCTGCTGCGTGTTAATAATCACCACTCTGACTGTAATAAAACATTTAATCATTCAGGATTTTCCACTAAAAGGTAGTATTCTTATGTCATTTTTATGATACATTGTTGTGTAAATATGAAGTACAATAATTGGAAAGTATCATGGTCAAGGCAATTTAAGTGCATTTCGTGCCACTTCCTCTATTAGCAGTAATGGCATAATAACTCGTTGGATATGTCTATTTCAACTCCAAGAAAGCTTTATTCAATGATATCTTCGAAATGTCTACATATATTTAGTTTGTTGTCTACTAATTACCATGTTTTCCATCCTATTCGATTGATTTGGCCTGCATGGCATTCGAAAACAGTATAGATTGCTTACTTGGACTACGCACAGGTTCAATTAGATAACTCATAAATCATGACTTCCAAATGATGCTATAAGATATTGCATTACATCATATGCATTCTGCTGAAAGATCCAAACGCAATAAAGCTTTGCTTGTATGCTCCTGGATGAGATGTGGTACACGTTGTCGAGACTCTTGTGAATAGGAGAGGTAATCCCTATCACCGGCTTTTTATAAATGACGTTTATGATGCCCTTAGGTCTAAGATATTACTTATTATTGGCCAAGAACAAATATTGTGCATCAAAACAGTTAATTAGTTCAGCCCAAACGACACATTAATGATTTTTGCATTAAAAATACAAAGTATTTTTGGCTGAAGACTTTTGGATAAAAATGTGCTTTAGATCAACACAACGTCGGGCTGGGTTGACCTGCTTACACTTTTATGTCCTGATTTTATAAATATCTGTTGCCTTCATTATTAATAAAGTGAAGTATTATTAGAATGAGTATAAATAACGTTATGTTTTCGATAACAAGAGTGAAAATACGTATCATACAACGTTAACTATCTAATGTAATAGAGATAACAAAAAAAAATGAAAAATGATGAGAGCATGGCTAAAGCCAACATAAGAAAGGTATAGTCATCACATGATCCATACTGCAGATAACTTGTATCACAAAACACATTAAATACCACTTGAAGAGCCTTACTTACTCAACTTCAAACGGCCAGTGTGATAAAAGTTATGTTTGTTAGCCGTATTACATAGCAGTTGCATGAATTTATCTTCGTAATCAAAAGTCCATGTGTCATAGAGTTGCAGGGTCAGAAAACAGCAGATGTGAGCATTCTGTTCCTGATGAATTCAGCCACACAAACGACACGATATCTAACGAGAGCATATATCAGTGACCTAATTGATTTAACAGTTACAATGCAAGACCATTTACATCGAAAATTAAAGACCATTTATAGAAACTATCAACTGTGGATTCATCACTTATGAATTAATGAAAAAACTCTGTAGCTGTCGGGATATCTACCACGTCGATCTGAACATTCAAGAAACTGGAAACCTTTATCTTCCAAATCAGAGAGAGCCTACCAACGGAAAGATAACATTATTAAAGCAGTGCAATAATATAAACTAATTATAATCAGGGTAAACGGATATTAAAACTATGAATCACACAAACAAACCCAAGTGGAAAGAAAAGAAAAACATTACATTTAAACAATTATCTGTTGGTTTCTTCTTCTTGTTTCACAGGTTTATGTTGCGATAAAATAAAAGTGCAGAGGTTTAGATACTGAACAAACGATATATATTCTGAATTGTATTGATGTGATGTTGTGTTTACAGAATTCTTGCCCTATATATAGTTTTCTAACCGGTGTAAACATTGGTACCGGTTTTATTCTAAACGTTATGTCCCTTAGGACTCTTAACCGCTATTTATTTACAGTATTACATACATATTTCCTAATAATTACACCAAGACCCCTATATTTAGTTTATACTCCAATATTATCATCCCCAAGTGCAATATCGTTGACATGGCCAAGGCTTGATAAAAGACCTCAAAGCAATTCTTCTTCTATATCATCTCGATCTCGTCCAATATATTGCGAAAATTTGTGGCTTCCCTTGTAATTTAAGTGAGCTTTGACTAAAGAAGACACATTTTCCACCAAAAACTCCTCCAAATACATCTTTCCTTTTATTGTTACTGACAAGATATAAGGAGCATTGATTTCTAGTGTATCTATATAGTCATCCGCCTCAGGATACCTATAGCCATAACCAGAGAGGACCAAGTTCTTAACACTCTTTGAACTAACATCAATTCGGCTAAAACCGCAACAATAATTCAGCTGCAAAGTTTCCAAAAAAGGAATTCCCAAAAATATATCTCCAATTGAATCTTCATCTAATTCCCCTCTGTCAATACATAGAAACTTAAGTTTATCCCAATGAATAGCACCATTAGGAGGATTAAATAAACAACACGAAAGTTTCATACTCATAGAATATGAATCCTTCAAAAACAACTCATCATCATAGCTAAACCTTTCGAGAGTTTCTAAATCGGATGACAAATGTTCAAGTACTCCAAAGTTTCCAAACAAGGACTTCGGGATACGTCCAACAAGATCGCAATCATTCAACTCCAAAGTTTCCAAACAAGGACTTCCGGATATTATTTTTCCTATTAAATCTTCATCTAATTTCTCTTTGTCAATACACAGAAACTTAAGTTTATCCCAACGAATAGCACCATTAGGAGGACTAAATGCACAACGCAAAACTCTCATACTTGTAAGGCATGAATTGTTGAAAAACAACTCATCATCACAGGACTGATGACTAAACATGTCCGTTATCCATAAATCAATCTCTTGAACATTACGCGTAATAGCATAACGTATCCAACTATTGAATTGCAACATAGGGTTGTCAACGTCTAAAATTTGAAGTTTAAATTTTTTGAGGTTCAGATCGGCAGGACATTTAGTTAGGGTATGGTTGATAAACGAAAAGAAGTTGGTGACATCATTATCCCTATAACCTCCGTCTTTGGTGGCATCCTCATCTATGAAAACGAGAGTAGGAAGTCGAGTCCAAAGATGTTGCCATCGTTTGGAGATAGTAGCTGTTGTTTTAATCGCCTCTTTTGTGGACATTAATCTCTCTTCTCCTTTTTCTTTGTCCATGATTTTGATTCTAGATATGATTTCCAGTAATAAATGATCCGGTAAAGAACTGATTCTATCTTCTTCAGCCATGATTTTAGGATAAATTTAAATGGTTATCAAGTTATGATGGTTGAAGGTGATCGATATTGGGTATTTATAAAGCGTTAACTTGGAGTTGAAGTAATAAATTATTAACTCTATATAAAAAAGTAATAAAGTTGCGGGCCAGAACTTGGGATCAGTTTTGGTCCATTAAAAGTGCGAGAGAACCTGCTTTGTTGGAGGTATAAACCGACTTTCTCTATACGGATAATAACCAGTCGCTTCTTCTCCACCGCCACAACCGACACCCAGAGAAACCAAGAACAAAAGATGTAGATCTGTGCCGATTTCATCGGATGTTTCTGGAGGGATGGAATATACACATGGAGTTGGATTGATTTCATGGTGATTTGAAATCAGAAACCGGTAGTTGGTCCCGTAAAGTTCTTCTTTCTTCTTAACAATGTTTTAATTTGTCTAATTTTTACTCCTCTTTAATTTATGTTGGCGATTTTAGGCAAGAAGAGTACGGGTATTGCAATTTGTTTGAGGAGACATTATCACACCTTTCTACATCAGCTTATTTTGGACAAACAGCTTTGGAATTTCAATATGAGGTAAGTTGATACACATAGTTATGTTTATTAGATGCGAGTATACAACCAATTGTTTGATGAAATGCTAGATGAAAAAGAAAATCAAATCTGAAATTAGGTGTGAAATCTTCTGAAATGTTTACAGGTTCAGTCTGCTACTGATGTTCGAAATCTGTTTTCTGATTGAATTTTTTTAATTAAAATATTTTTATATGGTAGGCTTTTGTAATCTAATTTTCCTTACTTATAATTATCTTAAAAGTCATTTACTGATTTGTCTTACCTATTAATCAAGCAGCAGCCGCAACCATAATCGCCATATCAGCAACAGCAACAGGAATAGATGCACAATCCCATTCATCATTTTTTATCTACAACCATACAGGTATTCCTTTATCGCTTTTTTAGTTGTGCCCATTACCAGATAGGTGGACCTTCTGTTTTAAGGTTAGCTTATATGATGCTTTTCACGTATAGGTCTTTTGATTTTTATGAATCTTTTGTTTGATAGGTTTATAGACTTTGTTAGTAAAAGTAAATTCGCATAGTTAACTGTTATCCAGAATGCGTTTGCTAATATGGCGATTATGGTTGCGGCTGCTGCTTGATAATAGGTAAGACAAATCAGTAAATGACTTTTAAGATATGTTTAGGTATGAATATCTGTTATTTTGAGGTTGTTAATATATGCATCTATCTTTGATCTAATGTAAGTTTATTAACCTTACTTTCATATTCCATGTTTTTTGAAGGATTATAATTTTTGTGCAACTGTATCATTCTGTTGAAATCAGTGGTTGATTTGAATTTCGGATGTTGATTCATAGTTTGAAGAAGTGTGGAAATGTGGGATCGGCTCTTGGAAGAGTATTAGTTTGGGCTTCAGCACTCCAAGAGAGATTACTGAAGGTATATTGTATTTTTGGATGAACCAGTAGTATACCCCGAAGTTTCCACCAAAAAAATTGAGTCGGTGTTCAAGCTTCAAGTAAGTATATCAGATCATTCCATTTTAGCTCCGTTTTCCTTTGAAAACTTTCAGTTTCGGAATTTTGTTTTAGGTTTCAGCAATCTTGAGATTTTCTCTTTTCTGGGTTACAGTTAGGGTTTTGGAATTTTTCCAAAAAGGAGTCGTGCCAAATGGTCCAAATGAGTTCAGGGTTATGGTTTGTGCCAACGTTAAAGTGGTAATAGTTTGTTTGCATTGGATGTTTAATTATGTTGAATTTTTGATTTTTATGCCTTTTTGGTGTTGTCAATTTGATACTTTTCTTGATTGATGCTGCTAACTAGAAAATATGCAAATACAAAGCTAATTATTTGGGATTATAGTTCTTGGAATCATCACAACTTGAAGCTAAGGAAGGAATTCATTCGTTCAACATAGGTTTTTGTCTACCTTTTATCTTTAGTTGCAAATATATTTGAATGCCCAGATGCTTACTGATTATTTTTTTACAAGATTAGTAGCTTAACATATATAATTTCTTTTTGAAGTTTTCAAATGGCTACAGAAAATACGCGAAGGCGAGCTGAAGTAGAAGCTAAATTAGAAGCCACGCAAAGAAAGACATGGAAGCAGATCGATGTGCACTATTAAAGGTATTGAAAACTTTATTCATCATGATAGTAAGAATAAGCGCATTAAGAAACATAACGACGTTGATTTAAAGGTAGTTATCATAATAATGTAAACCTCAACAAATTGTTTTTGTTATTGTGTGTGGGATGTAAACTCTTATTTATTTAGAGGTGTCGCTTACCCACAAAGAAATCAGACGGTGGGAAAAAGTTTGAAATTCGTATGTATGTCTGCACTCATAAAATGGACTGACCACCCTAGTTAAATTAAAATATCCCCATCAACTCATTTTTAAAGAGGCGACAATGAAAAGTTTGGGAAGGCTTTATTACCATTGAAAGATAATGGCAAATGGATTATCAAGTAGGGGAAGATGTAATTCATATGTATTGAGCCTTATACTTGGTTTACACCATCTTTTCCAAAGGGGCAATAACGAATATTGGACTTTATGCAAGCAAAAATTAGAAAATCCTCAAGAAACGTAGAAGATTTGACCATCGCCGTCCAATTAATAAAGAAAGAGAGTGAAAAGCTCCTTGAAAGGGCTCCTCTTGCTGAAATAAGATGACTAAAGCCTATGGTTAACTAAGGTAGGCCATACATTCCATTGCTTAAAAAATTTCAATAGAATTTTTTTGGTGATGTATAATACCATACCATAATGTACATCTAATGGGCAGAACACAAGTATATAACCATTATGGTCTTTGAAATATTGATTTCGGTTCACATGGTTCTATTTGAATGACAAAGAGAGAAAAGTTCTGTTTGAATGATTTGTTAACAATTTGATTAAGTGTTGAAATTGATTTATTAGCTATTGATTTTCTACATTATAAGTGTGATGAATTTCGACAAGAAGTAATTTGCGTTTAATTATCTTTTTTGT
This sequence comes from Chrysanthemum lavandulifolium, assembly GCA_022545495.1. Classification (NCBI taxonomy): domain Eukaryota; kingdom Viridiplantae; phylum Streptophyta; class Magnoliopsida; order Asterales; family Asteraceae; genus Chrysanthemum; species Chrysanthemum lavandulifolium. Next base: position 273,921,120 of record CM040238.1, read on the forward strand.
TCACACTAATAGGTACCATTTTGATGATTGTTTCTAGGTGAATGCGATACTGACGAGGAAAGCGAATACACCGGGGCTGAAATATAACTTACTTTTTATTTTGTAGGATGTACCTGAGGATTTAGGGTTGGAGTCTGATACGCTCGCTCAAGGCAATTCAAAGAACTAACAAAAGATGAGTAGGGAACTATTGATAAGGGATTGGGTTTGTTCATCAAATAAGTTCATAAGCCTATATATGGGGAAAAAAAAAAAAAAACAAAGGTACAAAGCAGCAGAGGCGAAACTAGGCAAAGGTTTACTGACTTCCAACAAGGTACTTACAGTTAAAAGTTGTTACGGGTAAAACATAAAATTGTAGTTAAGATGGGCTAAAATTTTCTTATACTTACAGCCCTTAAAAAAAATTTGCTGATAAACACGTGCACACAACTATTTGGGAATCAAACCAAGGCCGCATGCTAAAAGCAATTTTAAAATTAATATCGTATGACCCATTACCCAGCCCACCTAAACTGTAGGTTTAATGATGGTGAGCAGAAACGTTTCAGGTTAAAAAAACTGCTGTGAGTTTATCCGAGATTGAGATTTTAGGATCAAAACATGTAATATGTTTGTATAACCTTTGTATAATCAAGTTAAAAGGGTGTTTGGGTTACGGGTTACCTTACTTAATTGGCTTATGTGCGTATTTGATTTTGGAAAAAAAGATAACTTTAGTTTTTAGAGCTAACACGCAGTTCAGGGTGCTCAGCTAATGGGTCAAAACTGACTTGGGTGCGAACGAGTCAAGACATGATGACCAGAACATATTTAGACCAAAAAATTCGGTTTATAGACACATCGTTTGTAATATATGTAAGTGTATCTGTATACTACTACTACTATACCAGTCTAATGCTCCGCTCCTGAGTTTAGATTTATGGGTGACTATTTCCCGAGGTTTCTAAACTAATTGACGACTCTTGCAGGGAGAGGTTCATACAGACAATCTTTGACATCATCGTGGTACCGTCGAAACCAGACCTAAGAGCTTCAGCAGAGAAATACGCACTTAAAAGGTTATGTTCATGTAATACTAGTGATATACAGATACAATTTCACACTTGCAAACACTGATGATTGTTTTTTTTTTTTTTTTTTAAATATTTCTTTATCTCTTCCTTATTCCATAATAAATGGGTATACAATATTCAGTTTTGTTAGTAACTTATAGCCATTCTTTCATGTATTTCCCGGTATCACCCTATTTCCCTAAATATGAATATTCATGAGTTTAAGAACTAGACAAGTCTTCCTTATTACATATAATATGGGTATGAAATATTCAGTTTTGTTAGTAACTTATAACCACTCTTTAATCATTTGGTTTTTTATATGATGTTGAGCAAAAAATTGGAACTCTTTTCAGTTTGTTTGGATACAAGTCCACTTTCCTATCAGCTGGACACGGATTCGGCACATGAGTCGACAGTTGGGTGGTTTTCTTTCAGGTCCGTTCCCATTTTCACTTCATATTGTTTGCTTCTAAATATCTGCATACAGTGTCTATTTGCCCTTTCTGCCAGTCGATCTGTTATAGTGTGTGGTAATGATTTACCTTTTAATATTATTGATAAAATCATTTGACCCGACCCTAACCTGATAAGGCTTATCGGTTCCGGTCAAATCGGGCCAAAAATTCTAACCGGGTTGTTTTGATCCTTACCCGATAACCCGATAGTATTATCGGGTCGGCTTAGGGTTAAAAAAATATTGCCATCGGGTTATCGGGTCAACCCAATAAGACCCAAAACACTCTTTTCCTACTAATTGTTTATACTCCTACAATACTTTATTTTTGTTTCACACCTGCTGCTACTGGAAGTTTGGTACTAGCTTTAGTCGTCTTTTTTTGTTGAATGCTATGGTCTTTAGAAAGTTGTTGAAGCTTATATGCATTTGAAGTTTTAGTCTTCTTTTTTTGTTAGACCTGGAAGTTTGGTACTAGCTTTAGGGTGTGTTTGTTTCATTAAGATGTTTTGGGTCTGAATCTGACTACCACATCTTAGTGATAAGAGGTGGCTAGAAAGTCTAAATCTGAACGAAATAATGTTGTTTGTTTTTGTATAATTGTCCGAATGATTTTAAGTGCTCGTTTTTGCAATTTGTTTATTAAACCAACGCAATGCGATAATAAGTAACTTATGTAAATATGAAACAAAACTTTTTATCATAAATATAACGTAGTTAATAAAAAATCGAATATTTTATATAAAGTTTACAAAACGAGTAAGAGGTAGTTAGACAAGTCCCCCACCTCTTACTGAGTAAGATGTTATATGTCTAACCGGGTCTTACTCAAAAGAAAAAAACAAACAAACAAAACGTCTGCCCTCCTCTTACTGGTAAGATTAAGAGGGCTAGTAAGACTTTTTTTTTAAAAACAAACACACCCTTAGGTGGTGTTTGTTTTTTAAGAGGCTCTGAATCTGAATCTGAATCGCACATCTGAATCTGAATCTGAGGCGTAAATGTCTGAATCTGAACCGCACATTTGCTTGCTCGTACTAATTTTTTTTGGTTTTTTTTTTTTTTTGTGTCGACAAGAGGCAACAAGAGGCATTCGGACACCCTCTCAAGTCTAGACCATTAAGATCTTACCGCCTCGAACGCAGCGTCGAACGGGAAAAAAAATAAAGCAGTGCGAACGACCAAAATGTCTGACCGCGTCTGAACGGTTCAGATTAAGAGGCTGTTAAGAGCCTCTTTATGAAAAACAAACACCAACTTAGTCTTCTTTTTTTTGTTGAATGCTATGGTCCTTAGAAAGTTTGGTACTAGCTTTAGTCTTCTTTCTTTCAAATGATACAGTACAAAATGACCCATCTAAGAATCTGCGGAGACAACTCTCAAAACCATACATATAACTTCTAACATTGTTTAAGGAATGATGCAACTCTAATGGTTCCGACACTTAAAAATGATATATTGAATAGCTTTTTGTTTAGTAACAAAAAAAAAAAAAAAAAAAAAAAAAAACAAAAAAACAAAAAAACTTGCACTGTTAATTAAACAATGCTAGAAGTTATACGTATGGTTTTGAGAGTTGTGTGTGCGTATGTGTACACTTGAATTTTGAGCATGATTTACTCACGAATTGAATATAGACCACACATTTTACTTAATTACCCTTACGCATATAATGTGTTGCTGAAATCATAAGGGGGATTTGAGCCTCTTGAGTTTAGTAATAGATTTGGTAATTTCTTAATGTGTTGTCAACATTTAAATGCACATTCTGAATTTTATCACCCATGTTCCATACAAATGTCTTCAAAGTTTGCTTTTCATTCTTGAAAGAATGTCATTGGACTAGAATATTGGAACAACAGTATCCCAAGTATGTACCTTTGATAGGTTCTTTCTAAAGACGGTTCGATTTTTTCACTCCCGAAAACATTGATGCAAGCCATCCAGATTTCTTTCAGCCTCTAAACTTTAACGATTATGTTACCCCAAACAAAGAGGTGATGTGAAGTTGCAGGGGTATAGGGATCAGATTAACACATGGATTCAGTGAAGTGAAATCAGGGATAAAAAGGTTTTCCCGTAATCGCTTCTTTTTTTCTCTTTTTTTTTGCAGCTTGAGTATATGCAACTGGTGTTTATTCACAGTGCTGAATGTAACAATACTTACTTAAGTGGCTTATTAGAATTCTTAAAATTTATGCGTTTTTATTTAATTATCCAGTATATAGGGTTATTTTGATATCGGATAAACAATAAGCTCACTCTTTCGAGCTTAAGGACATATGTAATTTAGTCTGCATGATGCCTGCAATCCGTCTACCAGGCTGCCAACCATGCACATTTTTTTGTAAACAACAACCGTAATGAAAGTATCCATCAAGTCTCTAATTCGGTACAACAATTAAAAAAAAAATGGCAGGTTTCAAGGTCCCAAAAAAATTAAACACACTGTCCGAACTTAGTGCAACGTATGTGAGGTCCCAAAAAAAAAAAATTTAAAATCCGCCGCGTTTGTTTTGTTTTGTTTTGTTTTTTGTTTTTTTTTTTTCTTTTTTTTTCCCTTAAGTGGTCTATATCCACAAGCCATGAATTGTAATGCCCTCCCCAATAAGTGGTTCATACGGATGTGGACTCCACACTCTCTCTTAGCTAACAAAAAAAAAGAAACACCACCTTATATTTTGTGTGGCAAACTATATATATCACATTCGATGCCGCTATATTTAACTAAAAAAATACAAAAACCAACTAACAAGCCAAACTAGAAATCCGATATAAAACCCGCCGCAACTCGGTGGGCTGCCACTTCCTTGTTACGTGATATGGAAGGGAATAAGACTCCTAATTAATTAAGGAAAAAATTATAACTATTCATTATTTGCCCAATGACCCCTGAGCTAAAAGCATGAATAACTCGATTCACACAATGACAATAGTTTTTTAACAAACAGATAGAAATTGTGTTTATACATACGTGAGGATATAAATGAACATGGATGTTGTGCTCCTTCCTTTTGGTAAAAGGTTCTTACATCGGTAAATTTATTATTTTAAGAAACAGTTAAGTACACAGGATGAGTAAATCTAACATCTCAACTCGTACATAGGCGCAAAAACAAACGCATTATGTGTGCTTCAAACCAAACCTATAATAAAAATGACAGACCAAACTTATGAAAAACTATTAGACAAACTAGCTAGTTACATCTAGTATGACCATGAACCCTTATATCATAAGCGTCACACAGAATGTTAATATTCTCTTCCATTAAATCTTCGCACTCCACATCATTATATGGGTTATCATCATAATCATCTTTCCAATGCTCGTATAAGCTCCTAAAAAAGGAGGGCTTTACCAGGTTTGAGTCTGTGTGGCGGTGGATTCAAACCCCGTGGATTTGTCGGCCAAAAGGTCGGAAACCATGGTTAACAAAAATAAAAAATAAAAAAAATTGCTCTTACAAGCTCTTCAACCCTAACCTTTTCAAAGCTATGGCAATCGAAGGTTTCAATTGTTTTGTGTGTGTAATTTTTTTTAATTTGTTTTTGTGGTGTATGTTTTTTGTTGCGGTTGTGGTCGCCTTATAAAAACGTAAGAAAAATGGACAAAAACGGATAAAAACGTAAGAGAACGGGTGAAAAAGTATAAAAGCGGACTAAATCTGAAAGTCAATAACCATAAGGACCATTACTGTAACCTTTTTAACTGAAAAAAGGTAAGTGATGACCGGTGAAAGTCAACGCAAGCCACAGGGATCATTTCTGCCAATTTTCAAACTTTGTGACCTGGTAACCTACTAGTTCCCTGTCATATTACGTACATCGTTCCAAATTTGAAAGTTTTTTGCGTACAATGGTAATTTTCAAAGTTTATTGCGTACATCGTCTGTTTTAAAAAACAATGTTGCGTATCTTTAGCTTTTAACCTTGTTTTAATTATGCCAGTGGATAAATTTAGTAGGCCACGTATCTCTACTTTAATGTACGAATATTTATTTATTATTATTTTTTTGAAGTGATTTAATATATGAATATTTATTAAAGATTAAATTTCAAAAATCGTCTTTGTGATATGTTCATATTATAAGTATAGTCTTTTAATTTTTCGAAAATACAAGCATTGTGCATTCGAGAAACTATTGGTGCAAATATCATCTCTGGCCTAAAATGAAATGACTAAAATGCCTTGGGCCTTTTAGTCACTTCACTTTGAGGCATGGACGAAATCCGCACAAAGAGTCTCGACAGAGACGACACTTGCACTTTTGCAATTTACTTTATTAAATTATGGAAAGTGCAATCATTGTGAAAGCTTGTATAAAATATAAAATGATGATACGTAAATGACAGGCTATTGTATTAAACCTTAATAATGCAATGCATCATGGATGCTTTTAGTACAAATATATGAGAAGGGATTTAGTGGAAAGTAAAAATAATATGAAAATAGTGACAAGAATTTTTAGCCACATTCTAAAGTAGAAAGAGAAATTTAAAAATAAATGTATTTACTTTTGTAAATGCATCTCAGATGTGTAATTGTAATTTATTCTCATATTTCTCATTTTAATTTTATTTTTTATTTGACCCTACCTCATATTGTATAATACACTTCATTTCAAAAAAGTGTGAAATAATAAAAATACTTATTAAAGTAATGTATTTTTCTAATTTTTATTAAGAGGGTGTTTGGGATTGCTTCGCGTTTATGCTTATGCTTAAAATTAAGTACTTATAAGCTACTTAAATATAAGTACTTTTTAGAATAGTGTTTGAATTTTGTTTATTTTGTAAAAGATGCAATAATATTCTGAAAAAAAAATTATTAAAAATTTGATATAGAAAATAATTTGATAAAGATTTCAGTCAGATGTATTAATAAAAGATTTTACTGAATATGAAATTAAAAACCAATTTCAACGTAATATTAAACTAGATGAGTACCCGCGTCTAGCGACAGACAATTAGCGATATGCGATATTGTGGTAAGTGTTTTGTGTAACCTTCAAAATAAAACGTGAAAAGATCAAAATGTAATGATAAACGGTTGTAACATGCGATAATTCAACTCAAGTCAAAATCCATAACATGTATAAGGATCCTCTAATGTTCATTTGAACATTAGAGGTGATGTTGTGTTTTAAGTGATTGTACATTTAAATTAAAATAAAATAAATGTTTTGCAATAATTACTATGTACAATCACTTAAACACAACATCCTCTAATGTTCAAATGAACATTAGAGGATCCTTATCCTAAAGAAAATATAAAACATTTAGTGAAACTTTAAATAAAACATTATATCAATTATGAGATAATAACAAACAATGCACGTTAATCGCCGCACATTTTACTTAATTACCCTTACGCATATAATGTGTTGCTGAAATCATAAGGGGGATTTGAGCCTCTTGAGTTTAGTAATAGATTTGGTAATTTCTTAATGTGTTGTCAACATTTAAATGCACATTCTGAATTTTATCACCCATGTTCCATACAAATGTCTTCAAAGTTTGCTTTTCATTCTTGAAAGAATGTCATTGGACTAGAATATTGGAACAACAGTATCCCAAGTATGTACCTTTGATAGGTTCTTTCTAAAGACGGTTCGATTTTTCACTCCGAAAACATTGATGCAAGCCATCCAGATTTCTTTCAGCCTCTAAACTTTAACGATTATGTTACTCCAAACAAAGAGGTGATGTGAAGTTGCAGGGGTATAGGGATCAGATTAACACATGGATTCAGTGAAGTGAAATCAGGGATAAAAAGGTTTTCCCGTAATCGCTTCTTTTTTTCTCTTTTTTTTGCAGCTTGAGTATATGCAACTGGTGTTTATTCACAGTTGCTGAATGTAACAATACTTACTTAAGTGGCTTATTAGAATTCTTAAAATTTATGCGTTTTTATTTAATTATCCAGTATATAGGGTTATTTTGATATCGGATAAACAATAAGCTCACTCTTTCGAGCTTAAGGACATATGTAATTTAGTCTGCATGATGCCTGCAATCCGTCTACCAGGCTGCCAACCATGCACATTTTTTTGTAAACAACAACCGTAATGAAAGTATCCATCAAGTCTCTAATTCGGTACAACAATTAAAAAAAATGGCAGGTTTCAAGGTCCCAAAAATTAAACACACTGTCCGAACTTAGTGCAACGTATCTGAGGTCCCAAAAAAAATTTTAAAATCCGCGCTTGTTTTGTTTTGTTTTTTTTTTTTTTTTTTTTTTTTCCCTTAAGTGGTCTATATCCACAAGCCATGAATTGTAATGCCCTCCCCAATAAGTGGTTCATACGGATGTGGACTCCACACTCTCTCTTAGCTAACAAAAAAAAAGAAACACCACCTTATATTTTGTGTGGCAAACTATATATATCACATTCGATGCCGCTATATTTAACTAAAAAAATACAAAAACCAACTAACAAGCCAAACTAGAAATCCGATATAAAACCCGCCGCAACGCGTGGGCTGCCACTCCTTGTTACGTGATATGGAAGGAATAAGACTCCTAATTAATTAAGGAAAAAATTATAACTATTCATTATTTGCCCAATGACCCCTGAGCTAAAAGCATGAATAACTCGATTCACACAATGACAATAGTTTTTTAACAAACAGATAGAAATTGTGTTTATACATACGTGAGGATATAAATGAACATGGATGTTGTGCTCCTTCCTTTTGGTAAAAGGTTCTTACATCGGTAAATTTATTATTTTAAAAAACAGTTAAGTACACAGGATGAGTAAATCTAACATCTCAACTCGTACATAGGCTCAAAAACAAACGCATTATGTGTGCTTCAAACCAAACCTATAATAAAAATGACAGACCAAACTTATGAAAAACTATTAGACAAACTGTTGGAAAATTGGTTGGCAAAAGTGAATTTTGACCAACTTTGGACACAATTATCTATATGTATGTGTCACATATATGAGTAATAGTTTGTAGGTTCGCGTTCTCCTCGAAGAGAGCTTATAATAAGCCTTTATGTGTCCAAAATAGAGTTGATGTGAATGAGATATCGGGTCTCAAAGTTAGGCATTCGGTACCATGCCTAAAGAGGAAAAGTAGTTTATTTTCAATCCCACATCGGTGGGATGAGTAAACTTAGAGGAGTCTATTGTGTATAAATAGAGGCCCTAATTCCACAAGTTTCACACACATCAAATCAATAGTTATTATTGATTTCCAACATATGGAATACGATCTCTTAAGATGAAATTCTGGCGGTTTAGTTAAGTCCGACAAGACAACTTATTGTTTTGGTCATTGTACCCGGGAAATGACGGCGAATCTGTTTTAAGGAAGCGTGTCAAACACGTGCCTCGGCTTTTAGTGCTTCTTTGTTGATCTCTATTTGGTGATCAAGTAAGTCTTTGACTATTTTATTATTTAATTTAATTATCGTTTATCCGCTTACATTCTGCTTTGTATTTAATTTTTCGTTATTTATTTATTGTTAATTTTATTTATTATAATTTAGATTTTATTTATAAAAGTGTAACCGCTTCCCTACGGTCTTAAAAGATTCGTGTAATGTAATTAAAACACTTTATTAAAATCTAATTTATATAATTAACTGATTTTATACAAACTGTTTTTCTGCTGAAACCAAGATTGAGTTTCTTTGAAAATCAGTTTTATAACTAAACAAAATTTTAATTAACAGATTTGGTATAATAGATTTATAAACGATTTTTAAAACAGTTTATTGAATCAGTTTATATTGAAACCATGATGAGTTTCTTTTCAAACTGATTTATTTAGTTTGTTTATTGCATGTGTTATTGTTTAAATCTGGATACTGAAACCAAGCTTGTGTTTCTCGGAATAATATTTGGTACAAGTTTACATAAACCATGTCGAGTTTATTAGATACCATATTGTTTTAACAGTTTTTTAACTGTTTTTTTTTGTGTTTAAATATTCACAAGTTAACTGATGGTAACATGATTTGTGACCCTAGTGAATCTTGCGAATGTAATTGGTGCGCCAGTTACTAACATGGTTAAAAATCATGATGAAATTAGATTCATTGAAACCAAGTGGAGTTTCTTTGAAACAAATCTCATAAAATACAAGTTGTTATTTTATTAGATTACTAGAACGTGTTTATTGAAACCAAGATGAGTTTGTTTGAAACAAAATATGATAATATACAAGTTGTTATCATATTTTGTGGAAAAGTTTCTTTGACTTGTTTAGCTTATTTAAACCAGGTTGAGTTTAATTATAAACTAAATGTAGTTCTTGAAACTTTATGCATTTGAAAGTAGATCTATAGAAACCTTGTTGAGTTTCTTTGAAACAGTAAATATATTTTGAAACCTTGTCGAGTTTCATTATAGAATTATACCATGTGATGCAGATCTATTAAGATATTGTTAAAGAAGATTGACAAAATCATATTACAAATTTGTTTTTGTTTAAAAACATTATGTAATATGCGATATTGTTTAATTGTTTAATCGAAATACTTGTTTAAAAGCGGTTTTGTATAATGGATCTTACAAAACAATAGTGTTTTAAACAAAATTGATGTTATCGTGTTTGTTAAGAAACACTTTGTGATATAGCAAGTTGTTAATTATTCCAAATTTAGTGTTACACTAATAACGGAATATTAACAGAATGTTCAGAATGTCATGAGTGACATCTAAAAAAATCTGCTCCCGAACTTGATGAAAGGGAGACCGATACTCGAGTTATGTGTACGGTAGATGCTTTAAAGCATTCAGATTTTATGTGCCATAACTATGGGTTAAATGGCCTGAATGACATGAAAATTGTTGCCAAGGCGGGATCCGACATTAGAAAATGGTGGATTAACACTTGGGCATCATGTCATGAGTATGATGATAAGAGTTTGGTTAACTCTTTCAAAGTAGCAGAAAATGGAGAGATGCAATCTATGGGCAACTCTATAACTGCTAATAGCAAGGGAAAAAAAATGTGATGTTGAAATTCACATGTGGAAAAGAGCTTAAGTGAACCAACACGTTGTATGTGCCAGAGATTCGTAGGAATCTTGTATCTGGATGGTTTCTTAATAAATTTGGCATTATTTTATTTTAATCAAATAAAATTGAGTTAACATTGAACAAAATTTTGGTCGGTACGGGTTATGCCCTTCATTAAATGTTTAAGTTGATTTTTTTTTTGTTTTAATAAAAATGAGTATGAATCCAGCTTATTCGATCCTTTGAATGTATAGCATGGCCAACTCGGAAATGTTAAATTTAACTCAATACGTTGTTTAATTAAATAAACGAACACGGATTACAAAAGTAAAACTTATGTTGAAGCCAAATTGACAAGATTGTCTTTTCACTCGGTTGACCGAAAATTAACCGAACCCTTGATTCACATAGCTTCATGTGCTTTGGAATCGATACCTACTAAGGTAGCAATTAGGTACTTCATCGTAATTGTTGATGGTAGTACAAAATATTGCGACTCTTACTTACTTGAGAGTAAGGATATAGACAAGATTGATCTATACAAATATGTTAAGAATCAACTTATTATCGAAAACAAGGCGGTTCGAAGTGATATCGGAGGTGAATATGTGTCTCTATTTCATGTATGTGCTAAATATGGAATAAGACATAAATTTATTGCTCCTAATACGCCACAACATAATTGTTGATAGGAAAGAACCGTGCCTTAAATATATGGTTATGCCATGTTGTTAAAGTCATGGTTTAAGCCATGGCATGTGGGGGAAAGCGGTTTTATTGGCTACTTATCTTTTAGATAAGATCCTGTAAGGAAAAAAGATAGTTCTGTGAACTATGGATGGGAAGAAAACCATCCTATAAGTACTTACGAATGTGGGGGTGTTTATATGTCCCGACACCCAAGGATCAATATATTGGACCTAAAACTGTGGATTGCATATTTTGTGATATGCTCATTACAGTAGTGCTTATTATTTATTTGGATATGATTCAGAAAACCTGAATATATACAAAGATACGATAATGGAATCAAGGAAAACTTTCATTGTTTGAAACTGTGTTTCCTTATTTATCCGAGGAAAATGGAAGTTCATCTAGACTAGATGATATAGTTGTCCATGATGAGAGGCAACTAAATGATGATGTCCTTCATGATGAGAGACATCAAGACGATAATGTTGTTCTAATAAGAGACAACAAGAGCTGATAATGATCTCCAAGATGAGAGACAAGATCAGACTGAGGAAGAAGAGGTTGAACCTAGAAGAAGCAAAAGGGCAAGAACCGAGAAATCGTTTGGACCCAATTTTGTTTCTTTTTTGGTTGAAAACGAACCTAGTTCATACCGAGAAGCGGTTACTTCCTCAGAAGGGCCTCAATGGAAAGAAGCCAATAAAAGTGAAATAGATTCTATTTTAAAAGATCATACTTGGGAGCTCGTGGATTTACCTCTTGGTTGTAAACCACTAGGCTATAAATGGATCTTCAAGAAGAAGATGAAAGCCGATGGCACCATTGACAAGTACAAAGCAAGATTAGTAATCAAAGAATTTAGACAACGAGAAGGTATTGATTACTTTGATACGTATTCGCCTGTTACGCGAATAACTTCGATTAGGATGATACTTGCTATTGCCGCTTTAAGAAATTTGGAAGTTCACCAAATGGATGTGAAAACGGTGTTTCTAAACGGAGATTTAGAAGAAGAAATCTACATGAACCAACCTGAGGGTTTCATGGCTCCTGGACAAGAGAACAAAGTTTGTAGGCTTGTTAAGTCATTATATGGCTTAAAGCAAGCTCCCAAACAATGACATCAATTTTTTTTTTCACGTCATGTCAGAACGTGGATTTAAAAATAACGGATGTTTGTGGAAAGAAATAATTGCTGGTATATATGTAATCATGTGTCTATACATAGATGGTATACTTATCACTAAAAGTGATAACAAGATGATCAAATCAACTAATGAAATGTTGGAGTCAAGATTTGACATGAACTACATTGGCTGCTCGATATGGTTTTTAAAACTAAGATCATATGAAACCAAATGGATTTGTTTTGAAGTCAAAAACACTATAAGGACAATATTCTTGAGAGGTTCAATGTGGGGGATTCCGGCCTAGCTAGAACTCCAATGACATCTTTTAAATCTATTTATAATAGAGGTAGAGGTGTTGCCTATTTTGAATACTCAGAGAATATTGGGCGTCTTATGTGTCTAATGACGTGTGTAAGACTTGATTTAGAAGTTATAATCAAGTTAAGTAAATATACCGGTAATTCAAGTGATGACCATTTGAATAGTATTACACAAGTACTATGATACTTACGATATTGCATTTTGGAAGATATCCAACTGCTATCTAATGATAGAGTAATGCAAATATGGATTCTTACATAAAAGAATCTAGATCCACTAGAGCGGATGTATTGACTCTACGTGGGAAGCTGTGTCTTGGAAATCTTGAAAGTATTTCAAAGAGACTTTTATAGCTAAATCTATGATGGAATTTGAATTTATCATTTGAGATAAATTTATAGAATATGCGGATATATGCGTTAACTCGTAGAGGACATACCAAGATGGCGTAAACCGGTAACGACCATCTATATAAAGTGTGATAGTCAATTGGAAATTGACAGAGCTCATATCACAATGTAAAATGGTAAGTCGAGACATATCCATCATAGACGTTGATTGGTGCGACAACTACTCTCAACTAGAGTTATCACGATTGATTACGTAAAGTCAATGGATAACATCGCGGATCCGCTTACGAAAGGCTTAAGCAGAGAGGTAGTTAGTAAGTCGTCTAAAGGAATGGGACTAAAGCCCTTAAAGGAATGAGTTTATATGAAGGAAAACCTAACCCGCTTGTTGGAGATCCCAAGATCCGGGTTCAATAGGACAACCTAATCATATAAATGTGGGTAAGTCACGTCAATATGGGGAGTTACTTAACATTGTAACTTCCTAGTCCATTCCTATAACAAATGTGACTTGTTGAGAGGTTAAACATATGGCTTTAATGATTCGGGATGAAATCACAAAGCATAATGATTCGAGATAAAATCACAAAACATATGTTTTAATGATTCAAGATGAAATCACCTATGTGAGAGAGAAGTGGGTCGCTTTGAAGGGAATTGTGGGGGCAAATCCTAAGAGCTCTTGCAGAACCGTGCAAATGTTCAAGACCATAATGAACATGACTATGAGGGCTTAACAATGTTAGGGAGAGTCTTGTGTGAAATGTATTGTCGCTCACGTAAACAGAGGTGAGTTCAAGGACATCGCGTCTACTCGGATCTAGGAGACTAAGTGCATCTCACAAGGAAGGTTCAAAGGGTCACACCTACCTATCCTTTGCAAGATTCAACTATTGGAATTTCATCGTAATTTTTGTGTATTACGACCGATCTCCATTCATGTGGGGGATTGTTGGAAAATTGGTTGGCAAAAGTGAATTTTGACCAACTTTGGACACAATTATCTATATGTATGTGTCACATATATGAGTAATAGTTTGTAGGTTCGCGTTCTCCTCGAAGAGAGCTTCGCAATAAGCCTTTATGTGTCCAAAATAGAGTTGATGTGAATGAGATATCGGGTCTCAAAGTTAGGCATTCGGTACCATGCCTAAAGAGGAAAAGTAGTTTATTTTCAATCCCACATCGGTGGGATGAGTAAACTTAGAGGGAGTCTATTGTGTATAAATAGAGGCCCTAATTCCACAAGTTTCACACACATCAAATCAATAGTTATTATTGATTTCCAACATATGGAATACGATCTCTTAAGATGAAATTCTGGCGGTTTAGTTAAGTCCGACAAGACAACTTCATCGTTTTGGCTGTTGTACCCTGGGAAACAGACGGCGAATCTGTTTTAAGGGAAGCGTGTCAAACACGTGCCTCGGCTTTTAGTGCTTCTTTGTTGATCTCTATTTGGTGATCAAGTAAGTCTTTTGACTATTTTATTATTTAATTTAATTATCGTTTATCTGCTTACATTCTGTTTGTATTTAATTTTCTGTTATTTATTTATTGTTAATTTTATTTATTATAATTTAGATTTTATTTATAAAAGTGTAACCGTTTCCCTACACAAACTAGCTAGTTACATCTAGTATGACCATGAACCCTTATATCATAAGCGTCACACAGAATGTTAATATTCTCTTCCATTAAAATATTCTCTTCCATTAAATCTTCGCACTCCACATCATTATATGGGTTATCATCATAATCATCTTTCCAATGCTCGTATAAGCTCCTAAAAAAGGAGGGCTTTACCAGGTTTGAGTCTGTGTGGCGGTGGATTCAAACCCCGTGGATTAGTCGGCCAAAAAGTCGGAAACCATGGTTAACAAAAATAAAAAATAAAAAAAATTGCTCTTACAAGCTCTTCAACCCTAACCTTTTCAAAGCTATGGCAATCGAAGGTTTCAATTGTTTTGTGTGTAATTTTTTAATTTGTTTTGTGGTGTATGTTTTTGTTGCGGTTGTGGTCGCCTTTATAAAAACGTAAGAAAATGGACAAAACGGATAAAACGTAAGAGAACGGGTGAAAAGTATAAAAGCGGACTAAATCTGAAAGTCAATAACCATAAGGACCATTACTGTAACCTTTTTAACTGAAAAAAGGTAAGTGATGACCGGTGAAAGTCAACGCAAGCCACAGGGATCATTTCTGCCAATTTTCAAACTTTGTGACCTGGTAACCTACTAGTTCCCGGTCATATTACGTACATCGTTCCAAATTTGAAAGTTTTTTGCGTACAATGGTAATTTTCAAAGTTTATTGCGTACATCGTCTGTTTTAAAAAACAATGTTGCGTATCTTTAGCTTTCAACCTTGTTTTAATTATGCCAATGGATAAATTTAGTAGGCCACGTATCTCTACTTTAATGTACGAATATTTATTTATTATTATTTTTTTGAAGTGATTTAATATATGAATATTTATTAAAGATTAAATTTCAAAAATCGTCTTTGTGATATGTTCATATTATAAGTATAGTCTTTTAATTTTTCGAAAATACAAGCATTGTGCATTCGAGAAACTATTGGTGCAAATATCATCTCTGGCCTAAAATGAAATGACTAAAATGCCTTGGGCCTTTTAGTCACTTCACTTTGAGGCATGGACGAAATCCGCACAAAGAGTCTCGACAGAGACGACACTTGCACTTTTGCAATTTACTTTATTAAATTATGGAAAGTGCAATCATTGTGAAAGCTTGTATAAAATATAAAATGATGATACGTAAATGACAAAGCTATTGTGTTAAACCTTAATAATGCAATGCATCATGGATGCTTTTAGTACAAATATATGAGAAGGATTTAGTGGAAAGTAAAATAATATGAAAATAGTGACAAGAATTTTAGCCACATTCTAAAGTAGAAAGAGAAATTTAAAATAAATGTATTTACTTTTGTAAATGCATCTCAGATGTGTAATTGTAATTTATTCTCATATTTCTCATTTTAATTTTATTTTTTATTTGACCCTACCTCATATTGTATAATACACTTCATTTCAAAAAAGTGTGAAATAATAAAAATACTTATTAAAGTAATGTATTTTTCTAATTTTTATTAAGAGGGTGTTTGGGATTGCTTCGCGTTTATGCTTATGCTTAAAATTAAGTACTTATAAGCTACTTAAATATAAGTACTTTTTAGAATAGTGTTTGAATTTTGTTTATTTTGTAAAAGATGCAATAATATTCTGAGAAAAAAATTATTAAAATTTGATATAGAAAATAATTTGATAAAGATTTCATCGATGTATTAATAAAAGATTTTACTGAATATGAAATTAAAAACCAATTTCAACGTAATATTAAACTAGATGAGTACCCGCGTCTAGCGACAGACAATTAGCGATATGCGATATTGTGGTAAGTGTTTTGTGTAACCTTCAAAATAAAACGTGAAAAGATCAAAATGTAATGATAAACGGTTGTAACATGCGATAATTCAACTCAAGTCAAAATCCATAACATGTATAAGGATCCTCTAATGTTCATTTGAACATTAGAGGTGATGTTGTGTTTTAAGTGATTGTACATTTAAATTAAAATAAAATAAATGTTTTGCAATAATTACTATGTACAATCACTTAAAACACAACATCCCCTCTAATGTTCAAATGAACATTAGAGGATCCTTATCCTTAAAGAAAATATAAAAACATTTAGTGAAACTTTAAATAAAACATTATATCAATTATGAGATAATAACAAACAATGCACGTTAATCGCCGCACATTTTACTTAATTACCCTTACGCATATAATGTGTTGCTGAAATCATAAGGGGGATTTGAGCCTCTTGAGTTTAGTAATAGATTTGGTAATTTCTTAATGTGTTGTCAACATTTAAATGCACATTCTGAATTTTATCACCCATGTTCCATACAAATGTCTTCAAAGTTTGCTTTTCATTCTTGAAAGAATGTCATTGGACTAGAATATTGGAACAACAGTATCCCAAGTATGTACCTTTGATAGGTTCTTTCTAAAGACGGTTCGATTTTTTCACTCCCGAAAACATTGATGCAAGCCATCCAGATTTCTTTCAGCCTCTAAACTTTAACGATTATGTTACTCCAAACAAAGAGGTGATGTGAAGTTGCAGGGGTATAGGGATCAGATTAACACATGGATTCAGTGAAGTGAAATCAGGGATAAAAAGGTTTTCCCGTAATCGCTTCTTTTTTTCTCTTTTTTTTTGCAGCTTGAGTATATGCAACTGGTGTTTATTCACAGTTGCTGAATGTAACAATACTTACTTAAGTGGCTTATTAGAATTCTTAAAATTTATGCGTTTTTATTTAATTATCCAGTATATAGGGTTATTTTGATATCGGATAAACAATAAGCTCACTCTTTCGAGCTTAAGGACATATGTAATTTAGTCTGCATGATGCCTGCAATCCGTCTACCAGGCTGCCAACCATGCACATTTTTTTGTAAACAACAACCGTAATGAAAGTATCCATCAAGTCTCTAATTCGGTACAACAATTAAAAAAAAATGGCAGGTTTCAAGGTCCCAAAAAAATTAAACACACTGTCCGAACTTAGTGCAACGTATGTGAGGTCCCAAAAAAAAAATTTTAAAATCCGCCGCGTTTGTTTTGTTTTGTTTTGTTTTTTGTTTTTTTTTTTTTTTTTCCCTTAAGTGGTCTATATCCACAAGCCATGAATTGTAATGCCCTCCCCAATAAGTGGTTCATACGGATGTGGACTCCACACTCTCTCTTAGCTAACAAAAAAAAAGAAACACCACCTTATATTTTGTGTGGCAAACTATATATATCACATTCGATGCCGCTATATTTAACTAAAAAAATACAAAAACCAACTAACAAGCCAAACTAGAAATCCGATATAAAACCCGCGCAACGCGTGGGCTGCCACTCCTTGTTACGTGATATGGAAGGAATAAGACTCCTAATTAATTAAGGAAAAATTATAACTATTCATTATTTGCCCAATGACCCCGAGCTAAAAGCATGAATAACTCGATTCACACAATGACAATAGTTTTTTAACAAACAGATAGAAATTGTGTTTATACATACGTGAGGATATAAATGAACATGGATGTTGTGCTCCTTCCTTTTGGTAAAAGGTTCTTACATCGGTAAATTTATTATTTTAAAAAACAGTTAAGTACACAGGATGAGTAAATCTAACATCTCAACTCGTACATAGGCTCAAAAACAAACGCATTATGTGTGCTTCAAACCAAACCTATAATAAAAATGACAGACCAAACTTATGAAAAACTATTAGACAAACTAGCTAGTTACATCTAGTATGACCATGAACCCTTATATCATAAGCGTCACACATAATGTTAATATTCTCTTCCATTAAATCTTCGCACTCCACATCATTATATGGGTTATCATCATAATCATCTTTCCAATGCTCGTATAAGCTCCTAAAAAAGGAGGGCTTTACCAGGTTTGAGTCTGTGTGGCGGTGGATTCAAACCCCGTGGATTAGTCGGCCAAAAGGTCGGAAACCATGGTTAACAAAAATAAAAAATAAAAAAATTGCTCTTACAAGCTCTTCAACCCTAACCTTTTCAAAGCTATGGCAATCGAAGGTTTCAATTGTTTTGTGTGTGTAATTTTTTTTAATTTGTTTTTGTGGTGTATGTTTTTTGTTGCGGTTGTGGTCGCCTTATAAAAACGTAAGAAAATGGACAAAACGGATAAAAGCGTAAGAGAACGGGTGAAAAGTATAAAAGCGGACTAAATCGAAAGTCAATAACCATAAGGACCATTACTGTAACCTTTTTAACTGAAAAAAGGTAAGTGATGACCGGTGAAAGTCAACGCAAGCCACAGGGATCATTTCTGCCAATTTTCAAACTTTGTGACCTGGTAACCTACTAGTTCCCGGTCATATTACGTACATCGTTCCAAATTTGATGTTTTTTGCGTACAATGGTAATTTTCAAAGTTTATTGCGTACATCGTCTGTTTTAAAAAACAATGTTGCGTATCTTTAGCTTTCAACCTTGTTTTAATTATGCCAATGGATAAATTTAGTAGGCCACGTATCTCTACTTTAATGTACGAATATTTATTTATTATTATTTTTTTGAAGTGATTTAATATATGAATATTTATTAAAGATTAAATTTCAAAAATCGTCTTTGTGATATGTTCATATTATAAGTATAGTCTTTTAATTTTTCGAAAATATAAGCATTGTGCATTCGAGAAACTATTGGTGCAAATATCATCTCTGGCCTAAAATGAAATGACTAAAATGCCTTGGGCCTTTTAGTCACTTCACTTTGAGGCATGGACGAAATCCGCACAAAGAGTCTCGACAGAGACGACACTTGCACTTTTGCAATTTACTTTATTAAATTATGGAAAGTGCAATCATTGTGAAAGCTTGTATAAAATATAAAATGATGATACGTAAATGATGGCTATTGTATTAAACCTTAATAATGCAATGCATCATGGATGCTTTTAGTACAAATATATGAGAAGGATTTAGTGGAAAGTAAAATAATATGAAAATAGTGACAAGAATTTTAGCCACATTCTAAAGTAGAAAGAGAAATTTAAAAATAAATGTATTTACTTTTGTAAATGCATCTCGATGTGTAATTGTAATTTATTCTCATATTTCTCATTTTAATTTTATTTTTATTTGACCCTACCTCATATTGTATAATACACTTCATTTCAAAAAGTGTGAAATAATAAAATACTTATTAAAGTAATGTATTTTCTAATTTTTATTAAGAGGGTGTTTGGGATTGCTTCGCGTTTATGCTTATGCTTAAAATTAAGTACTTATAAGCTACTTAAATATAAGTACTTTTTAGAATAGTGTTTGAATTTTGTTTATTTTGTAAAAGATGCAATAATATTCGAAAAAAATTATTAAAAATTTGATATAGAAAATAATTTGATAAAGATTTCGATCGGATGTATTAATAAAAGATTTTCTCGAATATGAAATTAAAACCAATTTCAACGTAATATTAAACTAGATGAGTACCGCGTCTAGCGTATGAGACAATTAGCGATATGCGATATTGTGGTAAGTGTTTTGTGTAACCTTCAAAATAAAACGTGAAAAGATCAAAATGTAATGATAAACGGTTGTAACATGCGATAATTCAACTCAAGTCAAAATCCATAACATGTATAAGGATCTCTAATGTTCATTTGAACATTAGAGGTGATGTTGTGTTTTAAGTGATTGTACATTTAAATTAAAATAAAATAAATGTTTTGCAATAATTACTATGTACAATCACTTAAAACACAACATCCCCTCTAATGTTCAAATGAACATTAGAGGATCCTTATCCTTAAAGAAAATATAAAAACATTTAGTGAAACTTTAAATAAAACATTATATCAATTATGAGATAATAACAAACAATGCACGTTAATCGCCGCATAAAACTTCTTGGTATATGACATTTGAGGTGTAGACTCCTCATTGACCGAATATTTGACTGGGTCCACTAATACCTTTGTAGTTCTACGTGATATCCCTCTAAAAAACGTAACATAAAGCTGGCCATGCGAGAAAACATAATCGGGCAAATGCACAATCACATTTGGAATTGTTTGGCCCTGAGCTTAATTGATGGTCATTGCAAAGCTAAGGTGCACAAAGAATTATGTTCTTTTTAGTTTAAAAAGGAACATGTCTTCTCCAGATAGAGCAAGAGAAATTAAGTTTCATCACGGTTAATTCCAGGAGTCAAAATCATACCTTACCAAAACACAAATTTGAACAAACAAACAATAAGAACTCAAATAACAAATTCAACCAACAATGGTCATTAGCTTTGAGAAGGAAAAAAACTTATAATTCCTTAAAAACATATCCTTCATACTCGTTATACACAAATCCAAATAGGTACCAAAATAGTAAACACAAATAAACCGGTTTTTTAATTTTAAAAGAACCAAGAACATGATATATTTTCGTAATATCAACAGATGCAAATTGCTTGAACTTAGTCAAATACTAAAGTATTGTCACATAGATCATCACAATTAGGCTTGTTAAATGGGTTGAGCTGATACCATCCGAAACTGACCCGAACCCGATAAAGCCTTATATGGTCGAGTTCATTCGGGTCCAACTATGATTATCGGGTCAACTTAGAGGTGGCAAAATTGGCGGGTCGGACAGACACGGGCTACAGGCTAAATGGGCACGAGCCTGAACAGGCACATGCTTAAACATGCACGGGCTAAACGGGCACATGTTATACGAATCATTTTAGAAAACACCCAAAACGACGAAATAAATTCCCCAAATATAACATCTCATTCATATTTAAAAAATTAAATATATTATATCTATAAGTTTTTCTTTAAAAATAATTATAATGGTTTCCAATTGTAAAAAAGTATGTGGCCATTAATGCCTATTTAACCTTTAAATGAGCAACACATGCTCATTTCAAAAAAAAAAAAAAAAAAAAAAGATCAAAAGTGCACAAATCTTTTACAAAATTTGCCAAATTAGCCTATTTTTTTTATTTTGGGCACAAATCAGCACAACCCGATAGAGCCGGTATCCTTATATGGCCATGTTAGGATTTATTCCTCAAATGTTATCTGGTTCGGGTTCAATCCGATAACACATAAAGGCTTTTAAGTTTATTTTGCATTTTAGGCTCAATATATATGAAGAAAAAGATGTCATATGTGATATGTTATATGCTTTTTGTTTGGTTACTAAATTAATACGTTAGATGCATTTTGGATTTAATAGACAAACTACTCTAGAATTACTTTGTTTTAGCGTCAAATGCTTACTGTCGTTGGAGGCTACGAAATATTAGCAACTTAGCATATGGGTCGATCGTTGAAGTTAATGTTTAGCCTATTGCCATTGTATCATGTTGGCCAAAATAAAACTTTGTGTCATGTTGGTCCAATTTTGAAGTTAATGTCATGCAAAACATTATGTTAATAAATTAGGTAAATTGCATATTGAGATAAGCATGTAACCCGATAGACCCAACCGAAAAACCCGCAACCCGATAGACCTGATTCACAATTCCCTATAACTCAAAAAAATTCATTTTAGCTACCTTATCGTAATCGTTTCTGCCTTGATATCATATGCCTCAATAATTCATAATTGGCTCAAAATATTCAAAACAGTCAAGAATATAATATTTTAACTAATAACACATAGACTTTCAATAACTAATAAAAAATATCAGCCTCCTAACATACCATTTGCTTTAATGACATACACAAATAACAAATCGCAACCACAAGAAGCTTAACCAAAAGCACCATGCCAAAACTAAATGCAAAAGCCAAAACAAACCAAAAAAACAAAAATGGCAGCAATCTAAAAAACAATTCTAGAGCACCAAAAAACACTTTTCAACTTCACCATAAGCGTTAAAAATTCGGATGGATCTTGAAAGGAAAAAAAAAAAGCAATGTATATTTTAATGAATCAAGACTACCAAACATGCAACAAACCAACCAACAACCTCAAAGGATAGATCTGGTTAAAACACCGCCAAAAAACATACTGAAACCGGTGAGATGCGCCTAGATCCATGTTCCCGCTTTGTTTCCGTGTGTACTACTGGTTACAGCGTGATTTCCTTTATTAGATCCTGAAAAAAAAGTGAGAAGTTCAAAAATAGTTTACACCTTTCGTTAATAGAACATGAAAAAAGTCCGACATTGGGGTTATCAATGTAATTAATGTGTTCGTGTATAATGAGTCAAATGTTTTAAGTTTTCCATTTTAACATTTCAAACTTTTTCACACATTGACCATTAAAGAATTAATCAAAATTACACACATCTATTAAAACTTGTTAAAATAGCATTCGAACCTTATTTTATCTCATCTTTGACCATTTGAAAATTTTCAACATTTCAATATTTTTAACTTTGACCATTTTGCTTTTATACGTAGTTAAGATGAGTAATATCGAATAAGCAACTCATTAACTGTTTTGAAAAGTTTTTTTTCTATTTTAAAAAATTCAGAAAAGCAAAAAAATAAATAAAAAAAAAAAAAAAAAAAAAAAAAAAAAGTCAGAAAACATGAATAGGTTGTTATGAATGGCTAAAAAGTTAATGGTATGTTAATAGAAATGGGATGTGATATAGATACCTTTCCTATGTTGTCACATCATAGGTTTTTGGTCAAACTGTATAACTCGTGATGCACACCGTACAAACCCGCGATGCACCCAATCATTGGATACCCTCTCTATGAGAGGGTGTGGATAACTTGTCCCACATGGCCATGATTGAAAGTGGTACAAAATGTCCTTTTCAGTTATCTATCTTACAATAGGAAGCAAGTCACGTGAGCTGGCATTAAGTGGTTGGGACCTTATCAAAAGTATTGATAAGGTTTTAAAAGGTACCTTTTTGAGGGGTCGTTTAAGCCCTTATATGATCACTTTTGTATCCGTTATTGCTTAATATCGTTCCTTTTCACTTTTTAGGTCTCTTGAAGGCAAAATGCTGGAATGGCACTTATTTGGACGAAAAGGCGCGAATATATGAAGAAAATGGCCAAAGTCAGAATCGAGACACTCAAAGTCGTTGAAAACATAAGGTGACGGCGTCGGTGTTAATTGCGGCGCCGTCGAGGATTTTGTGACGAGACGAAGCCAAAACTCCTATTTTCAAGTGACGACGTCAAGTTATAAAAGAGTAGGCCGTCGCAACTCGACGGCCTATATGTAATCCGACGGCGTCGAAGTCAAGAGGACGGCGTCACAAGCATAAGGTGACGCCGTCGCAAGTCTAACGTGGCCAAGACGAAACCCTAATGACGGCGACACGACGGCGCCACAAAACATAAGGTGACGTCGTCGCATATGTAATATTATATATAGAATCCGAATTTTCCAAGATTGAGTGTGTAGTCTTTTGGAGTAAAACCTAAACCGAACCAAGGCTGTCTTGTACAAGATTTTAGGGTTCCAAACCCTATCTTACACCAAGATAAGTGTTTTAATTCATTAATACAATTATGTCTTTGATTATTTGTGTGTATGCTTGCATGTTCTCCATGTCCGCTAATTTACTTGTGTGTTTGCTTAGGAATATGAAACTTAATTATTGAATATTGATTGGTTGTCTCTTATCTTAGTTGATTAATGATCTAGTAATGCGATAGGTCATTCGTTGTGTACTTAATGCTTGATTAAATCTTTGTGAACCTTAGAATATGACTCCTTGAGTAGTTGTAAGCTAAACCATCCAAAGAGTGCCTTAGAGTAAGAGTTTATTATCCCTAGTGGGTTTTGTAGACGAGACCCTTTGGTAAGTTCAAAGAGTTAGGGAGAAACGCATACCCTACAACCTTAGACACACAACGCAACTAGGAATGAGGACGTGACAATTCAACCACCAATAGGAGATAATTAAGGAGTAGTAAAACCTAAGTAAACACATCTTTAAACTATCGTACGAGCACACAATAATTAGACATAGACTACATACACCTTAGATTAGATAATTAGATAAGTAGAGTCATCGGTAGCAATACCAACCCCCCAAATTCAAACCCCGAGATTCGTACCTTTCAATTTCATAAAAATAAAAAAATACAAAAACAATCTTCCTCAACCCCAACCTTAGCGTAGTAACTTCTCACTAGCATTCCTATTCCCCTAGAGAACGATATCAATACCCGTGGCTTACCCTAATACTACACTACAATGATTAGGTTCACTGCCTAGGATGTTGAAAAACTTGCTCGACGAAAAGGTAGTTCCTTTGACCCCGAACGACGCGTGTAGCGTTGTCAAGTTTTTGGCGCCGCTGCCGGGGAATAGAATAGCTAGTTAGTAGTCCACCTCGTTTAGGTTTCTTTACTTGATTCCTATCAAGTAAACTTTTTCTCATTTTAGCTTTCTCTTAGTCTATCCCCTTCTTCGTGACATTTTTCGTAATCCCATCACTTTTCATCATGGATGGTGATAACCACCCACCATTCATCAACCCACCACCAATTGACCCGCCAAGAGCCCGTACTCTTGGTGAATACTCGAGACCAAGCCACTTAGGCTATAGGAACACCATTGAGCTTCCGACCAAGCCCAAACTACGGCCTGCGATCCGACACCATCCGGTTGGTGCAAACGGATGTGCATTCCATGGACTTCGTTCAAGATCCAAATCGACATCTTAGGGATTTCCTTAAAATTGTCGATTCCATCGACCTTGATGCTACTACTCGGGAGACCACGCGCTGCGTCTCTTCCAATTCTCTCTACGGGACCAAGCTAGTAATTGGCTTGAGCGACTTCCGCCGGCTCCATCTCAAGTTGGGATGATCTTACCTCTCGCTTCCTTGCTCAATTTTTCCCACCGGGAGAACCACTAAACTTAGGCGAGACATCCCGACGTTTCAACAACTCCATGGTGAGTCTCTACAAAGCATGGACTCGATTTAAGGACCTACTGAGACTTCCCCATCATGGCATTGATCTTTGGCTTCAAATCCAAATCTTTTATGACCATACCGATTTCATCACTCGACGATCCATTGATCGAGCCGTAGGTGGAAGGCTCATCGACTTTAATGCGAGAAATCTTGGGATATTATAGAGGAGCTTGTCGATCAAAATTACGAAGATTGGAATGAATCTCCTGAAACTCCGGTTAACGTAGTTAATGCCATATCAACTCCTTTTGAATCTTCCAACACTCTCGAGGAGCAATTGAGTGCCATTGAGAGAGGGATTGATTATCTTATGGAAAGGCAAAGAAGAGTCCCGTACAAATTCCTCGAGAAGTCAAATCCGCCAATTCAACCAACCACCCCACACCTTTTCGAATCCCAAGTCGTGAGCAAAACCCAAATTCGAAAGGCACTTCCGTTCTACTTCTCCAATACCACTTTCACCGAGCTTCAAGGAGCAGATGAGGAGTACATGGCAGCTCATACAGAGAGATTAGCCAAATTTGAAGAGGAGGTTTATAGGCGAGAGAGGAAATGCAAGCAAAATGACGGAAATGATGAATTTGGTAATTGAATATACCAAAACAAAAGTTCCGAAAAGGTACTAGTAAGAAGTAACGATTGTCCTCCCACTTCATTTGTTAACGCCTGTTTCCATTATGCCCGAGGATACAAGGGTTGAGATGAGAAAAGCGAGGAAAGCAAGAAGGAGGAGTCATGCCTAATAATGAGCCCGAGACCATTGAGTACTACCTTAAGCACGAAATTAACAAAAACCATTGCAAACCAAGTAAACAACTTTAGGTACAATGAAGTTCTTAGGGAGGCCCTTGAAGGAAAAATGACGGAAGAAGAGTATGACGCCTTGCCTATGGGACCCCGTATGAGTTGGTCATAAAAACCATTAACAAGAAAACGAGACACCACAGGAATTTCGTGATACCGTGTAGCATAGGTGATATTGATAATATAAAATCTATAATAAGTTAACTAAGGAGAAACCAACCAAGACCGATCTTAGACTTTCCTTAGCTAATCACACCTATGTCTATCCCATAGGAATCGCGGTGGATGTTCTAATTGAGGTGGCTAATATCGTTTATCCGGTGGATTTCGTGATCATTGATGTTGAGGAAGATAAAAACGTGCCTCTCATTCTTGGGACACCATTTCTGGCCACCGCCAAGGCAACCATCAAATGCGGAGAGGGCATCATGATACTCAAAAGCGGAAAGGGGTACGCTAGAATACCCATCATCCCAAGGTATCCTCTTAAGATCATGGAAATGATTACGGGTGGAAATCGAAAAGCCCCTAGCAATAGTGTTAAGAAGAAGATGAATGACTGGGAAAAAGGGCTTAGGGACTTTATGGTTCAAGGATTGAATGCAACGTTGTGGAAACCCGACAAGAAGTTAGGAAATAATCCCACTTCGATACCTAAGACACAAAGGAACCTTACGGAATTTCTAAAAGGAGAAAAAGTACTTTTATACAAATCACGGATAAGGGCATTACGAGGTAGAAACAAACCAAGATGGTTTGGACCTTTCACTGATGAAGGAAACCAATTTAAAAGATAAAACCGTCACCATAATAGATAACGTTGGCAAGGAATCCAACGTAAGCATACAACGTCTACACCCTTTCGACGAAGGGAAAGCAATGGAAGAAGGTGGCGGTAATGAAGTAACGTAGGAACACGACTACGAGTCTAGCTACAAGACTCTTAAATAAAGAAAAGCGCTTCGTGGGAGGCAACCCATGCTTAATTGTTTGCTTGTTAGTGTCATATATCTTTTATTGATTGATTATTCTCATGTTTAATTTTGTAAAAATGCTTTATTTTGTTTTTAACCTCGTCTTAATTGCATATAAAGGTATTTTACATAAGGGATAAGTGTAGGGAGGATTACACACGTTTTCAAGGAAACGTAAACATGAGAATAACAATTCATTAAAAGATATATATGTGTGTTTGTTCGAGTCAAATGCTTGTATCGAGTCATAATGGATGTTTTGCGAAATATTTCCGATTCTAAAGATGTAAATTTTCCGAATTTTTTTCGTAAAATCGAGACCGGTTTGTCGGGATAACCGACGGCGTCAGATCGCAACTGACGGCGTCGGGAAGGAGTAAAACAACAGATTACTTTTTTCTCATTTTCGAGCTACTTAAAAAATTTGGAATTCTCCGTGTCTTAATTTTCCGAAATTTCAGTAAACATCCATTCCACAAGCATTATATCCTAGTTTAAATCGAGTCTTATATATATTATTACCGCCGATTTTACGCGAAGGTTTCGTTTGTTTCTTCAAGTGTGCGAGTTTAATTTATCAAGCGAAGTTACATAAGATTGGAAGGAGCTTTTCACGCATAAATTCTTCTTGGAAAGGATTTAACCATTACTTCACACACGGATCCTACCGAGCTAATCGGGGAGTACTAGTTTCTTTCGTTTTAATTACCTTCCAATTATCATAACTTTGATACTTTCGGGAACATTGGAGACAATGTTCGGTCTAAGTGTAGGGAGGAAAATAAACGGAACTTTGAAACTATACTTATCCTTGACTATTTGCTTTGTCCAATTGTATTTGTGTAATAAACCATGAGAAAATGTCGGTTATGGTAATTTTGGCACTAAATTTAAAATTTTTCATGACATATAAGAGTGGGCCATTAGTCTTAACAAAAGCGTCTCACGGATAGGAAGTTGCATGACTAGCACAAAAACCCTTTACCACCTAAATTCCACCCAAAATGTGAGGATCGCCCTTAGATTAGTAGGAATTAAAAGCATTCATCTTTAATGCTTAGAGTGTGAACCGGTAGTATATTAGATTCTATAACTTGTTTTGTGATGCATTCCGAGATCGCAAGTAAGAATACACTTGTGTAGTTAAGAATAACTAAATGATAAGAGGCATTAGGATAACCCTTGTTTGATACCCATAATATAATTACTTCTTCCACATCGGTTGAGTAATTCCCCCACACCCTTTGCGTTGTACTCATCTTTAGTACACGATACCCTAGTTAACCCTCGAGCCTATCCTTTTGCGGTTCTCGTGATGTTTCGGTTTTCCGAATATCAATGAAGAGCATTGTTTACACCCCACCCCAAATATACACCCAAATCGCCTTAGCCTACCATGTATGCACTCACTTTTAGTGCATTATTGTTATCACCTTAAACCCTTAGTTCAATTATCTAGTTGCTTGCATGAGTTTCTAAGTCGAGTCATATCCTTTGTATACGTTTTGGGATGATTGGGATTCATGGGAAAAGTTAAAGTTTATGAAATGACGGAAGGAACGTTAAATTCAAATTCCCTTTGTTTGCGTAATAATGTACCCCAAGTGTTTTGATCTTTTCAATTCGGGTCAAATTAGTGTTAGAGTAATAAAAACTCAAGTGTAGGGATGTGCCTATAAATCCCTATTATTTTGATGTTACCATAGAGGATGGTAGAGCAAAAGTGTATGAAGAAAAAAAAATCGAAAAAAAAAGAAAAAGAGAAAAGAAAAAAATAGAGTGAAAAAAAAAACATACGGGCTACCATCCTACATCTTTCCTTTAATTTTATGTTTGTTTATTTCAGTTAGCTAGAGTTTAGAGTGTCGAGTCTTGGCTTAGCAAAGCCATTCTTCGTATGCTAGTAACATAAGAGATTTTTGACTTGCCACCACTATATAGCCTATCCCGCCAAACCCTTTGTTTCCCTACGTAAGCCTAACATTACAACCCTTTAAAGACCTCTTTGATAGTCTTTCCTAGGTGCTTACGCCAAAGCGATGGAGGTTTGATCTATTCTCAAGCCTATGGTAATCTATGTACTAGGATCGGTTAATGAGTGTTTATCTTCCATTTCCAATTTGTTATATTTCATATACACCGAGAGAGATGTGAGTATCCAAACATCCCATGTGAGGTGCTAGTATGTGATTTCCGTGCTTGTTATGACTTTTATGGGGCTTATATGTGTTGTGGACCGTTTTGAACGAATGCTTCATGACCCCTAACTTATAAATTAATTGGCTAAAAGCACATTTGCTTGAGAACAAGCAAATACCAAGTGTAGGGATATTTGATAAGGTTTTAAAATGTACCTTTTGAGGGTCGTTTAAGCCCTTATTTGATCACTTTTGTATCCGTTATTGCTTAATATCGTTCATTTTCACTTTTAGGTCTCTTGAAGGCAAAATGCTGGAATGGCACTTATTTGGACGAAAAGCGCGAATATATGAAGAAAATGGCCAAAGTCGAATCGAGACACTCAAAGTCGTTGAAAACATAAGGTGACGGCGTCGGTGTTAATTGCGACGCCGTCGTAGGATTTTTGTGACGGACGAAGCCAAAACTCCTATTTTCAAGTGATGACGTCAAGTTATAAAAGAGTAGGCCATCGCAACTCGACGGCCTAGATGTAATCCGACGGCGTCGAAAAAGTGAAGAGGACGGCGTCACAAGCATAAGGTGACGCCGTCGCAAGTCTAACGTGGCCAAGACGAAACCCTAATGACGGCGACACGACGGCGTCACAAAACATAAGGTGACGCCGTCGCATATGTAATATTATATATAGAATCCGAATTTTCCAGTATTGAGTGTGTAGTCTTTTGGAGTAAAAACCTAAACCGAACCAAGGCTGTCTTGTACAATATTTTAGGGTTCCAAACCTTATCTTACACCAAGATAAGTGTTTTACTTCATTAATACAATTATGTCTTTGATTATTTGTGTGTATGCTTGCATGTTCTCCATGTCCGGCTAATTTACTTGTGTGTTTGCTTAGGGAATATGAAACTTAATTATTGAATATTGATTGGTTGTCTCTTATCTTAGTTGATTAATGATCTAGTAATGCGATAGGTCAATCGTTGTGTACTTAATGCTTGATTAAATCTTTGTGAACCTTAGAATATGACTCCTTGAGTAGTTGTAAGCTAAACCATCCAAAGAGTGCCTTAGAGTAAGAGTTTATTATCCCTAGTGGTTTTGTAGACGAGACCCTTTGGTAAGTTCAAAGAGTTAGGGAGAAACGCATACCCTACAACCTTAGACACACAACGCAACTAGGAATGAGGATGTGACAATTCAACCACCAATAGGAGATAATTAAGGAGTAGTAAAACCTAAGTAAACACATCTTTAAACTATCATACGAGCACACAATAATTAGACATAGACTACATACACCTTAGATTAGATAATTAGATAAGTAGAGTAATCGGCAGCAATACCAACCCCCCAAATTCAAACCCCGAGATTCGTATCTTTCCATTTCATAAAAATAAAAAAATACAAAAACAATCTTCCTCAACCCCAACCTTAGCGTAGTAACTTCTCACTAGCATTCCTATTCCCCTAGAGAACGATATCAATACCCGTGGCTTACCCTAATACTACACTACAACGATTAGGTTCACTGCCTAGGGTGTTGAAAAACTTGCTCGACGAAAAGGAATTTCCTTTGACCCCGAACGACGCGTGTAGCGTTATCAAGTATACAAGTAGATGATGCCTCAAAGTCACATAAAGTAAACAATAAGGTACAATCAAGTGATGTATTCGAGTCGTTTGAAGCAGTGGTTGCAGCCGATGATGCGCGTTGTTCAGAGATTGGTGCATCGGTTCTTAGAGCCGGTGGTCATGCAGTGGATGCTGCAGTTTCGGTTGCTTTATGTGGTGGCGTTGTGAATCCGATGGCTAGTGTTATTGGAGGGGGAGGGTTTATGGTCGTTCGGTCAGCAGATACATCACAAACACAAGCATTTGATTTTATCGATATAAGTAAGACTGCATTAAAACATATGTTTGCACTTCGCATGAATTTGGGTAACCCCGATTTTGTCGATATAAGTAAGACTGCATCAGAAATGCTTTCCCCTTCATTCGCTAAGAAAATCCAACAACGAATTCTCGAGAACACCACTTTCCCTTCTGAATATTACATGCCGGGGTACATAAAGAAATATATATTTACTTTCAATCATTGCTTGATCAACAATTAGTCTGTTTAGCTAAAATTAAAACTGGTTGTCGAATTGTGCATATACTAGGTGGAGTCAGATTGAAGATCACGGTACGAGTCATTTTTGCATAGTCGATGCAGATAGAAATGATGTGTCAATGACAACCATTTTCAACTATCCATTTGGTGGCGGTATTTTGTCTCCCACGACCGGAATTGTGCTAAATAACGAAATGGGTGACTTCTCAGCACCTACAGAAATATCACCCGACAGCCTTCCTCCTTCCCCTACAAATTTTATAAGTCCAAACAAGAGACCATTGTCTTCCATGACTCCTGTCATCATTGTCAAGGTAAATTTGTGACCCGATAATCTTTTATCATTGCTTATTATGTACTAGTTTAAAACACTAAGGACCAGATATGTTAAAACAGAAGTTAATAACTAACTTGGCAGTTATTTCGGTTAGGAAGAGGGAAAGGGTACATCGGTTCAATGACACCGATTCACTCCCTATATATATGTATATACTTGTATCGATACAATGTTAGAAACTTAATACAATTTACTTATTCAATATACTTTGCAACTTATATATCGATCATAGAAAGTTTGGGACAACATTTGGCATCAAGAGCAAGGATTACACAACGAAACATTTTTCTGTTTCTACATCAAAACCATTAACGAGAGGCCAAAAGAAACACGCTGAAGAAAGAAGAAGAACACCGCTGTTTTTTTTTTCTTTTCAGTAAGGGACGTTTGTTTTCTTAATCTTCCAAAGAAAACAAACAAGTTTGGATAAGGAGAAGCGTAGAAGAGATAGTGCACAATCTATTTTACGTTTAAGTTGCAAGCGTTACACATCAAACGATATTGGTGTCGAGAACTTTGTTGGCAACAATGAAGGGAAGGAAGAGTCGGAGACTTTGTGTGAAACCGGTTGAAAACAAAGACACAAAGCATCATAAGACGGAGATTCTAGAGGCGCATGAGACGTTGTTGTAAAAAAAAACGTATACGTAGAAGGAACAAGGAGTACTCAAGGAAAGTGTGTGGAGTTTTGTGTTGATACGACACAAGAACAACAACAACGCAGGATGAAACAAGACGAAGGACTTTTTTGTTTCATTGAAACGAATTCAGAAACGAAGTGACGTTTTTGGTTCAGTGTAATTACCAAGGCGTACATGGTAACAAAGGATTGTGTGTAGGAGACTTAGTGATTTCAAAGAGACCGAGATCAAGTACAACACACAAAGGAGATAAGCAACGTGTAGAGTGGTACATGAATTACCTTTTGTTTGTTTGGTGTCGAATAACAAAAAAAAAACGTTCGACAACAAGAACAAAAGAAGGCCGAGACTTGATTGTGATTCACGGAGGAATTTGAGACAACAAGGCAAGGAGGCAGTGAAAAGTTTTGTTAGACCCGTTGGCAAAAATAACAATTCGACAAAAAAAAAGGAATCCGAGAAGTTTTTGTCAAAAATTGAAGTCGAGTAGGATTGTTTTTTAAAAAAAGCAACGAGGCAAAAAGATCAAAAGAAATAAAGTGGGAACAAGATCAAACGTTGGTGAACGATTTTCACTAACGAGGCAAAACGAATACATCTCGTATTCATCACAAATTAACGAGGTCACAAGTTTCTAAATTTTCTGGATTTCAATTCATATTAGAATAGTATAGATTTTATTAGTTTATACTATTAGGAAATCCAGAAAACTATTATTTGATCCCGTAGTATTAGGATTCCCGGAAACTATACTTTCACATTAGAAAGAGATACCATACTAAGAAAAGTAATTCCCATTAAACTAGAAAGTGAAAATAATAAACACTCTCAAAATGACAACCGATGATATAGTAACCACATCAACTACAATAAAACCCGTAAAACCTATTCCACAATATCAATGCCCTAAGTTGAAAACCATAAACTACACAGTTTGGGTTATACAAGTTAAGGTTATACTAGAGGCACATGGCTTATGGGAAGCAATAGAACCGAAGTTAGGAACACCAGTTGATGACAAAAAGGATAAGGCAACAATTGCCTTCCTATATCAAGTGTTGACGGAAGATGTGGTCTTACAAGTAGCGGGTTGTAAGACGGCAAAGGATTTGTGGGATTCGCTAAAGAAAAGACACGTTGGACAAGATAAAGTGCAGCAAGCACGCTTACAATCATTGATGATTGGATTTAACTCACTCCAAATGAAGGAAGATGAGACGGTGGATGCATTTGCAGACAAGTTAAACGGCTATGTCACAAAGGCAAAAGAACTAGGGAAAGCATTAGATGAATCACTTATAGTTAGAAAACTATTAGACTCCACACCCGATAGATTCATTCAGATAGTAGCATCCATAGAACAAACAAGTGATCTAGACGACATTACCCTAGATGAGATCACTAGAAAACTCAAAGCGTTTGAGGAAAGAATAAAACTCCGGAAGGGAGGTCAAGTTGAAAGCCAGGAGAATTTACTGTTTACACACGGTGAACACTCAGATAAAGGAAAGCGTTTTAACAAACGTGGAGGTAGATCAAATTACTCACGAGGAAACTGGCGGAATAATAACAACAGAAACAACTCACAAAAGGGAAACTCAAATCATAAAGGAAACCCAAATAATTGAAGTAGGAAGGACTTGAGTAACATAAGATGTTTCAAGTGCAATAAACTTGGACACTATATGAGTAAATGTAGAGCAACATCAACAACCCAAGAACAATCAAACCTTATCTTAGAATACGATGAACCATCACTATTAATGACTGTGCACGAAACCGAACACAAGGAAGTGTTGTTGAATGAAGAACAAATTCAACCAAAGAAATATGCTACAACAGATGCGAGCATATGGTATTTAGATAATGGTGCAAGTAACCACATGACTGGTATAAAGAGTCATTTTAGAGATATTGATGAAAGTATAACAGGGCGAGTACGTTTTGGAGATGGATCGTATGTACAGATAATGGGTAGAGGATCTATACTGTTAGGTTGTAAGAACCAGGAACAGAAAGTAGTATCCGAAGTATACTACATACCAAACCTCAAGAGCAACATACTTAGTCTAGGACAACTTACTGAAATAGGTTGTAAGGTCATTATGGACGGAAACAAGCTAACTTTGTATGATAAGAACAAGAAATTGTTGATGAAGGTAGAAAGATCTAAGAATCGACTCTACAAAATTCAGTTACAGATAGAAGCACCTATATGTCTCTTAGCAAACATAGATAACCAAGCATGGTTATGGCATGCTAGATTAGGTCATCTAAACTTTGATGATATAAACAAGATGACTAGAAAAGGTCTAGTAGAAGGAATTTCTAGGATAAACCATGCAGGAAAAATTTGTGACACATGCTTATTAGGAAAACACAGTAGAACACCATTTCCAAACCGAGCCAAATTCAGATCAAAGAACCCGTTGGACTTAGTATATGGAGACCTTTGCGGTCCTATTAGTCCAAAGAACACACTCGAGCAAGAAACTCATTTTCTTGTTAGTAGACGATTGTACACGTTTTATGTGGGCATACTTTCTTACATCGAAAGATGAGGCATTTAGTACATTCAAGGAATTTAGGCAGAAAATAGAAATGGAAATGAAGTTGAAAATTATAATGCTAAGAATGGATAGAGGTGGTGAATTCACATCAAATGAATTCACATGGTACTGTAAGGAAAACGGAATAGGACGACAGTTGACAGCACCATACTCCCCACAGCATAATGGAGTAGTGGAGAAAAGGAATAGGACAGTGCTATCAACTACAAGGAGTATGATGAAAGAAATGAAGTTACCATTAACTTTTTGGGCGGAAGCAGTTAAGCATTCCATTTACATACTCAATAGGGTACCTACGAGGGCCCTGATAGATAAAACTCCATATGAGGCACTCTACAACAGAAAACCAAACTTAGAAAACCTAAAAATATTCGGATGCACAGCTTATGCAAAGATAACGATACCTCACTTAAAGAAGCTGGACGACAGAAGCATACCATTGGTTTACTTAGGAGTAGAGGAAGGATAAAAAACATGTAGGTTACATGATCCTATAGCCAAGAAGAAACATGTTAGTAGGGACGTAAATTTTATGGAAACAAAACCATGGGATTGGAACGAAGATGAAGGAGATACGAACACACAAGACACCTTTTGGGCTAGTTTTGTAGTAGACGGAGTTGACAATGAAAACCTTACACCAGTCAACACAGAAAACGATGACAACACGTATCATGAACAAGATCAGATTCCTGATCCAGTTTCACCAATCACACCACCGGCATACCATTACGACCCACACTCAGAAGAGGAAAAAGAAGCTACTATTAGTTCTATGGAGAACTCAAGAGATAAATTTGATGATACACCCGTACGTGAATATAGAAACATGTCAGACATATATAGACATGCACGTAGAGTTGAACCACAAAGCTTGTTATTTACGGAAGAAGAACCCCGTAACTACAAGGAAGCATCAGCAGATGAAAAATGGATTAAGGCCATGGAGATTGAATTGGATTCAATCAACAAGAATAACACATGGACTCTTACAACTTTGCCAGAAAATCCAAAGGCAATAGGACTGAAATGGGTCTACAAGACCAAGAGGGATGCAAAAGGAAACATCATCAAATACAAAGCACGCTTAGTAGCAAAAGGTTATGTACAAGAACAAGGGATAGACTTCGATGAAGTATTTGCACCAGCTGCTCGGAAAGAGACAGTTCGGTTGATATTAGCATTAGCGGCATATCATGGATGGCAAGTACATCATTTGGATGTAAAATCAGCATTCTTACATGAAGATTTAAAGGAAGAAGTCTACTTTACACAACCTGGAGGATTTATTCAACAAGGAAACTCTGTAAAAGTCTATAAGCTTACTAAAGCTTTATATGCCTTAAGGCAAGCACCAAGAGCTTGGAATGTGAAGCTTGATCAAACATTAAAGTCTTTAGATTTTAAGAAATGTAATCTCGAACAAGCCGTCTACACAAAACAAAACAATAACTCTACACTTATTGTTGGAGTTTATGTAGACGACTTGATAATCACGGGTACTCCAAGAAAGGAATTGGAAGTATTTAAATCCCAGATGGAAGAAAAGTTTGAAATGAGCGACTTAGGATTGTTAGCTTATTACCTTGGGATAGAAGTTACACAGACAGGAGGAGAGATTACAATCAAGCAAACAGGCTATATTAACAAGATCATAAAGGAGACAAGTATGACGGATAGTAATGATACGAAGATACCAATGGATCCGGGTACTAAGTTGGTCAAGGCGGAAGATGGTAACTCAGTTGACGCAACTTACTACAGAAGTTTAATTGGAAGTCTCAGGTACTTACTACATACAAGACCAGATCTTAGTTATTCAGTCGGACTACTCAGCAGATTTATGCAAGACCCAAAGGATCATCACCTAAAGGCAATAAAGCAAGTAATCCGATATATCAAAGGAACACAGGAGCATGGCATAATTTACAAGAAAGAAGGCGGCTACAAGATTACAGGTTACAACGACAGTAGTTATGGAATCAACACTGATCAAGGAAAAGGAACTACTGGGATAGTATTTTACTTTGGAGAGTCACCCATTACTTGGTGTACTCGAAGCAACCAACGATGGCGCTATCATCATGTGAATCGAATTCATGGCGGCTCTCTGCGTGACATGTCAAGCCTTATGGTTAAAGAGATTACTCGGTGAATTAACTGGAAATGAAGAAAAGAAGATAACGCTGAGGGTAGATAACATTTCAGCAATAGCACTAGTCAAGAACTCAGTTTTTCATGGAAGAAGTAAACACATCGACATTCGCTATCATTTCATTCGAGAATGTGTAGAGAATGGGCATATCAATGTGGAGCACGTCAGCGGAGAACTACAAAGAGCAGATATTCTAAAAAAGGCTCTACCAAGATTGAAGTTCACGACGATGCCACAAATGCTCGGAGTTCAAGATTTAGCAAGAAGCAACGATCAAGATTAAGGAGGAGAATGTGACCCGATAATCTTTTATCATTGCTTATTATGTACTAGTTTAAAACACTAAGGACCAGATATGTTAAAACAGAAGTAAATAACTAACTTGGCAGTTATTTCGGTTAGGAAGAGGGAAAGGGTACATCGGTTCAATGACACCGATTCACTCCCTATATATATGTATATACTTGTATCGATACAATGTTAGAAACTTAATACAATTTACTTATTCAATATACTTTGCAACTTATATATCGATCATAGAAAGTTTGGGACAACAAATTTGACTCGAAAGTCAACCACAATACCTGCGATTTCTTTTTAAAGATCGCTACGCGGTTCTAAAAATTTGAACGTTGACTCGATTTCTTTTTGACAGGTGATCAACTGGTAGGGGTGATCGGAGGAGTGGTGGGGTGTACATAATTCCAGAAGATTATACAAGTCTTCCTTAACCACTTCATTCTAGGAATGGAGCCGTTAGACGTTGTTCGGTCTCCACGAGTATACCACAAGGTTTTTCTTTTCTCTATTGTTTTCTAAACGAGAAAAAGTCACCCATATGTGAGGAATAATGTGATCGCCAAAGCCTTTGTTGATCACTCATGTTTTATACCAAAAGCAAATTTTGGACTAATGTGATTTAGGAAGTTGTATGTCTAAAAATCATTTTAGATGATTTGGACTGTTTGTGCCTATTTTGCCCGTCGTCTACTAGCTAACTTTTAGGATTCACCCATTTGACACGCCAGGAAAAGCAGAACCCTTTTCGACCCATTCATAAATCTTGATTGGGTCAAAATTGCCATCTCTATTTGAGACATTCTCATTCGTCTCATTTTATGCGATTGATACCGAATGTGGTATACTATGAAAAGCGGGCGGTGATCGATGGTGATCATATTGAGCTTTCGGATGACCGAAAGAAATTTTTAAGAGAAAGGGTCATGTATTGCGGTCAAAATCCGGTGGAGCGAGAAGTCAACTAATAGTTCAAACACTAAAGAAACCGATTCGAATGGAAGAGTGTCTTACAATCGTAAACAAGTTTTGAAAGGGATGCTTATCGCTATAAGTGATCCGAGGAAAGATGGTAGGCTGCTGCGTGTTAATAATCACCACTGACCGTAATAAAACATTTAATCATTCGTGATTTTCCACTAAAAGGTAGTATTCTTATGTCATTTTATGATACATTGTTGTGTAAATATGAAGTACAATAATTGGAAAGTATCATGGTCAAGGCAATTTAAGTGCATTTCGTGCCACTTCCTCTATTAGCGATAATGGCATAATAACTCGTTGGATATGTCTATTTCAACTCCAAGAAAGCTCTATTCAATGATATCTTGAAATGTCTACATATATTTAGTTTGTTGTCTACTAATTACCATGTTTTCCATCCTATTCGATTGATTTGGCCAGCATGGCATTCGAAAACAAGAAAGATTGCTTACTTGGACTACGCACGAGTTCAATTAGATAACTCATAAATCATGACTTCCAAAAGATACTATAAGATATTGCATTACATCATATGCATTCTGTTGAAAAATCCAAACGCAATTAAGCTTTGCTTGTATGCTCTGGATGAGATGTGGTACAAGTTGTCGAGACTCTTGTGAATAGGAGAGGTAATCCCTATCATCGACTTTTTATAAATGAAATTGCTCGTATAAGCTCTTAACCCCCAACCTTTTCAAAGTTATGGTTGGCCTCCCAACCGAAAGTTTCAATTGTTTTGTGTGTGTATTTTTTTCTAATTTGTTTTTGTGGTATATGTTTTTTGTTGCAGTTGTGGCCGCCTTATTAGCAAATTATGATCGGATGTAGTATTGAAGAGAGAAAGCAGAAATGATAAGGTGTGACCACAATATTTATGATTAGGGTTAATAAAATACTTTTT
Organism: Chrysanthemum lavandulifolium; assembly: GCA_022545495.1. Lineage (NCBI taxonomy): Eukaryota > Viridiplantae > Streptophyta > Magnoliopsida > Asterales > Asteraceae > Chrysanthemum > Chrysanthemum lavandulifolium. Next base: position 273,960,500 of record CM040238.1, read on the forward strand.
AAATAAGGGTGAAGGCTGAATATACGTAACGAAATTTCTCAAATTTGCCAATGTACGTAACATACTTATTTTAATCTCCGAATACGTAATATACTTTCAAATCTTTACCAATGTACGTAATATTGACAGGTTACCACTTTAAAAAGTTACAATAATGGTCCCTGCCGTTTGCGTTCGCTTTCACCGTTAGTCCTTTGACATTTTTTCACTTAAAAAAGTTACAGTAATGGTCCATGTGGTTTGCTTTGACTTTCACCGTTAGTCCTTAAACTTTCAACTTTTTCATACACATTTTTATACACGTTTTTACATGTTTTTAAACATGTTTTTACACACGTTTTTATATACATTTTTTACGCGTTTTTATACACTTTTTTACACGTTTTTATACACGGTTTTATGTAAGATCTAGGCAAAAGAACTAGGGAAAGCATTAGATGAATCACTTATAGTTAGAAAACTATTAGACTCCACACCCGATAGATTGATTTAGATAGTAGCATCCATAGAACAAACAAGTGATCTAGACGACATTACCCTAGATGAGATCACTAGAAAACTCAAAGCGTTTGAGGAAAGAATAAAACTCCGGAAGGGAGGTCAAGTTGAAAGCCAGGAGAATTTACTGTTTACACGGTGAACACTCGGATAAAGGAAAGCGTTTTAACAAAGCGTGGAGGTAGATCAAATTACTCACGAGGAAACTGGCGGAATAATAACAACAGAAACAACTCACAAAAGGGAAACTCAAATCATAAAGGAAACCCAAATAATTGAAGTAGGAAGGACTTGAGTAACATAAGATGTTTCAAGTGCAATAAACTTGGACACTATATGAGTAAATGTAGAGCAACATCAACAACCCAGGAACAATCAAACCTTATCTTAGAAGACGATGAACCATCACTATTAGTGACTGTGCACGAAACCGAACACAAGGAAGTGTTGTTGAATGAAGAACAAATTCAACCAAAGAAATATGCTACAACAGATGCGAGCATATGGTATTTAGATAATGGTGCAAGTAACCACATGACTGGTATAAAGAGTCATTTTAGAGATATTGATGAAAGCATAACAGGGCGAGTAGGTTTTGGAGATGGATCGTATGTACAGATAATGGGTAGAGGATCTATACTGTTAGGTTGTAAGAACCAGGAACAGAAAGTAGTATCCGAAGTATACTACATACCAAACCTCAAGAGCAACATACTTAGTCTAGGAAAACTTACTGAAATAGGTTGTAAGGTCATTATGGACGGAAACAAGCTGACTTTGTATGATAAGAACAAGAAATTGTTGATAAAGGTAGAAAGATCTAAGAATCGACTCTACAAAATTCAGTTACAGATAGAAGCACCTATATGTCTCTTAGCAAACATAGATAACCAAGCATGGTTATGACATGCTAGATTAGGTCATCTAAACTTTGATGATATAAACATGATGACTAGAAAAGGTCTAGTAGAAGGAACTCCTAGGATAAACCATGCAGGACAAATTTGTGACGCATGCTTATTAGGAAAACACAGTAGAACACCATTTCCAAACCGAGCCAAATTCAGATCAAAGAACCCGTTGGACTTAGTATATGGAGACCTTTGCGGTCCTATTAGTCCAACAACACACTCAGGCAAGAAACTAATTTTCTTGTTAGTAGACGATTGTACACGTTTTATGTGGGCATACTTTCTTACATCGAAAGATGAGGCATTTAGTACATTCAAGGAATTTAGGCAGAAAATAAAAATAGAAATGAAGTTGAAAATTAGAATGCTAAGAACGGATAGAGGTGGTGAATTCACATCAAATGAATTCACAAGGTACTATAAGGAAAACGGAATAGGACGAGAGTTGACAGCACCATACTCCCCACAGCAGAATGGAGTAGTGGAGAGAAGGAATAGGACAGTGCTATCAACTACAAGGAGTATGATGAAAGCAATGAAGTTACCATTAACTTTTTGGGCGGAAGCAGTTAAGCATTCCATTTACATACTCAATAGGGTACCTACGAGGGCCCTGATAGATAAAACTCCATATGAGGCACTCTACAACAGAAAACCAAACTTAGAAAACCTAAAAATATTCGGATGCACAGCTTATGCAAAGATAACGATACCTCACTTAAAGAAGCTGGACGACAGAAGCATACCATTGGTTTACTTAGGAGTAGAGGAAGGATAAAAAGCATGTAGGTTACATGATCCTATAGCCAAGAAGAAACATGTTAGTAGGGACGTAAAATTTATGGAAACAAAACCATGGGATTGGAACGAAGATGAAGGAGATACGAACACACAAGACACCTTTTGGGCTAGTTTTGTAGTAGACGGAGTTGACAATGAAAACCTTACACGGTCAACAACACGTAAAACGATGACAACACGTATCATGAACAAGATCGATTCTCGATCGGTTTCACCAATCACACCACCGGCATACCATTACGACCCACACTCGGAAGAGGAAAAGAAGCTACTATTAGTTCTATGGAGAACTCAAGAGATAAATTTGATGATACACCCGTACGTGAATATAGAAACATGTCAGACATATATAGACATGCACATAGAGTTGAACCACAAAGCTTGTTATTTACGGAAGAAGAACCCTGTAACTACAAGGAAGCATCAGCAGATGAAAAATGGATTAAGGCCATGGAGATTGAATTGGATTCAATCAACAAGAATAACACATGGACTCTTACAACATTGCCAGAAAATCCGAAGGCAATAGGACTGAAATGGGTCTACAAGACCAAGAGGGATGCAAAAGAAAACATCATCAAATACAAAGCACGCTTAGTAGCAAAAGGTTATGTACAAGAACAAGGGATAGACTTCGATGAAGTATTTGCACCAGTTGCTCGGAAAGAGACAGTTCGGTTGATATTAGCATTAGCGGCATATCATGGATGGCAAGTACATCATTTGGATGTAAAATCAGCATTCTTACATGAAGATTTAAAGGAAGAAGTCTAGTTTACACAACCTGGAGGATTTATTCAACAAGGAAACTCTGTAAAAGTCTATAAGCTTACTAAAGCTTTATATGCCTTAAGGCAAGCACCAAGAGCTTGGAATGTGAAGCTTGATCAAACATTAAAGTCTTTAGATTTTAAGAAATGTAATCTCGAACAAGCAGTCTACACAAAACAAAACAAGAACTCTACACTTATTGTTGGAGTTTATGTAGACGACTTGATAATCACGGGTACTCCAAGAAAGGAATTGGAAGTATTTAAATCCCAGATGGAAGAAAAGTTTGAAATGAGCGACTTAGGATTGTTAGCTTATTACCTTGGGATAGAAGTTACACAGACAGGAGGAGAGATTACAATCAAGCAAGCAGGCTATATTAACAAGGTCATAAAGGAGACAAGTATGACGGATAGTAATGATACGAAGATACCAATGGATCCGGGTACTAAGTTGGTCAAGGCGGAAGATGGTAACTCAGTTGACGCAACTTACTACAGAAGTTTAATTGGAAGTCTCAGGTACTTACTACATACAAGACCAGATCTTAGTTATTCAGTCAGACTACTCAGCAGATTTATGCAAGACCCAAAGGATCATCACCTAAAGGCAATAAAGCCAGTAATCCGATATATCAAAGGAACACAGGAGCATGGCATAATTTACAAGAAAGAAGGCGGCTGCAAGATTACAGGTTACAACGACAGTAGTTATGGAATCAACACTGATCAAGGAAAAGGAACTACAGGGATAGTATTTTACTTTGGAGAGTCACCCATTACTTGGTGTACTCAGAAGCAACCAACAGTGGCGCTATCATCATGTGAATCAGAATTCATGGCGGCTCTGCGTGACATGTCAAGCCTTATGGTTAAAGAGATTACTCGGTGAATTAAGCGGAAATGAAGAAAAGAAGATAACGCGAGGGTAGATAACATTTCAAAGAATAGCACTAGTCAAGAACTCGTTTTCATGGAAGAAGTAAACACATCGACATTCGCTATCATTTCATTCGAGAATGTGTAGAGAATGGGCATATCAATGTGGAGCACGTCAGCGGAGAACTACAAAGAGCAGATATTCTAAAAAAGGCTCTACCAAGATTGAAGTTCACGACGATGCCACAAATGCTCGGAGTTCAAGATTTAGCAAGAAGCAACGATCAAGATTAAGGAGGAGAATGTGACCCGATAATCTTTTATCATTGCTTATTATGTACTAGTTTAAACACTAAGGACCAGATATGTTAAAACAGAAGTAAATAACTAACTTGGCAGTTATTTCGGTTAGGAAGAGGGAAAGGGTACATCGGTTCAATGACACCGATTCACTCCCTATATATATGTATATACTTGTATCGATACAATGTTAGAAACTTAATACAATTTACTTATTCAATATACTTTGCAACTTATATATCGATCATAGAAAGTTTGGGACAACAAATTTGACTCCGAAAGTCAACCACAATACCTGCGATTTCTTTTTAAAGACTGCTACGCCGGTTCTAAAAAATTTGAACGTTGACTCTCGATTTCTTTTTGACAGGGTGATCAACTGGTAGGGGTGATCGGAGGGAGTGGTGGGGTGTACATAATTCCAGCAGTTATACAGGTCTTCCTTAACCACTTCATTCTAGGAATGGAGCCGTTAGACGCTGTTCAGTCTCCACGAGTATACCACAAGGTTTTTTCTTTTTCTCTATTGTTTTCTAAACGCAGAAAAAGTCACCCATATGTGAGGAATAATGTGATCGCCAAAGCCTTTGCTGATCACTCATGTTTTATACCAAAAAGCAAATTTTGGACTAATGTGATTTAGGAAGTTGTATGTCTAAAAAATCATTTTAGATGATTTGGACCTGTTTGTGCCTATTTTGCCCGTCGTCTACTAGCTAACTTTTAGGATTCACCCATTTGACACGCTACAGGAAAAACAGAACCCTTTTCGACCCATTCATAAATACTGATTGGGTCAAAATTGCCATCTCTATTTGAGACATTCTCATTCGTCTCATTTTATGCAGTTGATACCGAATGTGGTATACTATGAAAACTGGACAGTGATCGATGGTGATCATATTGAGCTTTCAGATGACCGAAAGAAATTTTTAAGAGAAAGGGGTCATGTATTGCAGTCAAAATCCAGTGGAGCAGTAAGTCAACTAATAGTTCAAACACTAAAGAAACCGATTCAGAACAGAAGAGTGTCTTACAATCGTAAACAAGTTTTGAAAGGGATGCTTACTGCTATAAGTGATCCGAGGAAAGATGGTAGGCCTGCTGCGTGTTAATAATCACCACTCTGACTGTAATAAAACATTTAATCATTCAGGATTTTCCACTAAAAGGTAGTATTCTTATGTCATTTTTATGATACATTGTTGTGTAAATATGAAGTACAATAATTGGAAAGTATCATGGTCAAGGCAATTTACGTGCATTTCGTGCCACTTCCTCTATTAGCAGTAATGGCATAATAACTCGTTGGATATGTCTATTTCAACTCCAAGAAAGCTCTATTCAATGATATCTTCGAAATGTCTACATATATTTAGTTTGTTGTCTACTAATTACCATGTTTTCCATCCTATTCGATTGATTTGGCCAGCATGGCATTCGAAAACAGTAAAGATTGCTTACTTGGACTACGCACAGGTTCAATTAGATAACTCATAAATCATGACTTCCAAAAGATACTATAAGATATTGCATTACATCATATGCATTCTGCTGAAAAATCCAAACGCAATTAAGCTTTGCTTGTATGCTCCTGGATGAGATGTGGTACAAGTTGTCGAGACTCTTGTGAATAGGAGAGGTAATCCCTATCATCGGCTTTTTATAAATGAAATTGCTCGTATAAGCTCTTAACCCCCAACCTTTTCAAAGTTATGGTTGGCCTCCCAACCGAAAGTTTCAATTGTTTTGTGTGTGTATTTTTTTCTAATTTGTTTTTGTGGTATATGTTTTTTGTTGCAGTTGTGGCCGCCTTATTAGCAAATTATGATCGGATGTAGTATTGAAGAGAGAAAGCTGAAATGATAAGGTGTGACCACAATATTTATGATTAGGCTTAATAAAATACTTTTTAAATAAGGGTGAAGGCTGAATATACGTAACTAAATTTCTCAAATTTGCCAATGTACGTAACATACTTATTTTAATCTCCGCATACGTAATATACTTTCAAATCTTTACCAATGTACGTAATATTGACAGGTTACCACTTTAAAAAGTTACAATAATGGTCCCTGCCGTTTGCGTTCGCTTTCACCGTTAGTCCTTTGACATTTTTTCACTTAAAAAAGTTACAGTAATGGTCCATGTGGTTTGCTTTGACTTTCACCGTTAGTCCTTAAACTTTCAACTTTTTCATACACGTTTTTATACACGTTTTTACACGTTTTTAAACATGTTTTTACACACGTTTTTATATACATTTTTTACGCATTTTTATACACTTTTTTACACGTTTTTATACACGGTTTTATGTAAGTTTTTTACACGTTTTTATACACGCTTTTTAAAAACGTTTTTATATACGTTTTTTACACAATTCTATGCACGTTTTTATATACGGGTGTATATACGTTTTTCACACGTTTTTATACACGTTTTTTTACATGTTTTTATACACGTTTTTTTACACGTTTTTAAACATGTTTTTACACACGTTTTTATATACATTTTTTACGCATTTTTATACACTTTTTTTACACGTTTTTTACATGATTTTATGCACGTTTTTATACACGGTTTGATTTGACTTTTACCGTTAGTCCTTTGACTTTCTTCTGTTTCATACACATTTTTTACACATTTATATACATGATTTTTACATGTTTATACACGTATTTTACACACGTCTTTATATACATTTTTTTACATGAATATATGCACGTTTTTATACACAGTTTTATATACGTTTTTATACATGTTTTTTACACGTGCATAAAAACATGTATAAAAATGTGTGTGAAAAACGTGTATAAAAATGTGTAAATAACGTGTATAAAAAAGTGTAAAAAACGTGTGAAAAACGTATATACAACCGTAAATAAAAACGTGCATAGAATTGTGTAAAAAACGTATATAAAAACGTTTTTAAATAACGTGTAAAAAAACTTACATAAAACCGTGTATAAAAACGTGTAGAAAAATGCGTAAAAAATGTATATAAAAATGTGTGTAAAAACATTTTTAAAAACGTGTAAAAACGTGTATAAAAACGTGTATGAAAAAGTTGAAAGTTTAAGGACTAACGGTGAAAGTCAAAGCAAACCACATGGACCATTACTGTGACTTTTTTAAGTGAAAAATGTCAAAGGACTAACGGTGAAAGCCAACGCAAACGGCAGGGACCATTATTGTAACTTTTTAAACGGGTAACCTGTCAATATTACGTACATTGGTAAAGATTTGAAAGTATATTACTTATGCGGAGATTAAAATAAGTATGTTACGTACATTGGGTAATTTGAGAAAAGTTCGTTACGTGTATTCAGCATTCACCCTTTAAATAATGTATTTTTTTAGTACTTATTAAAGAAAAAGAATTTGTTTTTGATAGTCTGCAGTTTTGTGCTAAGTCAGAAAACATGGTGCTATGATTAATTAATTGTATAATTATGAAAAGAGAAAATTCTTTAAATAACTCAAAAATGAAAATTAAAGTTAGTTAGTTTTATATTAAGAAGAAAAAAAAAATCCTAAAACAGATAAATATGACTAATCGACTATACAACCCAATTAATATTTTGACACATATCCTTATTTAACTTGAAAAATACCAGTGTTTAGTGGGATTTCTTTTGTACGACTGATGGATATTTTACTTTCATCCGAACAAACTTTGTCTTTTTTCCTAAAAACAAAGTAGAAAAAACCTAACTTTTTTTTTATATATTTTTTTTATAGTTTTTAAAAAAAAAGATAAAATTTAGTCGCATAAAAGTGTAATAGCCGTCAATTACAAAAAACAATGTATAATGTCCATTTTAGATTTTTTTTTTAATTATTATTATTATTATTTTTGTTTAAAAAATGGCATCCACAATGCTCCATCTAAGAAGGTACAATAGAAAAGAAAAATACATGTGACACTAGCTTATTCGAGTGCAAAAACGCCTCACACTTTTTCGTTCTCATTGAGTCATTTGGGTGGGTCTTGTATCATTATTATATTGTTTTAATTGTGCCAATGGATAATTCTAGTGAGCCACGTACCTCTGCTTTAATATATAAATGAGTAACAGAAGCCCGCCGCGTTGCGGCGGGGTGTTTACTATATTTTTCAACAATTGTTGCAGTTATTTACAAATTCGACTTTAGAACAATAGAAATTATTGTAACCAAATCATGTAAATGTTTAAACAAAAACGACTATAATCGGAATATTTTCAACATGAACATATACCCATTTTTTCCCCCTTGTTGAGATCATTTAGCTTCCCTCAAGCCGTTGCCATTTCTGTTGTCCGTATGATCATGCACTGTCCACGACGAAACAGATATACCCTTTCAATGTTGAGGTTCCCAATGGAATTAGTCAATGCCCGCCTTGGAGAAACTCCATAGATAGGTGCTATGTCTGCTTTCGTTCAATTTTGTGATAATGCAGATCGTTTCCTTCCACTGCTGCAGAAAATCGATGCACACCTGAAACATTGTTGAAAGAGCAAAAAATACGCTAAAATTTTTTGTGCCACAACTTGATGAAGTAAGCCTACTTCCACCAAAAGCAGCTTCAACGAAAAAAAAAGTAATAGAACATATAAGAGCCATAGATATTGTAAAATTGGCATAAATCCAGAACGCTGAACATGTGTCCTATCATAAAGTTTCCAATTTTTGGAATACTTACAGGAACAAAAGTTGAAGACTTTTTCACAATGGCTAATGCACTTCCAAGGCAATGGCTAATGCACTTCCAAGGCATCATGGTCTCCTGTCACAAACCAACCCAATGAAAATTAGTAATGGGCGTGAAACAATATACGAAAATTAGAATACTCACTTATTAAAAAACTTTACACATAATTATAAGGTAACTCACCTCTGCACGCCGATAGTGTTGCAGGGCCAGAAAACAGCAGATGTGAGCATTCTGTTCCTGATGAATTCAGCCACACAAACGACACGATATCTAACGAGAGCATATATTAGTAACCTAATTGATTTATAACAGTTACAATGCAAGACCATTTACATAGAAAATTAAAGACCATTTATAGAATGTGGTAAAACAAAATAAACCATCTGTTAACATATAAAATTCATTGCATTTTTCACTATGGCAGAACCTCTTTATTAGCACAAAAGCATCTGCTACGAACTTCCTCTCGCTAAACTTGCTTATAAAAATATCAAATACGGGTTCATCAGTTATGATTTAATGAAAAAACTCTGTAGCTGTGGGGATATCTACCACGTCGATCTGAACCTTCACGAAACTGGAAACCTTTATCTTCCAAATCAGAGAGAGCCTACCAATGGAAAGATAACATTATTAAAGCAGTGCAATAATATAAACTAATTATAATCAGGGCAAACGGATATTAAAACTATGAATCACACCCCTTCACAAAAAACACACACACAAACAAACCCAAGTGGAAAGAAAAGAAAAACATTACATCTAAACAATTATCATCCCCAAGTGCAATCTCGTTGACATGGCCAAGGCTTGATAAAAGACCTCGAAGCAATTCTTCTTCTATATCATCTCGATCTCGTCCAATATATTGCGCAAATCGGTTGCTTCCCTTGTAATTCAAGTGAACTTTGACTAAAGAAGACACATTTTCCAACAAAAACTCCTCCAAATACATCTTTCCTTTTATTGTCAGTGACAAGATATAAGGAGCATTGATTTCTAGTGTATCTATATAGTCATCCGCCTCAGGATACCTATAGCCGTAACCAGAGAGCACCAAGTTCTTAACACTCTTTGAACTAATATCAATCCGGCTAAAACCACAACAATAATTCAGCTGCAAAGTTTCCAAAAAAGGAATTCCGGATAATATATCTCCAATTGAATCTTCATCTAATTCCCCTTCGTCAATACATAGAAACTTAAGTTTATCCCAATGAATATCACCATTAGGAGGATTAAATACACAACACGAAAGTTTCATAGTCATAGAATATGAACCATTAAAAAACAACTCATCATCATAGCTAAACCTTTCGTAAGTTTCCAAATCGCATGACAAATGCTCAAGTACTCCAAAGTTTCCAAACAAGGACTTCGGGATACGCCCAACGAGATTGCAATTATTCAACTCCAAAGTTTCCAAACAAGGACTTCCGGATATTATTTTTCCTATTGAATCTTCATCTAATTCCCCATAATCAATACGCAAAAACTTAAGTTTATCCCAACGAATAACACTAGGAGGATTAAATGCAAGTTTATACGAGTGAATAGCACCATTAGTAGGATTAAATGCACAATGTGAAAGTTTCATACTTATAAGACATGAATTGTTGAAAAACAACTCATCGACTATTAACTCATTCCGGTCCATCCTTAAATCAATCTCTTTGACGTTACGCATAATAGCATAACGTAACCAACTATTAACTTCCGACGTTGGCAGGCGAAGATCTAAAGTTTCAAGTTTAAGTTTAAATTTTTCAAGATCCACATCGGTAGAACATTGAGTGAGGGTTTTGGTGATAAACGAAAAACTTCTGTTTCTGGTGACATCCTTATCTGTGAAAACGAGAGTAGGAAGTCGAGTCCAAAGATATCGCCATCGTTTGGAGATAGTAGTTGTTGTTTTAATCACCTCTTTTGTGGACATGAATCTCTCTTCTCCTTTTCCTTTGTCCATGATTTTTATTCTTGAGATGATTTCGAGTAATAACTTATCCTCTAACGAACTGATTCTAGCTTCGCCCGCCATGATTTTAGGATAAATTTAGGGTTATGGAGTTATGATGGTTGAAGGTGATCGATATTGGAGTATTTATAAAGCGTTAACTTGGAGTGAAAGTAATAAAATATTACGTGATAAGGAAGGGAATAAGACTCCTAATTAATTAAGGAAAAAGTTATAACTGTTCATTATTTGCCCAATGACCCCTGCGCTTGTTAATCCGCTTAATATTTGTGTTAAACAGCACTAATTGTGTCCAAAGAGCTAAAAGCACGAATAATTCACACAATGACAATAGTTTTTTAACAAACAGATAGAAATTGTGTTTATACATACGTGAGGATATAAATGAACATGGATGTTGTGCTCCTTTCTTTTGGTAAAAGGTTCTTATATAGGTAAATTTATTATTATTTCAAAAAACAGTTAAGTACATAGGATGTGAGTAAATCTAACATCTCAACTCGTACATAGGCGAAAAAACAAACACATTATTTGTGTTTCAAACCATACCTATCATAAAAAATAAATAAATAAATAAATAAATAGAAAATAAAAAATAAAAAATAAATTAAAAAAATAAAAAATAAATAAAAAATAAAACATAAAAAATTAAAATAAACAAACACATTATTCGTACCAGGTTTGAGTCGGTGTGGCGGTGGATTCAAACCCATGGATTAGTCAGCCAAAAGGTAGAAAACCATGGTTACCAAAAATAAAAAATAAAAAAAATTGCTCGTAAAGCTCTTCACCCCCGACCTTTTCAAAGTTATGGTTGGCCTCACAACCGAAAGTTTCAATTGTTTTGTGTGTGTATTTTTTTCAAATTGTTGTTGTGGTATATGTTTTTTGTTGCAGTGGTCGCCTTATTAGCAAATTGTGGTTAGAGGTAGTATTGAAAAGAGAAAACTGAAGTGATAGGGGGTAAGTTCTTACAAAACTTAGCTCTAAAGACATATATCAAATCATCTATCATTCATTTTGTGTTAATTAACAGCATTCACTCGTAAATCATCGCACCGGCCTTATTCCGTGACCACCATCATATCACCAATTCTGTATTATTCATCATTTCACTCAAATTCATTAAATTGAATTTCTTGCCTATATGGGCAAGGCGACAATGCCAAAGATAAAAAGAGTCCCAGTTAGACTTTCTCTTCTTATTGCTAATGCTATATAACGAATTATTTTCATTGGATACACAACCATTCATATCAATTTCAAACACACCAAGTATAGGAATTGCATTAAAATAAAAAACATTATTAAAAGAAACTGAAATTCCATAACTGGTAAAAGTGTGCATAAAACCAATATCTTTTAACAAAGAAACTGAAATAACACCCCTAACAATGGAGGGTGCATAATGACAATTATTTAGTTCAAGAATTAAGCCCGAAGGCAACACTAAATCAAAAGTCCCTATGGCCCGACTCATCGCACGCTTTCCATTGCCAACGTATAAGTATCTTTCTCCACAGTCGACTTCTTTTCCTCTAAGTCCTGCGATGTATTACGGATGTGAGTTACCACATCCCGTATCATAAATCCAGAATTTTGCTTATGAGGAAAAGAAAATAATTCAAACATAAAAATACACGATGAGCTAGGCACCATCTTATTTTTATTTCAAGGCACTCATTCGTAAACACTTTGACAGTTCCGCTTCCAATGACACGGTGAGTTCTGGTGGTGGCAAGCGAATCCTTCTTAGGATTCTCCTTTTCTTCTTGTGGTTCTTCTTAGGAGTTGGTGGGATGACAACTTGTTTCCCCTTTCCTTTTCCTTTCCCTTTCTTATCTGCTTGCGGCTTTGGCTTATTCACCCTACCACCTTGTATTGCTAGTACGACAGGTGTATGAGCCTTCTTTGGTAATCTCTTCTCGAAGTCTACAAGCATTGCATGTAACTCATTCACTGTCTTCCCCGTGCAATGCATGTTATACTGTCGCACAAAATCACCAAATTGTTCCTGATTAAGGGAGTGATTGATGAGGCCGACACATACATCTTGGGAGTAACCACAACCGAGCTTCTCCAATTGGTCCAAGTGATGTTTCATCTGAAGGACGTGGTCGGAGACAAATTTACCAACCTCCTGCTTGCAGCTATGAACCTTTTCAATTAGTTCATACATTTCAACTGCTGGTGGCTTCTCAAACATACGTTTGAGTTCATCTAGCATGCTCATAGGCTGATAGTGCTCAAATTGTTTTTGCAATTGAGCAGACATCCCCAAAAGCATAAGACATGCCACATCATTGTGCTTCTCATATTCAACACGATACTCCTCTTGTTCAAGAGAAGTAGCCGTATTGAGTACTCATAGAATGTTAATAAGTCATTTTAAATGTTAATAAGTACTCATAGAATCACATGTTACAAGAATATAGTAAAATTTCAAATATGGTAAAAATCCGCTATAAAGGGTATATTGAACACCTTGATAGTAGTACTATCCATTTATCGGATTTTTTAGAATATATACCCTTAAACGTGAAAAACTCATTTAAAATGTTAATAAGTACTCATAGAATCACATGTTACAAGAATATACTAAAATTTTCAAATATGGTAAAAATCCACTATAAAGGGTATGTTGAACAACTTTATAGTAGTACTACCCATTTACCGGATTTTTTAGAATATATACCCTTAAACGTGAAAAACTCATTTTAAATGTTAATAAGTACTCATAGAATCACATTGTTACAACAATATAGTAAAATTTTCAAATCTGGTAAAAATCCGCTATAAAGGGTATATTGAACACCTTTAGAGTAGACTACCCATTTACCGGACTTTTACGATTTTTTAGAATATATAGTGTTTGGTGTTTGTGGCTTAAGGTTTAGCATTTACTATATAAAATGTAGTGTTAAGACTCTTTGTAGGGGCATAATAACAACCTATTTTAAAAGATTTTGTCATATAATAACACATTATACCATTAAAAAAGTAACATGTCATTATAATGTCTTTAAAATAACTTCTTCAGAACTCTAGGTCCGTTTGGTTTGCTCTCATGAATCACGGCTGATATAAGTTTCGATATAAGATGGAATGGGAATGATACGAGTCAAGTAATCAAATCCAATATTGTTGTTTGGTTTGATAATTATAGGTATCATACTTTTTTGAATTTATTTATACTCTAAAACAAAATTGCACAATCATCAATCTATATAAATTATTTTTTCAGATTTTTTTTCTTTAAATCTTTACGAAAGAAGAAAAGATACATATGTTTCTTATCCACTATAAAGAAAATATAACAACAAAAACTTTCTCTCATATACTGTATTTAATAATTATAGTACAACCAAACTCAAAGATTAATCCATTATTGAAATTAAGAATCTTCACACTCTTCCATTCTAATCAAAAAAAAAGTAAAGTAACTCCCAATACCGTCTTCCACGGGTTATGGGTACCTAATACCGTTTCCGGTGTTTGGGGGAGGTTAAGATGTAGACAACCTTACCCCTACCTAAGGTAGAGAGGCTGCTTCCAGGTCTACCAAAGGTAGAAAGGACTTCCAGTCTTTTGTAGGGAGTGAGGATCGAACCCCTGACCTCTCGGTTGAGAGGCAAGGGGTTTTCCAACTGATCCAACCCTACTTGTTTTCTTCCATTCTAATCATGTCATGAAAAACAATATGTGAAAAAAAGTTATCTTCTTCGAAAACTTATTCCAGTGAAGATGATCCTACTTCGATGAAGCTACATCCGGGTGCAGTTATGAATGTATCAAAATCTATAAATCATCGAACTATGAGATAAACATATCTTATAAAAATATAGTTTGATTGAGTAAAGAGACTTGAAATTCAAAGTGAGAGGATAGAAAAAGAAAATTATTAATTGAAGGTGTGGATTAAAGGGAACACAAAAACATATAAAAATAAAAATCAACTGAAACCAGTCTCTCCTATCATCTTTCACTCTAAGGGTTTGCTTTCACTTTTTCACTCCGGATATTGGGACCCACTATCAACCAAACAGCTGAATCTTGGAATGGTTTCATTACTATTATTCCATAACCATGAAACAAACATGCCCTCAATAAGTTAATGACACGTAAGACAAACACAAAATTGTTGGGAATTATGTGAAGTAGGATTACACATCAATCTTTGAAGGATTCTGTGAAGTAGAAGCGAATTTCTGTGAAGAAGAGATTCTGTCAAGTATAAAAGTTGTGCCGTGTGTCTGTTTGAAGAGTGGAAGGCGACTAGGATCTGCACACGCTTTATTAATTATATGCTAACCCATCATTATTCTTGAACCGCCCGAGGTTAGCATGGGTATTATTGTCTTGCTCAATATTGTTTAATGTTTAGTCATTAAATGCATGCTTGCATGCTTAGTCGATTGAGTAGTAATAGTTTAGGGTTCCTTGTCTATAAAAGGAACTTCATAGTTTGTAATAGATAACATTTGAAACATAGAGTTTCGTTAATAAAAGATCCATAGAGGATCTAAGTGTTCTTAGTTACAACAACTTGTATTTACATTCCGCTATAGAATACGAGTTGTAGAGATTTTCTATTAGTTTGCTTATGATTACATAGGCAACACTAACGATCTACGATGCTAAAGATCATCAAGGTGCGGTTGTTTTCAACAAGTGGTATCGAGCCTCGGGAAAGTCTCTACGATCTCGAGAACCATATTTACCTCACCCCATACAACCAAAAACACATTCACCATGCCGAAGGCGATGATGAATAAGAAGTCGCCAACAACAACATCAAAACACCACCTCTATGCAAAGAACTTAGTCTCTCCAACAAGAATGGTAAGTTTCCTTATCTTAAAAGGAAGAGTATGATCGTGGACGATGAAGATGCGAACTGGATCTCCAATATTGATTGGAATCGTGGGAGATTGTGAAGAAAGGAAGCAATCGAAAAGGACTATCCCGGATCTTGATGGTAAGTTTACCATTGCTCCTCCCAAAGCTGGCGAAGAGATTCTAGGCGTGCAAAGAGAGCACAAAGTAAGAACCATCCTTCTTCAAGCTATTCACGAAGATCACTTGGGTGATTTTCACCACATGGATGATGCTAAGGACATATGGATGGCTCTTAAAGCAAGGTTCGGTGGCAATGAAGAGTCCGAATAATGAGGAAGTCCATCTTGAGACAACACTTTCAAGAATTCAACATCTACGAAGAAGAAGGTATCCACAAGGGATCGACGGGTTTCATAAGATTCGAGTCACTAAACCAAATTGAATGCAAAACACGATAATGATGATTGCAATTCAAAGTTCCTCGATCTTTGCCTCCATCATGGTTACATGTGAGTATAGCTCTTAAGGCTAAAGGTGGGTTGGACATGCTCACTTTTGATGAGTCAGTACAACAAACTCAAATCTCTTGAACTCGATGTCGATCTCCTACCGTGCATCCTCTTACGGTCATACTGACCTTTGTTGGGACATCTCACTCCAATATGATGATGCATGCTTCAAGTCCAACTTACTTACCATCATCATCTTATCGTCCTAGTCCATCATGTCCTCAAGCTAAAGCGGTAGTTTATTGGAGGATGTTCTTCATTCATTTGTTCTTGATTATGATACTCAGAAAGACATCTTGTCTATGAAGACTTTGAGCGGTGGACCCTCTTGAGATGGAGGAGATGAAACCGAAATGGCGGTGGCCATGCTTTCGATGACATCAAAAGGTTTGAAGAGAAGGCGGGAAGAAAGTTTGGATTCAAGGAAAGGATCCACTTCGTTTGACAGGAGAAAGGTCAAGTGTTTCTCTTGTCACCGGATGGGTCATTTCTCGAGGAATGCAAAGACAGGAAGAGTGGAGAGGAGCTAACTACAATTCCTATCGCAGAATCGAAGGAGCTAGCACTTGACTCTTGTCACCTTGGATGAACAAGTCAACTGGGGTGTACATGAACACGTGAATGAGGAAGCTGGCGATACATAGAAGCTTGGATTGTCGGCAAGATGCACTTGAAGATAGACATGATCAATTTGCCTTGATGGGACTTTCTCAGGTACACAACTATATATTTGGTTGTAGTGAAAGATACAATGAACTTAAAGAAGCTTATGATACTATGAAACCTAAATACAATGAATGCTATGTTGATAATGAAGCTTATAAACTTTTGTTAAAAACATTAGAAAGACAAAAGGTTTGGTTTCAAAAGAATCAGATAGCTTATGAAGAAAAGATAAAGGTGCTACAATTTGATCTAGCTATTGCAGACATTAACTTTAAACGACCGAAAAGAAAAAGGCGATGCTATTCTTTGAGAACCTAGAGCTTAAAGAGAAACTAGCTGAGGAAATAGCTAGACATAAACAATGGCTAATATCCGGTGATAATCTAGCTAGAGAAATCTATAGTAGTCAGTCAGTGTTCTCTGGAATAGGTTTAGGTTTTCAAAAGTATGTAGGATTGGAAGCTAGGCAAAATGGGCGTAAATCTACACCTGCAGGCTTAGAACATTATGTTAAAGAAGGTGATTTGCATGATGTCCCTGGTCCTATTAGAGGTGAATTCATGCCCACTGGTCTGTCTGTTACGATTGACTTTGATGGATCACACCATCTGTATGGCAAAAAGTCAAAAGACTTGCCAGACAACGATGCTTCATCTTATGACTTTGTCTCTTTCTCTGACAGTGACAATTCATCGGATCAAGGATCTACTTACAGCTGTGATTCAAGTGATAAGTCAGACCTTGCCAAGCCCTCACCTGAGCCTACACCCAAGCCTGCACCCAAGTCTATCTACAAGCCTTCTAGGATAGCTGCTGAGGAATCAACTTCCAAGCCTGTTTCCCCTGAAGACTTGTCCTTTAAATCTTTGCATAGTTTGTCTGTTAAAAACAATTCATTTAATGTTTCTGGTTTAAGTACTTCTACATGTAATAGAACATCCTATTTGTTTAATAAATCTTCCAAAAGGAAGACATGTTTTGTATGTGGAAGTAAACTTCATTTAATTAAGGATTGTGATTTCTATGATCAAAGATTGGGTGTATGTGCTACTCAGCAGAAACCTAGACCTGTGTGGACCAATGTTAAGAATATTCCACCTTATGTCCCACAAGCTACTTATCTCGACTCTCCTTGGAGGAGATCGGTGATAGACCTTATGTGCAACCTACTAGCCCATACTTTAAACATGGTTATTGGCCGCATATAATGACTCTATAAATAATGGGAAAGGATGTTGGGTATGCTTTGTCAAGTCCTCGTGAGTTGTTCTTGGAATGATAAGGGACCCAAAATTCAATGGAAACCCAAGAACAATGGTGGATCTTTCTCAACTGCTAGACCTAAATCTTATGATCCACGAGGCAGGTTCAAGTCAGCAATGACTTGAGCCTACTTTGTATACTAACATTCGTTTGTATATATTTTTGTTTCTAAAGGATCATCCTCTTAAGCATAAAGATATTGGCATTGTTGATAGTGGTTGTTCAAGAAGTATGTCTGGCAATAGAGATGTGATGCACAATTTTGTTCCTATTGAAGAAGGAGGCAATGTGACTTTTGGTGGAAGTGATGGTAGAATTACTGGGAAAGGCACCATCAAGACACCCCTACTGAACTTTGAGAATGTGTACTATGTTAGGGAACTTCAGAACTTCAACTTGGTCTCAGTCTCACAAATCTGTGACACCAAGAACAAGGTACTCTTCTCTGAAGATGAATGTCTTGTGCTTTCTAAAGAGTTCAAGCTTCCAGAAGATACTTCAATTCTGCTGAGAGTTCCTCGAACTCACAATCAATACACGTTCAACCTCAATGAAGTTCATCCTGAAGGTAACCTCACTTGCTTGCTGGCTAAAGCATCATTGGATGAGTCTAACAAATGGCATAGAAGAATGGCTCATGTGAATTTCAAGACCATAAACACACTCTCTAAAAGGGGTCTTGTTGAAGGTCTACCCTCCAAAGTTTTCTCCAATGATCATAATTGTGTTGCATGCAACAAAGGGAAGCAACACAGAGCATCCTATAAAGCTATCACTGCTACAAGCATTATTTTTGAGCCTCTTCAGCTGTTACATATGAATCTATTTGGTCCAACTCAAGTCAGAAGCATTGATCACAAGTACTTTTGTTTGGTTATCACTGATGGTTATAGCAAATTTTGTTGGGTGTTCTTTCTAAGGACTAAAGATGAAACAACTCGAGTGCTGAAAGACTTCACCACCCTCATTGAAAATCAGTTGAACAAGAAGGTTAAGGGAATTCGGTGTGATAATGGGACAGAGTTCAAGATTGCTATTATTTTAGAACTCTGTAGGTCTAAAGGGATAAAGAGGGACTATAGCAATCCAAGAACCCCGCAACAAAATGGGGTAGCTGAAAGAAAGAATAGGACCTTGATAGAGGCTGCAAGATGAATGCTTGCAGACTCTAAATTGCCAACTATGTTACGGATGAAGTTGTTGGCACGACTTGCTATGTGCTTAATGAGGTCTCCATTACTAGACCTCACCTCAAAACACCATATGAACTTCTCTTTGGGAAGGTTCCGGTCATTCATTACCTCAAACCTTTTGGTTGTCAAGTGACCATTCTAAACACCGGTGATCCGTTGGGGAAGTTTGATGAGAAAGCTAATGATGGTTATATTGTGGGTTATTCACTAATAGCAAGGCTTACAGAGTGTACAACTTATCCGCCAAGAAGATAGAGGAGACTTTGAACCCGAGATACCGGAAGATAAGCCCAATGTTCAAGGACGTGGGCATGTGTGGTTTTGACCTTGACTACCTAAGCGATTATCCGGGTTATACTAGACATATGGTTAACCAAAGTGCAGGCTCTCAAGAATCTCCCACTAACAATGCGGTACCTTGGATGTCGACTCGGAAGTGAATTTGAAGATGATGAACAACCTATACTTGTGCCTTCTTTCTCCCCAACAATGTTGCGGTAACACTTCTAGAGATACTCACGAGAGTGAAGATGAATCACACTATGTCGAGGACCTTGCTAGGCTTCGGACTCAAGAGTTTGCGACTAAGCTTGAAGTCGAGAAGGTGAATGGGAGCTTGCAAATGAGGTCGTCGATGGAAACCATATTTCTGCGACACCGATGCGCTCTCCCATCGTCATCAAATCACTGAAAGCTCATTGCTTCTACTCTTATTCCTTCTAGAGTGTCCACAGACTTTGGTGAAACCTATACTCGCTTTCCAAGACCTTCAGATCTTGGAAATCATCAACCCAAATCTGGCATTTTCACCTCACCTTCCTATGACACAACTTTTGTACCAACTGTGACTAATCTTGAACCTTCCATTGAAGTCAACCCCACTATTACTAAAAGAATCAACATCACTCACCCTCAATCCAATATTATTGGTGACATTCTAGCACCTGTTAGAACTCGAAGGGCTATCTCTAGTCCTAAATTTGGACAGGTTGCTTTTCTCTCTTATGTCTCAAATCAACAAAGAGACAATCACACAGACTTCAAGCATTGTCTGTTTGCGTGTTTTCTTTCTCAAGTAGAACTAACCAGTGTCACTCAAGCTCTTGAAGACTCAAGTTGGATTGAAGCAATGCAAGACGAAATGCAGCAGTTTGAACCAACAAGTTTGGATCTTGGTACCATTACCGGATGGCAAATATGCTATTGGAACTAAATGGATTCGAAGAACAAAAAGATGCAAGGGTGTGGTTATTAAAAACAAAGCAAGATTAGTAGCTCAAGGTTACGAGCAAGAGGAAGGAATTGATTATGATGAAGTGTTTGCACTGTTGCTAGAGTAGAGGCTATTCGAATTTTCTTGGCCTATGCATCCTACATGGGCTTTATCTTTCATCGATCGATGGATGTTAAAGGTGCTTTTCGTATGGTGAGATAGAAGAGGAGGTTTATGTCACTCAACCCAAAGGATTTGAAGACCCGGATCATCCTAATCATGTTTACAAGGTCGTTAAAGCTCTCTATGGACTTCATCAGCACCAAGGGCATGGTATTCCGTGCTTTCATCATTTCTGTGAAGCATGGCTACGAGAAGAGGTGCCATTGATAAGACTCTTTTTCGAATAAGAACTCGATGGACATCATACTTGTGCAAGTGTATGTGGATGACATTATTTTGGATCTACTAAAGAAGCTTGGTGCGAGGAATTTGAGGATTTGATGAAGGAGAATTTCGGATGAGTGCTATGGGGAACTTACTTTCTTTTGGGTCTCTAAGTTCGTGAGAAACAAGATGGGATATTTATCTGTCAAGATAAATATGTGAGGACATGTTGAAGAAATTTGGTATGGAATGTGTCAGATCGCCACAACACCTTATGAAGCTCAAAACAAAACCAACAATGAACGGATCTACCGTGAATGTTCATTTATACTGGTCAATGATTCGTTCATTAATGTATCTAATGACTTCAAGGCCCGATATTACCTTTCTTTGTGAGTGTTTGCTCTCGACATCAAGTCACTCCACTTACTTCCCATCTCAATGCAGTCAAGAAGATCTTCAAGTACCTCAAAGGCCAACCTCATTTAGGCCTTTGGTACCCAAAAGAGTCTCCTTTTAAGTTGGAAGCATATAGTGATAGTGATTATGCTAGTGCAAATCTGGATAGGAGATCCACAACTGGAGGTGTCAATTCCTTGGAGCGAGATTGATTTCTTGGCGGTGCAAGAAACAAACCATTGTGGCTACCTCAACTCATCAAGGTAGTATGTTCTTCTTTGCAAATTGTCGTAGACGGGTCCTTTGGATTCAAAATCAATTCTTTGGATTATGGGTATAACTTCATGAACACAACACTTTTCATTGATAATCAAAGTACCATATGCATTGTCAAAAATCCAGTCTTTCACAGTAGAACCAAACATATTGAAATTAGGCACCACTTTATAAGAGATGCATATGAAAAACATTTGATAAATGTGGCTAAAATTCATAAAGATGATAATGTGGCAGATCTGTTAACAAAAGCTTTTGATGGACCAAGGTTTCAACACCTTGTGGTCAATATTGGAATGCTTAACCCTTAACTGCATAGTTTAAGGGGAGGCATAGGCCTCAGGGGAGGCATATGCCTCAGGAGAGGTTTTTCTTTGTTTTCTTTGTTTTGTTTTGTTAGTTTCTTAGTTAAAAAAAAAAAAAAAAAAAAAAAAAAAAACTTTCTCTTGCAGGTTTGTTGTATTTTGTTATGGTTTTCAACTCACCAGATATACCTTGTGTATATCAAAGAGTTAGCTAGTCCAAAGGGTACGACTTTGGTAAAGACACATCAAATATGTTGATAGTGTAATGATTTGCTCAAAATCATAGGGCTCGCAACCACCCATGATTAATTCTTTGAGAGTTGTATGGTCATCAATTCACCATGGTCTATTCCTTGTTGGAATCCAAGAATTGGCTAGCCCACAAGTATATGGCTTATGGTAAAGGCAAGCGAATCCATATTTGGTTATCAATTCACCAATTCTAAGAATTGACTAGTCCCGAGCAAACGGCTACAGGTAAAGACACATCAAATCCGTTTATATAGTTGCTGATTTGCTCATAAATCAGATGGTTATCAATGTACCATAGTTTTCGGACTTAAACATCTGGCTACTCCTGTAGTGATGGCTATTGGTAAAGAGACATCAAATCCATTATTTTCAATGATTCACCTCTCACAGGAGTTAACACACCTGGATGTGATGAGAATAGTATGCAACTAATGTGTTTTGATGTACATTATGTCTTTTGTTGCTGCAAAGACCTGGCATTTCAAAGTTTGGTCATCATAGAGATGAGATTATTATTGGTTATTTGCTACTGATGTTTGAGAACAATCCTCTAGTACTGCAGTCTATAAAGATCTATCAAGGTTAGGAAACTGGAACTTAACCAAGTCAAATTCCAGTTTAGGGGAGGATTGTTGGGAATTATGTGAAGTAGGATTTCTAGCATCAATCTTCTTAGAAGGATTCTTTGAAGTAGAAGCAGAATCTGCTGAAGTATAAAAGTTGTGCCATGTATCTGCTGAAGAGTGGAAGCTGACTAGGATCTGCACACGCTTTATTAATTATATGCTAACCCATCATTATTCTTGAACTGCCCGAGGTTAGCATGGGTATTATTGTACTGCTCAATATTGTTTAATGTTTAGTCATTAAATGCATGCTTGCATGCTTAGTCGATTGAGTAGTAATAGTTTAGGGTTCCTTGTCTATAAAAGGAACTTCATAGTTTGTAATAGATAACATTTCGAAACATAGAGTTTCAGTTAATAAAAGATCCATAGAGGATCTAAGTGTTCTTAGTTACAACAACTTGTATTTACATTCCGCTATAGAATACGAGTTGTAGATATTTTCTATTAGTTTGCTTATGATTACATAGGCAACACTAACGATCTACGAGTGCTAAAGATCTGTCAAGGTCTGGTTGTTTTCAACAAAAATTAATCATGAGTTTTAGATCCACCAATCTTTTTACGTACGAGCACCTTTTCATTGGTCATTCAAAAATAGATCAAAAAGATGTCGTTATGTTATAAGCTGAATCATGAAGTGATTTTTTATATTATCTGTGTTGGTTGAGATATAATAATCTACCTTAAAAGTCTGCTAAAGTGCAAACATATAACTCATACTCTCTTGTGCAACATTTATTAGCTTAGCTGAGTCCATTAGTTTGGCATAGGGGTTGCAATCGAATCGTTAACAAGTTAACCAACATACTTGAAAGACCCTCCATGGACCGAGGATTGGAGAACAACATAACTTCAAAGTTTATCATAATATAAGTTGCTTTCGGGTTTTGTTTGAAGAGTACATTCATGATTCATACAATATGTAAGGAAACTCTTTCACAATGAATTTACTAACTTGCCCTCCTAGAATCTACAAGCTATAATCGAAACTCGTGTAGACATAGTTAAACAAAACTTTTCTGCAGAAAAAAACCCACTAATGGACACGTTGAAGAGTTTGTATCGGTTTCAACGGGTCCTCTCTGGTTCGTTTTCGGATGGCTTTAATTGGTTAGCCGAACCGGTGGCGACACCGGTTCCCGGTTGAACACGTTGGTCCGGTCCGGTCCGGTTTTCAAAACTATATGTAACATCAACTTGTTAGCTTGTATGAAGTTTTGTGTGTTTTATTAATTTGTATAATGTGTATAATAACATGTATTTTTCATTTTAGGGTGTTTTAAAAATATCATTAATTAGTGTGTTTAATTATTTTATATTTTGGATTATGTTGTAGCTTCTTTAAATTGTACGTTATGAAATTTTTGTTGTACTTTTTAGTAAGGGGTGTTTTAATTGGTTATTTTTAATTTGGTAGATGTAAGAGGTGTTTTAATTGGTTGTTTTTAATTTGGTAGATGTGCTTTTAATTGGTTGTACAATGTGAATAAATTATTATACTTTTAAGTAATAGGGTGTTTTAATAAGAGTATTAATTACACTATGCATTTCTCTCTCATTTGACCAATTTCAACAATTCAACTTTTCACCTTTGACCGTTTTTCTATTATATGTAGTAAGATAATGTGATTTTGCAGGCTCTAAATTAGTACTATGTATAACTTTATGAATATTACAAGCAACACTCAACTCCTTAAAAAAATTATCTTTGACCCATAGAAGCTAAAATGCAACCCAATACAACTTATTGTATTATTAAGCAAATGAACCGAAATCATCGCCTCCGGTTATAAACTCTGTAAACAATTTTAAACTCTAAGGGAAATAAACTTTTTCTTCATGAGCTGGCTCTGATTGTAGATACATCTCGGGAGCCAGCCTCTAGTCTGGATTCACCTCTGGTTTATAAGACATCTAGCCGAGCGGACATAGACACATAGTTACATCCATATTCATAGTATCATCAGTGTTTTAAATTCATAACCATGCCATACAAGATTATATCACATATTCTTTATGTAAATATCGCACATAATCAAGTTGAACCAACCAATGAGTTCAAGCTTGAAAATTATCACTCAGTCGAATACTCGAGCTTGAGTTGAGTTTCTGCCCTTCGAGTTCAAATATGAGCTCAAGTTTGGCAAGTTACTGATTCGGTTCGTCCAAGGAACAAAAGGATGATCTTGAAATATATAATCAGTAATCATTGTTGTTAACTACACCCCGGTGTGCATTGCTTCAACCTTTATGCACATAAGTATGTGTATGTGTCGTTCCCGTTTACTAACTAAGGTTAACTAACCAAATTTCATGCTTAGCATAGTATGTTTAAAACGTTTAACAAGATAAACAAGTAAAAAATATTTACACAATTATTTTTCATTGTTTAAATTCTTATTAGAAATGATTAAAAAATTAATAAGACTGTTTGCGGAATAACAATCTAAGTTGAGTGACAATTGTTTGGCGATCTCCTCACTAAGTTAAACATAAAACAAAGTTAATGTTTAAGTAAAAATTAAGGTAAAATCTATAAATACTTTATGTAGTAACTAAAATTACTCATTATGCTTTCTGAATTCTTAAACCACTCATTATACATCATCTTTTTTGTCCGTTTAGTCATTTCATTCATATTCATCTTCTACATTTTAACTCCGGACAGACACCAATAATTCCGGCTATAAAAACCCAGTTTCCAACAACAATAAAAAAAAAGAAAAATCATTAAACCCATCAAAAAGTTCAATCATAAAACCCACTAATCGCTTTCTGATCACCTTTTAATCTCATATAGGGTATGTTTGGCGCAAGGGCTGGAGTTGGGGCTGGAGCTTTTATTATAAGCCGGAGTTGAAATTTGTATTTTGTAAACTTGTTTGCCAAATAGGCTTAAGCTTAGGCTTATTATTGCAAAATTACTAAAAATGACATAATTAAATGAGTTTTGTATATGTTAGATATTTTTGTGGGTAAATAAGTAATTTATTGTTCAAAAGCCTCGGGCTAAAGTTTTTAGCCCCATAAGTTTTAAGCTCTTTTTACCACATGACAAACGAGACTTATTTTATAAGTCGACTTATTTTATAAGTCGACTTATTTTAAAAGTCCAAACCCCATAAGCCCTTCGCCAAACACAACCATAATACTACTCTAATTTGCACACTACTAATCTGTTGATAAAAGAAGAAAATAAAAACTAAATTTGTAAAGAAACCTTTTTTTTAACAATGATTAAATTGAAACCAGTTTGAAACTTAAAAGCAATTATCAACTGCTAACTTTAATCAGAACATAAACTAATTTGACTTTCTTTGATAAGTGTTTTTCTACTTATCTTTCAAGAAAAGTTTCCCCCTAAACCTTCAGATACTTAGGTGGTGTTTGTTTTTCCAAAAATGCCTTTTAACAACATCTTAATCTAACTCATTCAGACATGGTCAGACTTTTAAATCATTAAGACTATTTATTTATTTTTATTTTTTCATGTCATTCAGAGGCGGTAATAGGCAATCTTTATTAAGAGCGCTTGTTTTTTTCCGTCCATTAAAAGGCAATAAGAGGCATAACTCTCTTATTAAACTAGATGTTGAGGGGGGTGTCTAAACACCTCTTAATGTGTCTTTTTTTTTATTTGTTTATTTTTATTTATCTATTTTTATTTATTTATTATTATTATTTTTTTCATTTCTTTGTTTTTTTGTCTTGTTTCACCTTTATTTTTCGTATTAAAAGAATTAAATAGAATCACTGCAAATGTTTTGTTAGATAAAGAATGTATAAGATGATATATGACAATTCATATTTTTTTTTCAAGTTGAAGGGTTCAATTTCGGACTCATATATCTAAACTCTAACGCGATCCATATAGTTAATCGTTTTAAAAAGTTCAATTTAAACTCTGACACGTTTATTTTTGTCAAATAAACATGAAACTGCATGTTTTGTTTAAAATACTTTTAACTTTAAATTGATTATATTATAAAATTTGGTTTTTTATATTTAATAAAATTTATTTATTGTGCGAATGGAACGGTTTTATATTTAAATTGTAAAACTAATAGTCTAATAGTTTAACACATCCAGACATTTTTAGAAAAACAAACAGTTTTATTTGAGTTAGATTCAAAATTTTCAACCACTTATTCAGATTAAGATGAGAATCAGATTCAGACTTTTCTACCGCATATTCATATTTAGATATGCGAATCAGATTGAGATTTAGAGCCTCTTAATAAACAAACAACACCTTAGATATTTTTCCTAAATATTCTAAACCTCCATATACTTAGATATTTTTCATAAATATCTAAGTTCGGAATGCTTTTGATCGTTGAGAAGGTACCCACCAACTCCATCATCTTCTTTGTGGTTCAAAGACTTCGCTTGTTGAGTTCCGCCTCAGGAAATGGTGAGACTTTCTTAATCTCTGATGAACTCTAAAGATAACTCCCTGAATGTTTATTTATTTAGTGACTTCATTTACACTTCAATATTTTATATTCAAACTAGTTATAATACCCGCGCATGCGCAAATTTTTATATATTGTGTTTTTTTAAGAATCGATTACTAATTTATTTCTTTACATTAGACACAAATATTTTTAAAATCATTTCCGCTTTTTACTAAGTTTTTTTTCTTTATACTTTTGACACTTAAACTTTTATGTTTATTTTTTTTTCTTGACTATATCTAAGAACATTTTTTTTAACTATTGCCAAATCCAAAATATTTGAGTTTTTTTAGTAAATATTTTAAAAATAAAAATAATAATAAATAAATAAAATATTACCAAATAAGGTATGAATTAATTTTTTTGAAAAATTTCCACTATGGATATAATTAACCAAGAGACTAGTTTAAGTAAAGAATCATCAAGATAAATGACTAATTTTCGGTCAAATTGGTATTCGAGAGATAACATGCATGTTGCAGTAGCATTTATAACTACTTGACAAGTAACCGCTGTGGCACATAACAAAAACATGAATATTTCATGCTGACAACTACGAGAAGAATGTCAAAATGCAGGAACTTATACAAGCGCTGGCTGTGACTTGTGCTGCATAACCAAAAAGAACATGAATCTTTTAAGCTGACAGCTAAAAAGAATGTCAAGATATGATTAAAATAAAGTCAATGGAACAATGTGACACAAGTGGACTCATTTGGTAAGCTCCATATTGTTGGACACAAGCTATATATAAAGCATCAAGTAACAAGAAGAACATCAACCAACAGCATACATAATCACATACCTGACAAAGCAAAGAAGAGAACTGTCCATAATTCTGAAAATGGCGAGTTCTCGAGCTTTGTTCATGGTTGTGTTTGTGTTTGCATTAGCATTCTGCTCCTTTGTGGTTGAAGCAAAGTTCTCAAAAAGCATGTATTTTAATTGGGGTGCTCAACATTCTTCTATTTCGAGCAATGGTGAGGACGTCGGTCTTGTTTTGGACCAAACTTCAGGTATCAAGATTTAAACTTAATGTCTTATTCTTACATACATTTGCGTGTATTTTTATATATTAATAAATGATAAACCTGAACTTTTGATTACAGGATCTGTTGGCCTCAACGTTGGATCTTTGTTGGTTCTAACGTGGTCACAATAATACCAATAACACGATGTGTTTCAAAGAATTGCTTTCGTATCAATTTAAATAAATATAAGTCATCATCTGTTATGTTACAAGTTCTAATCTATTTATACAAGTTGAAGAGGTGTGTTGAAAGGGTATGTCGGTTGGGGATAACTGCCATATGGCAGTTATGTTGTAATCGCTATTTAGCGATTACATTTGTAATATCAAGGTTGACTTCGGATTTGACCCATTGGGTTTGACTGGTCGAAAGGGGTAAATGGGTAAGATTGGGATTAGCCCAATATTCTCCCCTTAATCACAATCGCTTTCTTTGTAGATCTTTGACTCGATTAATTGTCTCATTGTTAGGAATCGATCTTGGTAGTGCTTTTGTGAGCATGTCGACTTCTCGAATTCTCCGCTTATAAACTCGACTTGTAAATCGTCTCTTTCAACGCATTCTCGTATAAAGTGATATTTTATGTCAATATGCTTACTTCTTCCGTGAAATACGGATTCTTCATTAGTTCGATGGCGGACTTGTTGTCGACCATTATCGTAACCTTTTCTTCTTGGGTATGTGTAAGCTTGTTGAGTAGTCTCTTTAACCATAATGCTTGTGTTGTTGCTTCTTTGTTCTTTGCAATGAACTCGGATTCACATGATGATAGAGCTACTGTGGCTTGTTTTTGTGTACTCCAGCTGATTGGTGATTCACCGTAGTAGAATATGATTCCAGTAGTGCCTTTGCCTTCTTGAGTGTTGACTCCGTAGCTACTGTCACTATAACCTAGTATTTGGTTTCCTCCATTGTGTTTGTAGGTGATTCTATAGTCTTTTGTTCCTTTTACATAGCGTAGTACTTGCCTGATAGCTTTCATATGTTGTTCATTTGGTTCCTGCATAAAACGACTAAGTAATCCAATTGAATAACTTAAGTCGGGTCTTGTATGTAGCAGATATCGTAAGCATCCAATTAAGCTTCTGTATTCAGTTGAGTTGACCGTTGTTTCTTCAGTGTTCTTTGTCAATCTTGTTCCTGGATCCATAGGTATTAGCATTTCGTTGCAGTCTAGCATTCCAACTTCCTTTAGGATCTTGCTTGCGTAGGCGGATTGCTTTATTGATATGTCACCTCCAGTTTGTGTGACTTCAATTCCTAAGTAGTAGGATAGTAATCCTAGGTCACTCATCTCGAATTTTTCTTCCATTTGAGCTTTGAATTTTTCTATCTCTTCTTTAGGTGTGCCAGTGATGATTAAGTCATCTACGTAGACTCCAACTAGAAGTATTGAATCTTTTGATTTCTTCGTGTAGACAGCTTGTTCCAAAGCGCATTTCTTGAAATCTAAAGACTTCAAGGTATTATCTAATTTTATGTTCCAAGCACGTGGTGCTTGTCTTAATCCGTATAGAGCTTTTGTGAGTCTGTAGACTTTTCCAGTATTTTCTTTCTTTATAAATCCTTTGGGTTGTGAAACGTACACTTCTTCCTTCAAATCTCCATGCAGAAATGCTGATTTGACGTCAAGGTGATGTACTTCCCATTTATTATTAGCAGCTATGGCTAATAGTAATCGGATTGTTTCCATTCTTGCTACAGGTGCAAAGACTTCTTCGAAATCTATGCCATGCTCTTGTATGCAGCCTTTTGCTACTAGTCTTGCTTTGTGCTTGACTATATTTTCATTAGCATCTTTCTTGGTCTTGAATATCCACTTTAATCCAATGGCTTTATGTCCTTTTGGTAAAGTGGTTAGTTTCCATGTATTGTTTCTGCTGATGGAATCTAATTCGACCTTCATTGCTTCAATCCATTTTAGATCGGTTGATGCTTCCTTATAATTCTTGGGTTCATCTTCAGCCAGTAATAATTGCTCGGGTAATACTTCCTCGGTGTTTTCGTATATATCATTTAACGTTCTAAAACCTTGTAAAGGTGTATGATCAAAGTCTGGATGTAAATTCCTAGTTGCGTTTGAGTTACTTTGATTGGTTGAACGTGCTGAGGCAGTTGGTGTAGGTTGAGCGTTTACTCGCGATGAAATTGTAGATGGTGTGCGAAAAGCTTGTGAGGGTGAGTTTGTTGTTGATGTTGTATCTTCATCATCTGTAGGGATATTGTTTTCTTCATTTGGTTGGATTTCTTGATCCTGATGATCATTTGCAGCTTCTAAGTTTTCAACTTCGAAGTCAAACCATTCAGGTTGATTGTTGGTGTGTTCATTCAAGTAATCCTTCCAGTCCCATGCTTCATCCTCTTTAAATTTCACATCTCTACTAACACAAATTCTTTGTGTTGTTGGATCAAATAGTCTATAGGCTTTTGATCCTTGTTCATTTCCTAAGTATACCATTTTGTTGGTTCGGTCATCTAACTTTGTCAGATGTTGTGATGGTACCTTTGCATATGCTATGCAGCCGAAAACTTTTAAATTTTCTAAGTTTGGCTTTCTTTGTTTTATTGCTTCATATGGAGTGATGTCTTCTAAGGCTTTTGTAGGAACGCTGTTTAGAATATATATTGAATGTCTAACAGCTTCAGCCCAAAAATATTGAGGCATGTTGGTTGATTTCATCATGCATCTTGTTGTAGACATAATTGTCCTATTTCTTCGTTCAACTACTCCATTTTGTTGCGGTGAGTAAGGTGCGGTTAGTTGTCGTGCTATGCCATTTTCTTTGCAGTATTGAGTGAATTCGTTAGAAGTGAATTCTCCTCCACGATCAGTTCTGAACATCTTTAATGTTGTCCTTAGCTCCTTCTCTATTAAATTCTTGTATTCCTTGAAAGTATCAAATGCTTGATCTTTCGTGTTTAGGAAATACGCCCACATATATCTTGAATAGTCATCGATTAGTAAGAATATGTATCTTTTTCCAGATGGT
Organism: Chrysanthemum lavandulifolium; assembly: GCA_022545495.1. NCBI lineage: Eukaryota > Viridiplantae > Streptophyta > Magnoliopsida > Asterales > Asteraceae > Chrysanthemum > Chrysanthemum lavandulifolium. The sequence goes on from CM040238.1 coordinate 273,991,742, forward strand.
GGTGGTGGTGTAATTGGTCCACATAAATCTCCGTATACTAAATCTAAAGGTGAGGTTGATCTAGTTTTTGCTTTCTTGGGAAATGGTGCTCTACTTTGTTTACCAATTAAACAAACATCACAGATTTGTGTTGTATGTTTGATGGCAGGTATTCCTTGAACTAACTCTCTTTGAGTCATTGTTTTTAGTGATTCAAAGTTGAGATGTCCTAGTCTTGCATGCCATAACCAAGTGTTGTCCTTCAAGTTTGCGAGTAAGCAAACAGGTGTGCCTATCTTCAGACTTGCTTTGTAAAGACGGTTTCTCTGTCTCGGGACTTTCATGAAGATTTTGTTGTCCATGTCATAAAGTCGTAATTCATCGTCCACTACTACACAAAACGTCATAGACATTGGTTAGAATAGCCCTTAAAGACTGGTTTTGGAACCACTCTCTGTGAGGGGGTATCTCTATAACATAAACACATAGAAACCGGTTCGACAACCGGTCTTTAATAGAAGCATCTAAACCGGTTTTCAAGTAAGAGCAAGTCTCCATTATAAAGTAACGAAACCAGTTTTTATCTAAGAACCGGTCTTACTGAGAATCTTATTATTAAAAAAAATTGTTTCAGTTTATTCAAAAATTTCCAATTTCTAATAAATTCCACATTCTGCAACTAATCAAAGTGTAAAGTCTCAATATAAGCTAGTATCACCACCAACAACCACGGTTTCTAGCATCTCACTTGTTTCTACATAAACAAAGGTAAAAGCTAACACACAATTCATGAGCTAAGAAATATATTGAATTTTCAAGTACACATATCTTGACTGCTAGCAATATTCCATTTTCATACTCAATTTTCTCCGTTAGGACTTGTTGCTGCAACGAACTATCTTCCTTTAAAATTCAGCAACACCTTTGCTTCCCTGTATAGCTCCGTCTCTTTTATGATAGTTTCCATTTAAATCATCCAAGTGTGCAAACTTGCTTAGTAGTACCTCAATCTCAATAAAATCCATTTCCTAACCTGTTTATGAATCATACACAAATTTTAGTTAGAATTTATTTTTAAGAGCCTAGTATTCCATATATCAAAAAGACATAAGGAACCAGATATACAAGTAATAAGAAATGCGCCCGTACAATTATTGTTGTGCCGGCTATTTACATTCATAAACAACACATAAGGAACCAAATATAGGGTCTCATTGACCATTTAGTCAAGACAGCAAATGATCGAGCTAAGTGACAATGATGCATTTATATAATGAGCCAATATTCATAGTGACATATGTGCGAATCACTTTCGATATGAAGTAAAACATACTTGTTAATTTTCAGTGGGGTTGTATAGCTTCTTAACCAATAAGGTTAAATACTTATATGTATACTTTAAGACATTAAGAAAATCAATATGAACATACCCATGGCTGTGTTGCATGTTTTAAGTAATACCACTTGAAAGATCTACATCACAAGTATTATAATATGATCTGGTAGTGTTATGCTTTTTACTGCAAAACAAAATCATCATCTGTCAATAACTCAAAAGTAATCATTTGTACGAATAAACCAAATAGAATTGCAAAATACATAGGCAATACACTTGGATGCATTTCGGGCAATATATTTGGATGCATTTCGTCACAGACTTCACCATTGACATTGAATTAGACACTGCAACATCAGTCGAGAACCACATTAGAGATTTTATTTAAAAGATAAGAGACGTAAATAATTATGAAAACAAGAAAAGAAGCTTTTAGTAATATGTTATTCAGTGCATTCATGTCATGCTGATATTGAACAATTGTGACTGTTGTAGACAGGGAAGTTTACTGAAACAACAAAATATAAAAATAAATATCAAAAGTTGAACAAACTTACACTTGCATGAACAATTGGAACCCTTATATTACAGCTCCTGCAAACTGATTGAGTACTAAGGACAATAACTTACGATTCATGAGAGCAAAATGATTAAGAACACGAATCTACAAAAAGATACCAGCGGAAATTAGATTAAGGATTACACAAATCTCAAATCATCTAAATGTAAGAACAATTGGCATCAAAATTCATAATACAATAATATAATCATCTTCGCCAAACACGACATTAATGCTAACCCTACATTGTTGAAGAGTCAAGAAATGAATTACTTCGTAAATTATTATGTGACTTATTAGTAGTGGTTACAAGAAATAAAACTAGTACACAGTTGAAGGGGTTATGGTTTCATTAGTGGATCTTTCGTACAATAAAAATTAGTATCTACCTGAGCGATGTACTTATAGAGACTATCATGATCCATCACATCCAACTGAATTGCAATTGCATCTTTAAAATCTGAGCGCCATCTTTAACATCAGCGGCTGGGTCACCAAAGCTGATAGCATCACAAGCTAAATTCTCCTATTTCATCACTTCTTATAAGAGCTGTGTGTCATCCTTCCGATCATGTATAGCACTGAAATCCAAGAAACCGACACATAAAGTTAGATTAGTGAATTACATCTATCATTCATAAGATTAAAAGAAAAACGGAGTAATTTGTAAACTCACAAAAACACTAACCTAGGTTGTAAGTAGCACAACAAGCCACTCTATGCTCTAAATCCCGAATCTACCCCAACAAACCGATGATAGCATGTAGAAAGAAACAAAAAAACTTCATCTTTGTGTCTTCGCTTGTGTGCTGCTGACTACTAAAAAAAGGCCATAGAGCCATGTTGAAAAGCAAATAATTCAGCAAGATGTTTAGTGTTTAGTTCCACAGAATATAAAACTTGGCATCCTAGAGAATTCACAGAAATCAATAACTCCAATATTTATTCACTTGGCTAAATGTCAAGTTACCTAGTCAATAATTGAATACATGGTAGGAATTACCTTCCAACAAAGTCAATGATGAGAATTCAAGATAACAGACTTGAAATAAATCCTAAAGCAATAACTAACTCCCAGATCCAAAATACCATGGAGCACCAACAATTGTTGTTGCGGAAAATAAAGGTGTTGAAATATGGCCAAATGTGAATGTCGAAGTTACAATATAATTTATAAAATGAATCCGAGTTACCAAGATGCCAAGGATGCATATAATTGGTGTTCATAACCTACAACTTTAAAACCCCTAACTATTCGTTACCTCTACAACTCCATCATACAACAACCATAACTTCTACTAAAAAGAAAATAACAAAATTAACACTAATATTTTGAAATTCGACACACACACCTACAAAATTTGATAATTGATTAGGATTTAGGAGAGGAGATGACTCACCATCAACATAAATTGAGAAGATGGGAGCAGTGTGAGCTGTGACACGATGGTGAGGGAGGTATGGTGAGGGAGGTACGGCGGTAGCAGGGTAAAATTGTGTGTGAGATCTGATCTTGTGAAAATTTTGAAGATAAAAAGGGTCCGCCAAAAAGTGAAAATTTTGAAGATAAACCGGGCTTTTGGATGGGTTATAAACACTAGCCTCTTGGACCATGTGTAAGGAGTGGTTTATTCTGAAAGAATAGGTTTTATTTTATTTTAGATCATAGACATCGGTTTTCGTCACAAAACAAGTCTCTTGGGTCTTAATTCTTACTAGCTTCTTACTTCAAAGACTAGTTTTTTTATAACCGGTCTTTATTAAGGGGTCTTTATAGCCTTTTTTGTAGTAGTGGTCTTCCATTACTACTTTACAACCGATTTCGGTGAATTGTCCAAGGCTCAATAAGTTGCTTTTTAATCTGGGAATGTAATAGACTTGAGATATGATTCTTTGTTTCTCGTCATCACATTCTAATAGGATTGAACCTTTTCCTTTAATCTCTATATGAGATCCATCTCTGAATTTTACTTTTCCACTAACGTTCTCATCTAGGTCTTTGAAGTGTTCTCTTATTCCAGTCATATGATTGCTGGCTCCATTGTCTAAGTACCATAGACTATCCACATTTGTCTCTTTATATCCTACATCTTGTTCGTGTAGCGAGGCAGTTTGATCTTTAAGTTTTGTTACAGGTGGATCTTCTAATATTGCCATTAGTAATGTAGGTTCTAAGTCCTCCTCGACAAGATTAGATTGCATAGTAGTGTTTGGTTATGAATGACACTTACTTGCATAGTGACGCATTTTATTGCAGTTGTAACATTTTACTTTGCTAAGATCAATATGTGCTTTGTTGAAGTTGTTGGGAGAGTTTTCTCCGTTTTTATTTTCTTCTTTAAATTTTTCGTGGTTTTTACCGTGTGAAAATTTATACTTCCTACGTCCACATCCTCTAAAATTCTTTCCTCTACCTTCATGTCGTGTCAACATCAATTTTTCTTGAGTGTTCTCCTGTTTCCCTTTCTTAAACTTAATCCTTTCTTCATAGGTCTTAAGTCTTCCAATTGCTTCTTCTAGTGTCATTGTGTTTAGATCGGAATATTGTTCTATAGATGCAACTATTTGCAAATACCTATCGGGTACATCATTTAGTAATTTCCTAACTAAGTTCTGATCTTGTATTGTATGTCCTAGACTGGCGGCTTTGTTTACAAGAGTTGTGAGTTTTCCTGTAAAAGTATTAATGGTTTCATCTTCTCTCATACGTAGTAACTCAAGTTCAGACCTAAGTGTTTGAAGTCTGGCTTGTTGTACTCTTTCTTCGCCTAAGTGCCTAGTTTTTAAAGCATCCCATATTGCTTTCGGGGTTTTGTGCTTTGTTATTTGAAGTAATTGGTCTTCGGGTAAGGACTGGTAGAGGTATGCTATAGCAATTGTTTCTTTTTTCTTATCGGGTTGAGTTGTATCAGTTGACTCAATTGTTTCCCATAACCCATTTGCTTGTAGAATAATTTGCATTCGAATTGCCCATAGTGAGTAATTCGCTAGGGGTAGTATTAGATGTACTAACATCCTTCTTACTTTTTTCTCCACTATCTTGAGTCATTTTTTAATAAATAATGACTAGGTAATCTCCTAAAATTCTAACACGGGGTGTGTGTTGAGAAATATAGCGCGCTTCTAATATTTTGTGTCTGATGTGACAATCAAAATTATCCTTGGAGATTAAAAAAAATTCAAAGTGAATAAGCCTAAGGTTAATTACTCCTTAAAAGTTATTCCTAATTATAATAAGCAGTGTAATTACACTAGGTTATTATAATATCTATATGATAAGTATACTTAATGTATTATAGCAACTTATCAGCAATATAAAAACTTATACTATATAAGTAAAGTTTTAAAAAATAAGAGTGGATTTGTAAGAATTCCGAAACCTAGGGGGGGTTAAAAATAAACCCGGTGCCCTTTGATGTGGTTCGGTGTGCCTAGCGTTATTAGTACGCCTCTTTTATCTTTCTCCTTTCTTTGATATCTCCTTCAAGAGATAAAGTATGTCTCTGTCTTTCTTTTTTGGTGAGACCGTTGCACTGCTATGCTTCTGGTGGTTAACCGCCGAATATTATGGCTTTGGTTAACCTCCTTCTTCACGGGTATTCGGTGTTCTCGTTAATTCGAGCGCCGGTTAATCCTTGTTTTGGATTTTGATCGTCTGTGGAAAATTTTGAATCAAGATGATTCAAAAATGAAAAAGGTTATTGATTCTGGATGCAACAGGTGTGTTTGTTCCTTTTGTTGAATCAATCTAGTTTCCTTTTTCTGATGACTATTGTGTTTAATCGATGGTAATGGGTTTCTATTTCTGAATCGATGTAAGGCTTTGTTTGATTTAATGTCAAGCCTTTGTTCCCTTTGTTCTATTTTCGGTAAAAGTCCGATTAAAAATTTGCAAGATGATTGAAAATTGCCTATTCTTAGTTGCCGGTAATTTATTACGAGGCTGCTATGAATTATGGACGGTTTTTCAGAATCACAAAAATGATTACTAGTTTGATTTGTGGTTCGGATATAATTTTTGCAAAAAATTTTTTTTACCGTTTTCTGGGAATATTGTTTCTTCTTCGATTTAGGGCAATATGAAACCCTTGGTATATGATGATCTGGTTAAAAGAATCCAAACCGCTCTGATACCAATTGTTGGCCTGAACGTTGGGTCTTTGTTGGTTCTAACGTGGTAACAATAATACCAATAACACGATGTGTTTCAAAGAATTGCTTTCGTATCAATTTAAATAAATATAAGTCATCATCTGTTATGTTACAAGTTCTAATCTATTTATATAAGTTGAAGAGGTGTGTTGAAAGGGTGTGTCGGTTGGGGATAACTGCCATCTGGCAGTTATGTTGTAACTGCTATTTAGCAGTTACATTTGTAGCTGTCAAGGTTGACTTCCGGATTTGACCCATTGGGTTTGACTGGGTCGAAAGGGGTAAATGGGTAAGATTGGGATTAGCCCAATAGGATCTGGAATACAATCAAAGAGGGCATTCTTATTTGGTAGCATCGAAATGCTAATCAAGTTGGTTCCAGGGAACTCTGCTGGAACTGTAACGGCATATTACGTATGGGCATGAATAACTCATAACAAATATCATAAAATGTATTATGGTTAAAAATAAATAATGAGTACTAATTACTTGTATTGTATCATGACAGTTGTCTTCTACGGGTGCAAAACATGATGAGATCGACTTTGAGTTCCTAGGGAACTCAACAGGAGAACCATACACGGTGCACACAAACATATTTACTCAAGGTCAAGGCAACCGAGAGCAACAGTTCCAATTATGGTTTGACCCAACTGCTAATTATCACAACTACACCATCCACTGGAATCCTACTGAAGTTGTGTGAGTATACCAACTCAAAACAACATTGGTTTTCATAAAAAAAAACAGTTTTTTAGGTTTAACTTTCTAACTATATTTTATCATGTTAACGTAATGCAGATGGTATGTTGATAGTATACCGATTAGAGTCTTTAGAAACTATCAAAGCCAAGGGATTGCATACCCGAACCAACAAGGGATGAAAGTCTACTCAAGTTTATGGAATGCCGACAACTGGGCTACAAGAGGTGGGCTAGTCAAGATTGACTGGACCGCTGCACCTTTTGTGGCTAACTATCGTAGGTTCAGGGCTAGAGCTTGTAAGTGGAATGGGGCGGTCAGCATTAGCCAGTGTGCTATTCCCAACCTAGCCAACTGGTGGACATCACCTGCTTACAAGCAATTGACAATGAGTCAACAAGGTCAACTCAAATGGGTACGAGATAACCATATGATCTATAACTACTGCACCGATGTCAAGCGTTTTAAGGGACAGATGCCACCTGAATGCTCAAAGCCACAATTCTAATTTCTAACCAGAAAAAGAATATAATTCATTTCCAATGCATTGAAGATAAATTCATTTGTATTATGTTACTTCATTTTATTTCAACATTTTAAGATTCTTTTGTTGCACTCCAATTTTTTCCCTTTCTTCTTGCACTTTTGTATATGTACTCCCCGAAACCTGCTATTCATATTGATAATTAAATAATTTAAATAATAATTAGAATAAATTACATTGTTCGTCTATGTGGTTTATGCCAAATACCTACCACAGTCCCTGATTTTATTTATTTATTTATTTTTTTTTTTTTGGCAAAATGTAAACAGAACTGAACCGTATTATTCGGATATACGGGTCAACTTGAAAACCAAACCGAATTCAATTTCGGTTTTCGGTTCGGTTTAATCCAATTTAAATTCGGTTCGGTTCGGTTTTCGATTTCTAAAAAAAGTTTAACCGAATAAACGGACCAACCTGATAACCGAACCGATGAACACCCCTAAGTCATGCTAACATTTTCCTTATTTCTTTGTTATGAAACCTTGTTGAAGACTGCCTGATACCATGGATATATATTGAATCGTTCTTCAATATATGTATACGAAGGCATATGGACACAAACATATCTCAATGATATACATAACAAAGAAAAAATATAACAAAACATGATAATATTCTATAACTCATTTATTTCATAGAACATTCGACGTACATTCTAGCAATCAACGAGTACTAAGAATCATTTATCCGTTCGCCTTTCATACTGTTTATTACCTCCAAATCTCTTTACGTAGTCCTGAAACAGTCGAGGTATTAACTTGTTCCCATACAAGCGAAAACCATAAATGCCCAATTTCCTTCAAATAGCTATCAAACCAGTCACATATCACCTTAGTAGTAGCTAAAGCATACAAACCGCAATCATAACCGTTGTCTTGTAACGGGCCACATTCATATTCGAAGTAATTTGGTTTAGGAGAATAAGCACCCATATACGGAACAAGTTTGTTGTAAAGACACTTTGCGTGTCTCTTATTCATGCCACCTAAACTGTCATGATGAACAAACAAATTATCGGTTTTTTCATATGCAAGTAAGCTCCAATGATTGCCGCCTTCAGCCCTTGACACATCATCATTGTCATTAACAGGGAATATAATAAGCTTTTTAGACTGTAGGTTTAAGGGTTTTAGGAAATCTTTGAGGCTATTGGTGTCCGGACAGTTCATTATCCAATAAGTAATTGCCGGTGGAACAAGTAAGATGTGTTCTGAAGGATAAAATGAAGAAAGGTAACTGAAATAAAACTCAATGATACGATCATTGAGCCACTTTGGTCCTTCTAGAGTCACGAGATCTGATTGCCTCAGCACCGCATCATTATATCTAAGGATGATCTCATCAGATGAGGTGCTCGCCATGTTGCAAAGGTTAGTATGACACCTGCTTAATTATAAAAATCAAAATAGCAAGTTAGAATCAAGCATGTATGATGTATCACTTTTGAGCTAGAACTAGATCATCATTCTAACAACTAAACCTTCTAATTAATTAAATAATCCAGCCTAAATATCACACATTATTACATATTTTCCGATTTTGACATTAATGGTGTACAAAAGTCGAGTACTATTACCATGTGTTGAACAAGTCTGGGTAGATCAAGTGTTTCTTTTCCTCTTAATGTGTGGGTCTAGATCATTGTTTCCTCTATTACCTAAAGTACTTAAGAGCTCAGATATATTGTTCTTGCAAAGTCCTCTACCCGGAACCAACAATTACACTACTATCTTAGCTATATCGTGACATACAAAAATTTCAAATATATACGTGCATGTAAACCTAAGTTGATCAGTAAGCTCTCCAACATGTGGTGTCAATGCAAACGTTCATCGAACTAAAAAAAAAAATAATCAAATAATGGTTCAAATAAATTATAGCAAATAGTCTCGTTAGGAAACATGAAAAATAATTACGACTCACAGTCGTACGTGGGTATGTAGATCGATGTACGAATAAACAATGAAACCGAACAAAGAATCAAATATAAACTAACCGGATAAAAAGAAGATAGAATAGTCGTGTCTGGAATATTAAGCATAATGAAGACAACATGAAGTCCTATATGACTATTTATACTAAGATAAAACATCCTTGACATACCATAAAACCTTAGGTTCTATACTAAGTACTCGTACTAAAATAAAACTTCCTAGACATACCATAAAACCATAGCTTCTATACTAAGGATTAGAAGAGGATTTTTGCTGATGTAATTTTGCTTACATGTCATATAACTATTGGATGATATTGTTACCGATGATGTCACTTATATGGCTTCATTAAAAAGAAACTTTTACTCAACAAACAAGTGCAACACTGGAACACGAAAAGCAGCCCTTGCATATCTGCCACTGGCAATTCAAATTTTAAATTGAAAGCATCCTTCATCTTCATTATTTACCTTCATTTGACTCACTTTTATCTCCCACAAAACTCCTTAATTTTGTATATGTACTCCTCAAAACATGCTATTGCTATTCATATTGGTAATAAAATAATATATATTTGGTACTATAGACTACACTGTCGGATTAAGTTTTATTTATTCAGCTTCGATAATTATTTTATACTTTTTCTTTTATTAGAGTAATTGAGATAGCTAGCCAGGTTCCTCGTACTTCTGTTCTTCTCTTCTGTTTACGCATGATCGTTGTATTTCTTGATACCTTATAGTATGTGTCATTTGTAATACATGATGGATATACTTTCGAAAAAAAAATAATAATAATTACACCATCGCGACGAGCATTTAATTATCTTTCTATAGACGCGCACTTTGATATACTTTCGAAAAAAAGAAAAAAAATCGTTTTTTTCAACGTTTTTTCGTCTTTTTTTTCGTTTTTCTTCGAAACTGGAATCTGGATGAAATATCATATATGATTTAACACTAATTTGAAGATCACATGTGATATTAGTGTTAAATCATATATGATATGTAATATCATATGTGATACTAGTATTAAATCATATATGATAAATCACATATCATATACATATCATATATGATTTAACACTAATATCACATGCAAGGTTGTAAAAATCGCTAGGCGCTAGTGAGGCGGTTGGGTAGGGCCTAGCGATTAATTGGTTAGGCGAGGATTAATCGAGGATTAATCGGATTGGAATTTTTATGCACAAAAATGTAATTTTAGATATTATATTATTTTATATGTATGGGATAAGCGTATTGCATCAAAGTTCAAATATTTCTAGTGTTCAAATATAGACATAATGCATAATTCTTCAAAGTTCAAATTCAAACATAAATACTACTCGGTTTGTCGACCATTTTTTAGCGACCTTTGACCTATTTTGTCCTATTAATCAGTTTGTTGACCGATTTTTAAGAGATTTTGTCCAATTTTAAGCGATTTTGTTGACCAATTTTTAAGCGCTTTTGTCCGATTAGACCGATTTTGTCCGATTAATCGGTTTGTTGACCGCTTTTTAAGCGATCTTTGACCAAACCGATTAAATAGGCCGATTATGATAAATCAAGGCGCTTAGTGAGCGATCAGCGATTATAAGTAATTATGCGGAGATTAATCGGCCGATTATGATGAATCACTCAGTTTTTACTTACGGCAACCGATCATATATGATTTTTTCATGCAAAATTCAGTAACGTGAAAAACACGATTTTTTTTTTTTAATCGAAAGTATATATCAAAGTGCATATCTATAGGAAGATAATTAAATGCTCGTCGTAATGGTATTTTTTTTCACTTGATGATTAACGGTTTGAAAGATACTTATATTTGGAAAAAAAAAAGATGAAAGTGGGTTTTTTTAATTGTTGTGATTAATCTCATCCATTAGATCTAATAAAAATTGATGGTTAAGATTGATCCCTTAGTATGTAAATAAGTTTTGTTCTTCAAATGATCTTAAATCATATTTTATTTCATAACATATTATCATATATATTAAAAGGAAGGAACATATTGTAGCATTAATTAGTATGTATAGTGTCATTTAACCAAAATAGTCTCTAAGGTTTAATTGTCTTTACAATCTAGGTCTCCACAAGAACACATTATAGCATTAATTAGTATGTGTAGTCATTTAACCAAAATAGTCCCTAAGGTTTAATTGACTTTGCAACCTAGGTCCCAACAAGAACACATTGTAGCATTAATTAGTATGTATAGTCATTTAACCAAAATAATCCCTAAGGTTTAATTGTCTTTGCAACCTAAGTCCCCACAAATTTTTTGCCAATTCATTTGTTTCAAATTTACATGTGCAAAAACAACCCCGCCGCAACGCGCGGGTTACAACAGTCGTTTCTTACTATAGTTATATTTTCTGCTTGTCTAATGTTGTATTTGTTTTATGAAGCTCAATCCAAATGGTTTTAACTTTCAAGTTCAAGTTTCTTTACAAAAGACTAACTTTTATCTTCTTTTTTTTTACTATCATTCTATACTTCTGACATGATTTATTTTAACGTTGTTAATAATATTAACTTAATTTGACTTGATATGGTATAAATTAGTTTAACCGTAAGTACATTCTCATTTTTCGTATAAAATTACTAAAAATAAGGTTTTGCGTTTCTTATATTATTTAACTCCTACCATGTTTTTTCTAAAATAAAATAATGACATTTTGGTTATAACAATTCACTACAACAAATTTGTCATTTCTGCACGTTTTTTTCTTCGCACTTTATGAGTCGTGAACTTATTTTTAAATATATTCACACTTAAGAGTGTGAATAATTGTTTCAAAATCCTCACACTTAAAAAGTGCGAAGAATTTTAATCTCACACTTAAAAGTGTGAATAATTATTTCAAAATCAAATTCATCACACTTAAAAGTGCGAAGAATTTTTTCAAAAAATCATTACACTTAAAAGTGTGAATAATTGTTTAAAAACCCTCACACTTAAAAGTGTGAAAAATATTCATAAAGTTTCTCACATAAAGGTGTGAAAATATTTGCTACACCCAGTTGGTTCACACGCATACTAGTGTGAACTTTTTTATTCTTCACACTTTAAAGTGTAGCAACATGCTCTAACAAGTGTGAGTAAGTTACTATTTTGTTGTAGTGATTTGATGTTGGATGTTTGATGTTTTTTATTTTATTAATAATTATATATAAAATTATGTAAAATACACAAACGTTTCTGGCCGTATCCGTTTCTTGAATTTTGAGACATTGGCATTTCTAAGTACCCGTTTGTGTCCTCGTCCCCGTTTCCGTAGCCGTCCGCGTGCAACATAAGTCTTGATTCACCTCTGGTTTCTAGTTACATCCATATTCATAGTATCATCGGTGTTTTAAATTCATAACCATGTCCTATAAGACTATATTGCATATTCTTTATTGTAAATATCACACATAATAAAGTTGAACCTACCAATGAGTTCAAGCTTGAAAATTATGGCTCAGTCTAGCTTGAGTTGAGGTTCTGCCCTTCGTGTTACACCCCGTGCCCCATTTGACTAAAAGTTTTAAAATTTTTACGCGAAAACGACTTTACAACAAAGTCCCTCTGTGACTCTTATGTAAAACGACTTGTTTCTACAACAATAAATACTTTTATAATACTTTCAAGAAGTATACTCGATGAACCTTTAAAACGAATCACGCAACACTATAAGACACACAAACAACTCTTATTGTTACTTCAATACGCTGTATCCAAATACTTGGATACGCCATATTGGCCATTGATGTTGATACACCGTATCCATGAACATAGATATGTCGTATCTTCTCTGTAGTTCAATATGTTGTATCCAATGGATTGGATACGCCGTATTGGGCACGTGTTACAGACCAGTACAGAAAAACCTTTACAACTCACACATTTCAACTCAAACATAAGACATGTACCAATACATGCATATATCATCCCAAACACGTGAAAAATAGACTATAACTCATTAACGGCAAATAACCCATTAGATTCCCAAAATGGGTAAAAATAGACATAATCCAAACACTCCTTTAAACTAAAATATAAACTCTTTTAAAACTTTAATCATTACTATACTTAACATTTGACATACTCAAATATGACAATAACATTATAAAGACTCTGACGCTCGACACATAACTTATAAACCATTTAAATACTTCCGGGGGTTTCAACCATGATTCGAGCTCGGTGACTATGACTAACCCATTATGTACCTTTCAATATCATTCGAAACTGCACTTCCCATATATAAGCCTTAATCCAACTTATAGCATCTCCACCAAAGACCTACAAAATCATTAACATCCATAACGTAAGCATAAAGCTTAGTAAGTAAAACAGGTATAACATAATATCATACATTAATCAAACATATAAGCATCGTATACGTCGAAACACTAATTCTTACTTAAACAACAACCATCAACTTACACTATAACGCCTAATCGTCACCTAGCCTTAATCACCTCCATACACTAAATCAATCACATGCCTTATAGTTCCACTATCCTTACAACAAGACATCATAACACAAGTCACCTATTACTTAGTACAAGAACATACATTCCACATATATGTTAGAAATCGTTATAACATCATGTTATCTTCATTTTACTTACCTCAAATCCAAGCTAATAATAACAAAGCACCACCACCATCATCTTCATCATCCTTCTTGCATCCTAAGCCAAATTTACACAAGTATAAACACTTTTACTTATACTAAAAATACGATAGATGTGGTTTATACAACCATAAGCTCACCCCCTTAACATCTTAATTCATCATATAATCATATATTAATTATATGATAATCAACCTATGGAATTACTAACTTTAAAACCATATATAGACTCACTCCATGATTGCAATAAACTTTAATAAGCTTAAAAAACCCTTTTACCCAATTCTCAAAATTAGGGTTCATAAACCCTAATCTCTTAGTTGACAAATTAAACACTAATTACACATTATAACTTGTGAAAAATCAAACTTAGGAACTCATCTCTTGATTTGGAATACTTAAACTCTCACAACATCATCATTAGTAGCTCTATTTTTCTTTCCTTTTTCTCTTAACTCGTCACCCAAACACACACGGTAGATAATGTGTGACTTATCCAAAATTTAGGATATAATAAACACATGATGACTCAACAAAAAGGGTATTTCAGTCATTTTCTTTTTTGGCCGACTTAAGTCTATTCAATTTTAGGGCTGATACGAAGTATCCATTCCCATGGATACGTCGTATCCAAGCTAGGCTACCAATACTCCGTATTCCCATATCTGGATATGCCATATCCAAGCTAATCTTAATACACTGTATTCAATCTTCTCCAATACGCCGTATTGGAGCTACATCAGACCTATACTTATTTTCCACCCTTATCCAAACAATCATTTATCCTTAATCAAACCCCATAGACTTGGTCAATTACATATAGGGCCATACCCATAAGAAAATGGGTTCGGGTGTAACAATTCTACCCCCTTATTTAGATTTCGTCCTCGAAATCTCTTGTCTAACACTAACCAAAAACTCGGTCACACAACACTCTTCATTCTGTCTTAGCATTTTCAAACACTAATCCAATTAGTTGCGTCGATCTTGCAACTTTAGGCATACTATAACGCAACCAATACCTCTGATCCATTCTATTTCTTGCTTAGTTTCTAAAATTATACATCCTCTTACTAAGGTCATTATGTCTTCCGAGACATATTTTACATAAGCCAATTATCTTTATTCAATTATATTACAACTACGCCACGTTCTTACTTGTTTCATTCTAAGTTCTCAATCAAGGACCACGCGCCACTTAAGAAGATTCTACTATTTTGACTTTACATAAGTTAAATATTGACTAATAGATTCGCTTTCTATTGCAATCATCCTATTATATTCTTAATATTTCTACTATAACACCTCGCTTTCCCTGTTTCTTTCTAAGAATTTCATTAGGGACTATAAGTCCTTTGAGAAACATCCGGTACTTTGGATTTATAAGGTCAAATCTCGACTAATACTGTCACAATTTCAATAAGAGTGTCAGTACAACTTACGACCACCATGGTCATTACTCACATTTTGTATCACGCCACAAGGCATATTTATCATCATTGCAAATTCTTCATCCCTTTAACTTGTGCTTTAGACATCTCAATAGTAGGTTTCACATAACGTCTCAATTTTAAGTCGTAAGTTAACTCTTATTCCGCCTATCTTAGTTTCTAAGACGCCTAGTCAAATTCTAGTTTCCATTTTCTACTCCCATAACCCTACTCATGCCATGCCGGTAATACATAAGCCAACTTATTTATACTTCCTCATTTACATAGAGAGGCATCTCAATCAATATACTCACGAAATATAAACTCAAGGTTCCACTACAACAAAAGTGGCTTTTTAGGACCCTTTGTGTGGGGTTTTGTTTGGGATCGATTTAGGGTCTTTATTAGGGTTATCTTAAATCGTTGGTTGGGGTCTTATAAGGTCGGTTCTGTATTGTTTTCAACATCAGTAAGATTACTTTAACATCGATCTTGTTTAATCATCACCGTATCATGTAATATTCATGCTCGTTTATTGCTTATAAACCCTAGTTGTAAACTAGGGTTTTATTCGTTTTGACTGAAGATTAGACGTATGTTCTTCTCGTTTTTTCTGTTTCAATCTTTATTAGTTTTGGTTTAAGTTTGGTGTGATGTCGAATTCGGGAGACGATAATAATAGTTTGCCACGATCTGTGGTTAAGGATCCCTTGGGTAGCATTGAACAACATAATGGGAAATCTGTTACGATTGGAGCTGTTACGATTACGGACACATGCCTTGGTTCACGTGCATCTTAGTCAAGTAGTTCTCGTAATAATGAACAAGTGGAGCCGATTTCACTTTGTTCGACCCCTAGTCATGATGCAACTAGTCATGACACGCCTGAGGGTCATGATACTTTATTGAAAATTAGTGCTATTGAAAAACAAATATTTGAGGGAAAACTTGTTCTTGTGGGTGACGATGGGCAACCATTGAAACCTGCCGTGATAGAGGATGCTACTACTTCTACTGGGGCTAATCCAATTGAGCATCTTAAGGTGCCGCAGTCACAGAAGGAGCTTGAGGAGATGCTTACTACTATTGGTTATTATTCTAAACCTCCTCAAGATACGAGTGGTCCTATGGCTTCTTGTGTTAAAGGCCATAATAATGCTAATGTTAAGGTTGATATGAATGCACATGGGGTTGTTGGTATTGAGAATGTTGGTGTTGCTTTGAAACAACCTTCTTCATCGTATGCTGGTGTTACTTCTACTGAACCAATGAAACAAGCATATAATTTTCGTAGGTTGGAGTGTAGTAAGAAAGCTAATGGTGTGGATCTTTCTGTCCCGATGAAAGTGGTTGAAGAGGTGAACACTAGGTTTGAGAATACTTTGTATGGGTATTTCCTTGGTCAACGCCTTGCTTTTCATGTTATTGATTACTTTGTACGCAATGCGTGGGCTAAGTTTGGTATACAAAAGGTAATGATGAATGCAAAGGGGTTCTTCTTCTTTAAGTTCAATTCTAAGAAAGGTGTTGATGATGTTCTTGAAAACGGTCCTTGGTTGATTAGAAATGTACCTATTATTCTTAAACCATGGACTTTGAACACCAACTTACTTAAAGAGGATTTGACCAACATCCCGGTGTGGGTTAAATTCCATGATGTTCCTCTTGCTATGTTTTCTGATGATGGCATTAGTCTCCTTGCCACATTGATAGGCACGCCCAAAAGGTTAGATGCTTTTACTAGCCAAATGTGCAAGGACTCGTGGGGCCGTAGTAGTTTTGCTAGATGCATGATTGAAGTGAAGTCGGATGAGGTACTTAGGGACATCCTTACTGTTGAGATACCGTTACTTGATGGGTCAGGTTCGACTATTGAGAAGATACGGGTTGAATACAAGTGGAAACCACCCCATTGTGATAAATGTAAGATTTTTTGTCATACTCTTATTGATTGTCCGAAAGTTGTAGAACCTCCTGCTCAGCCTACTAAGCGTGTTAATGATGGTTTCAAGACGGTCAATAATAAGAAGAAGGGAAAGCAAGGTGGTTCTACTATTCCGGGTCAAGGAGGGTTTACTAAACCTGTTGTGGGTAAGCAGTTTCAATATCAACCCAAAAAGACTCCTCCTGAACCTAAGAAAGTGGAAGTCACAAAGAAGAATGCTGCTGATGTGGCTAGCTTGAGTGGAACAAAGATATCTACATCTAATCGGTTTGATGCTCTTAATAGGAATATACGGATCTTGGTATTTCTTGAGATGACACCAACAAGGTTGTGGATTCGGTCGTACAATGGAAGTTAATGAAGATGAGTCTATTAAGACAGTATCGCATCACAAGAACCTCTTGTGAGTGATTTGAAAGAGATGGAGTCGGTGTGTCTCCTATAACTAGTGATTCTTGTATTCCATGACCTCTTCTACTAAGAGAGTTAACCCTTTTCTAAAGTGGGAGATATTGTGGTGTCGATTCGAAGATGAGGTGGTTGCTAACCCATTTGATGAGTCTGCTAATATATTCGGTGGTGGCCAAGAGTTTGAAGATGAGTATGATGACTATGACTACGATGATTATGCGAAGCAGGTTTCTGATCTTCCGGGGAATTTGGATGCTTTTAATGCCATGTATGGCACCAAGCTTCAAGGACCTAGGAAGTAATTTTTTCGTTATGTCTTATGTTATCTTTAGAGTAGTGGTTTGTTTTCTTGCTTAGAAAATTGGTAGTATCTTGTTATGTAAGCTTTATGCCTATGTAACGGGCTGAGATATGGGATTTCACTCATATCCATTGTACTTAAACGTTTCTTGGTTAATATATTTACCAGGGTGCAGGATTACTCCCCTTTACCCAAAATAGGACCCTTTGTGTGGGACGGTATGATAATGGAGTCCTAAAAAACTGTTTAATAGGACATATGGGCGTTTAGGGTCCTTTTTAAATATTTGCTACTTAGGCGATGTCCTAAAAAGGTATATAATAGGATGGTCGATGATTTGGGGTCCTATTATCATATAACTTAATATGACACTTAAAATATAGATCCTAATAAATTATCTTTATAAGACGTTTATTCATTATGGTTGTATTATAATAAACCATAATAGGACACTTGAGTTTTGAGTCATAAGACATCAGTTAGTTAAAACGCTTATTCACAAAAAGTTTTATTATAGCAAAATTTAATAGGACCTTTGACACGTGGGTATTATAACGTTAACCTTTATAGGACACTTATGTACAATGGTTTTATAACATCATTTTTTTAAAACGATTATTTGCAAAAGTTTTATTATAACAAAACTTAATAGGACCCTTAAAGGATGCATATTAATTATGGTTTTATTACAATACACCATAATAGGACACTTGATATATAAGTCATAAAACATTAATTATTTAAAACACTTATTCGCAAACGTATTATTAAAACATAACTTAATATGACGATTGACACTTGGGTCCCATAGATTGATACACCATCATAAGACACTTGATATTTCGGTCATAAAACATCGCTTTATGGAACACTTATTCGCAAACGTTTTTTATAAGAAAAGTGAATAGGACCCTTGACAATAGCGTCTTATAACGTTAACCTTTATATAATGCTTATTCATAATGGTTTGTTTATGATACACCACAATATGGCACATCTTTTAGAGTCGTAAAACATCCGCTTTTATAACGCTTATTCGTTTTATAGAACGCTTAATTGCAAAAGTTTTATTTGAACAAAATTAACAGGACCCTTGACAACTGTGTCTTTTAACATTAACCTTTATAGTACGCTTATTTGTTGTGGTTTTATTATCTACGCCATAATAGAACACTCCTTTATTTGAGTCATAAAACATCGCTTTTTAGAACGCTTATTTACAAAAGTTTTATTTAAACATTAGTTAGTATGACACTTGATACTTGGGTATCAAAACTTGATACACCATAATAGGACACTTGTTATCTGTCTTTGTATTGTTATATGTCTCAATCTTTTGGAAGTTACGTATGGGTTATCTGTCTTTGTATTGTCCTTATCTATCAATGATAATGGTTAATTTGGTGCATTATTGTTGTACTATACTAAGCCGTAATTGCACTCACAAAATAAACTAGGCTTGATTAAAAACAAAATGAGTGAGGGGTATCTCGGTCCTAATGGGGTGATTAGTAGACCAAATTAAAGCAACAAGATAAGATCTAGAATCCCAATTAAGCTCGAATTCTCTAGTCGAGAGTACAAGCTACTAAAGGAAACAAAAAAGAAGAGAAACAACGGTGAATAAGCGAAATTAAGCTCTTAATATGGGCATTTGAGCCAAACAGTGATAAGCCATATTGACCCGTTTGACCCATTTGAGCCAAACACCCCTTAAGCAGGGTTGTTTTGAGATCTCAAAGTGAAAATATAAATAACAAGAAGCTAAAAAGTTAAAATTACCTAAATTTAAATAAGAAATGTATAAGAAAGAGATACAAATAGTAATGAGGATTGTCATTGATTCTTAACAACTAATTTTACATAAAAACAGGGACTATTATTATTTAGCTAATTGAAATCATTAAGCTTCTTCAACTGGATCTTCTTCATCGGCAATAACTAAGTCATTGTTGTCCACAACGGTTCCATCGAAACCACCTCTAACAAATTCAATATCCATTGTTTCGTCATGTTGAGGACACATAAATGAGTCACCCTGCATATGTGTTTCCACGTCATCAAGACTTGTTTGTTCATCCATGTCATAAACATGTCCGGCACCATCTTGATCACAACTTGCCATCCTTTGTCAACACTATCTCGCAACGTAAAATACTTGATGTGCTTGAGAAGCTAGTATAAAAGGCTCGTTATGAGCCTTCAATCCTTCAAAATTCAATAGAGTAAACCCGTTGTCATCTTCTTTTTCCTTGAACCATTCAAATCCAATCACAATCGAACAAAACTACTTTCTTGTCAATACCATACTCCAACTCAATTATATCATTCAAAACCCGTAGTAAGTTACATCTCCGCGATAGGATTGTTATATGTAGCACTCGAGTAACTGCTTGTCATGGCCTCAAGATTAACCCCACTATTCGTGTTTTCCTATTATGTTCTACATCTTTTGTGTGAAATCGAAACCATTTATGATAAATCCCTTATATTTTTCACATACTCGGATGGACCACTTGCCAAGCACCTTAGAATTTCGTGATTCGTGATCCCTCTAGCATGTAGCTCCTCAACCCGAAATAAGGCAAGATGTGTTAATTATTTTGTTATTAGTAGGTCGAAAATGCTATGTCATTATAATTATTTTTCAAAAGTAATAAACCTGTGTATATGCCTTACATGATCTTGAAACCACGACTCAAAAGTCTCACTATGTAAACGTTGAATGTCACGCTTACGTTTTCTCCGATTTTGATGATTAAGCAACGCCAGATGTTCACTGTAGTGTTAACAGATGATAATGATGATAACAACAACAACTATTAATCGTATAATATAATTTATGAAACTCACAACTAATATAATTACTTACGTTCGAAATTCATCAACTTCACTACAATTAAACAACACATATGAATGTGCTTTAGCCAAAATGTCAAGTTCCATCATTTCTACCTTTGTAGCACCAATCGGTCGACCCGCCATAGAAAAGATAGGTAAAACATCCTCATAACCATCGTCATCATTATTTCGACTTGTCTTATTATGTACGGTCTCAACATCACCGGATAAGTACAATGAACAAAACGACACACTCTTAAGCTAGATATCCTTCGCAATGGAACCCTCCGGGTTATTCTGTTTCGCATGTAAGATTTTAATGTAGCTAAATACATGAGATATCAAAACCAATAATTTTAGATTCAATAATATTTGTTAATAAAGGTATTTACTATAATAGTAATGTGCACCTCTCGATTGGATACATCCAACGGTAATGAACTCGTCCTCCTAATCGGCCTCAAGCAAGATGAACCGAAGATGAACCATGACATCAAAGAATGATGGCGGAAAATCCTTTCTAAATCACAAAGTATTTTTCCAATCTCGGTTTCCATTTGAACCAAATCATTTGGATTAAGAACCTTTGCGCATAATTGTTTATAGTAACGACATAGCTTCATCATAGTATAGCGCGTGCTTAGGCAACACATTTCGCAAGGCAATGGGAAGCAATCTGCGCATCAAAATATGGCAATCATGACTTTTAAGTCCAAATAGTTTTGGAGGTTTTAACTCTACGCATCTTGATATATTAGTTGCATAACCATCCGGAACTTTCACCTTCTTAAGCACACGACAAAAATATCTTTCTTTTTATCCATTGAGAAACAAGCGGTTGGCAAATAAACTTTGTTGTTATCTTGAACTATAGGATGAAGTTCGTGTCTAATGCCCATTTCTTGTAAATCTAGGCGTGCTTTTATATGATCCTTGGTCTTCCCATCTAGATTCATTAGCGTTCCAAGGACACCATCACAAACATTCTTCTCAATATGCATTACATCTAGATTATGGCGTAGCAAGTTATCTTTCCAAGACGGTAACTCAAAAAATACTTTTCTTCTTCCAATTAAAAGGTAAATTTGGGTTGCTCTTCACAAGTTTTCCAAATTTAACTTCAAAACCATCTAACTCATCAAGTACTTCTTGTCCTCTTAAGCCACGGGTTGCCTATCTAGTTCTTCCGTGCCATCACAAGAGTTTGTATCTCTTCTAAAAGCCCGATCAAGAGGCAAATATCGACGATGTCCCATAAAACATTGTTTTTGCCATGACTCAAGCGTGTTGATTTTGTATGTTTATGGCGGTTAGGACATGCAAGTTTACCTTTGGTGCTCCATCCGGATAAATTTGCATAAGCGGGAAAGTCACCGATCGTCCATAACAAACAAGCACGCATCCGAAAGTTACTTTTGTTGATGCATCATAAGTGTCTACTCCTTTACGATCCCACAACTCCTTTAGCTCAAGAACTAACGGTTCCATATAGACATCTATATTATTCCGGGAGCGGATGGGCGGTATAAGTAACGTTAGAAAGAAATAAGGTTTCGCATGCACATCCAAGGAGGTAGATTATATGGCGTCAAAACAACGTGCCATGTACTATGAGAAACACTTATTGTTCCAAAAGGGTTAAACCCATCACTCGCTAAACCAAGCGACATTACGAGATTCTTTGGCAAACTTATCATACTTAAAATCAAATGCTTTCCATGCCGGGAATCTGCAGGATGTCTCAAGTAACCATCTTTCGTGCGACTCTCTTCATGCCATCTCATGGAGGCGGTGTTTTAGATGACATAAATAACATTTGCAATCGTGGTAAGAGCGGAAAATGACGCAACACCTTTGCTCCAATCTTCTTACGTGTATCGGTTGTGGTTGACTCATCTGCACAATCATCTTTACTTGCTTTATACCTTGACGTATGGCATATATCACATTCTATTTTATTAATGTTTTCTTTCGATCTGAGATACAATCATTAGGACATGCATCAATTTTATCATAACTAAGTCCCAACTCTCGAATTATCTTCCTTAGTTCATACAATGACTTTGGTATAGAAGCATCGGGAAGGCTTCCTCATTGTATCTAGCATCTTGTGAAACCATTATCACT
Organism: Chrysanthemum lavandulifolium; assembly: GCA_022545495.1. Taxonomy (NCBI): domain Eukaryota; kingdom Viridiplantae; phylum Streptophyta; class Magnoliopsida; order Asterales; family Asteraceae; genus Chrysanthemum; species Chrysanthemum lavandulifolium. The sequence continues at coordinate 274,014,636 of CM040238.1, forward strand.
ACATTTCCCAACACTTACCATGAAATAGTCTAATGATAAAAGAAAGAACCGATAACTTACACCCGGGATATAGTGGTTTCTTTGCTCTCCCAACACTTTATAAAATTTTTTCGCCTTTAGGTTTGGCATACTCATACTTTCGGTTTGTGTTCCCATGTCATCGGTTAGTGTGTCATCACCAAACCGATGGAAGGCGTCATTCACCAACCCTTGCATGTCATCTTGACATCCAACATTGGAGCATCACTTGATTTGGAACCGAAAGGTGGAATTGTATAACCTTTCATAAACCCGACACATAACAGATGTGTTGTAGCCTCCGTCCGATCTACCCATATCGATTACTGAATCAATACATGGACATGAAATCATCCATTTTACCCTCATTATAGAATATATGATCAAGAAAGTCGTCAAGACCTTTTTATATTCAATGGTAAATCTAGGTAAAGACATCCAACTCGTATCCATCTTAAACCTAATTCAATTAACCATAGAAAACCACATATAATTTCAACAAAAGAAAGGGAGCCTAATTCAATTAACCACATATGTTGTTTCATAAAATTTAGCAAAATGATTAGGGTTTCATTTATGAGGTATTACCGGTCTTGATGATGGTGGTGATTCTGTTGGCAATTTTGGATGGTGGAATGATGTGGATTTGGATCTTAAAATTAGAAATACTTTTACAATTTATTTTAAGCTATTTCTTAATTAATTGCCTAATTATTACTTCAAAGCTAGATAAACTAATTTATATCTAAAAATTAGAAATTAAAAGTCAAAATTGCAAAAGTAATTAAGCGACTTCATGGACAATTGATTTCCTTTAAGGCGTTTTCTTGGATGCGTTGAGTATTATAATGTAAGTTTTCTTGGATGCGTTGAGTATTATAATCGTTTTCTTGGATGCGTTGATATTAGTGATGTTTGTTGTTTTACCATATAGGGTTCAAAATGTAAGACATTTCTTGGCTAGATCTGAGTTGCCTAATGACTATTACAAACAAGAGGTTTTAATTTGATTCAAAAGGAAAACGTTTGAAAGAAGACAAGTATGGAAAAATAAGAGATTTGGAAAGGAGATTGAGTTTCAAAAATAAACTATGGAGAAGGAAATGTTTCACGCAATTGGAGTTGAAAGAAAGCAAGTCTAGTGTGGTTTTTTAAGAAAATTGTTGTTGTTTTGTGTTTGGTTATTCTTTGTTATGTTGTCAAAAATTGTGTAATGAAATGCTTGTTATGTAGGTTTGATGTAATGACCTTTTGTTTAATGAAATGCTTGTTATGGGATATATGTGTGGATGCATTTACAGTTGTTGATGTTTCTTGAGATAGTAATGGATGCATTTACGTTGTTATCAAAGAAGTTGAAGCTAAATGGGAATTGAAGTTGCGAGAGAATGAGTGGTTAATAGCATGTTATGACGGTCATACTGTTACTACTTTGCAATTGTTTCGATAGTATTAGCTTGTATTAGAATATAGACTAGAATGCCTTGTTCCTAGCATTTCAAGATCTAAATGAGTATTATTTTGTTGCGTAGTGATAACCATTTGAAGCTCAAAATCATCACCTATGTCAAGTCGTGAAGATGAGTTAAGCTCAAAATCATCTTGGGTGATTACTTTCCACCTAATTGGAAATTCAAAGGATTAACAAAGTCGAAGCCAAAAGTCAAAAGGCAAGAAGTCAAAAGGCAAAATGTTGAACAAGTTCCTGGTAAAGGATACAAGTGTTAGGTCTTGCTAACAATGTTACTTGGGATGCAATAAAAAGAAGACATTTGGAGTAAAAACCAGATTGATTAAAAACAAAAATGGTGAGTGCGGGGCATCTCGGTCTAATGGGTGATTAGCGAGACCAAATTAAAGCAACAAGATAAGATCTAGAATCCCAATTAAGCTCGAATTCTCTAGTCAAGAGTACAAGCTACTAAAGGAAACAAAAAATGTAAGAGAAACAACGGTGAATAAGCGAAATTAAGCTCTTAATATGGGCATTTGAGCCAAACGGTGATAAGCCATATTGACCTGTTTGACCCATTTGAGCCAAACACCCTTAAGCGTGGTTGTTTTGAGATCTCAAAGTGAAAATATAAATAACAAGAAGCTAAAAAGTTAAAATTACCTAAATTTAAATAAGAAATGTATAAGAAAGAGTTATACAAACAAGAATGAGGATTGTCATTGATTCTTAACAACTAATTTTACATAAAAGCAGGGACTATTGTCATTGATTCTTAACAACTAATTTTACATAAAAGCAGGGACTATTGTCATTGATTAATGTGACTTAAGCTATATTAAGACTAATTTATGCTAGAACAACTACTTGTGAGATGATTTGAAGCTTATGCCACACTAATTTCCACACGCATGCATTTTAGGCCAATATATTGGTGATTTTGACTTTAAAGCTTCTATCCACTAAAACCTTGTTTGTTTCTGACTTATTAGCTGTTAAGAAAGTTGTATGAACATGCCTTAGTCACTGAGTTCAACTAATACTCACTACACAGACCTAACCAAACACTACTTTAAAACACATATTGTTTAATAACTGATTTAACAAATTTAAAAGGCAAATGATCAATCTAAATCATAATACTGATACATAAGCTTGTACTAGGCTAAATTAAACACATATAAACAAAAGCAACCAACATTTAACAATAACAACTAACAATCACAGATTATCAACATAAGCAACATAAGCACATCTGATTATCATCAAAACACATAACAAAACAAACGACCATTAAACATAAATATGCACATACCATTAAAATATTAACCATAATAAGTTATCATAAACCATTGTTCGAAACCATTGTTCACAAACCATCCCCTTCAACATAAATACATAACAAGTTTTCATCAAAATAAGTACATAACCCAACAACATGAGACCATCAGACACAAAAACCACAAAAAGACCCAACAACTACCTTCATTCTTCTTCATACTTCTCCAGAATCTCAATGGTCTCCTTCTTCAATGTTATCAACCTCTGAAAATCAGCGACAACACTTGCAAGAGATTCAACCAAGCGCCTCTCAATGAGCTAGTCTTCATGCATTGAATCATAAACATCCTCAGCTGCCATTTCTTCATCAGTATTCAAATAAAACACCTCCATCATTCGTTCTGTTCTCTTATCCACTTGCATTCTCATGTCGTCTCTGACGGCCGCAACATTTCTCATGTTGACCTCATTCGTAGGTATCTCATTAATATTGAGAAAATAAAACAATCATGAAGCTTTTCGGACCACAAAGATCTTTCAGTTCATTCAAGTATGGCGTGAGACATTTTCAATTAGGGTTGTATATAGTGAAAAGTTATGAACCGAAAAAGTATATGGATGAACCGAAAAATAAAATAAAACCAACATATATACAAAGGGTAGATGCATGAACTGAAAAAATTAAGAGTATTAATGAGAAATGAAATAATTAAAACAAGTAATCATGAGAACTGAAGAGACTGCAGAAAATCAAAGGTCGAGAAAAACTTACGCGTTCCCATAATATTGATGCTTATTATTTTAATTGGGATGACTCAAAGTGTGTAGGATCTTAATATTATGTTGTTAGATGATTCGGGTGATCTAGGATTGTGATTAAACAAGTAAGCCATGTTGAAAGATGAAGAGAGTTGAGAGGAGGTTCTTGAAAGAGAGTTGCTTATCAAAAGTGAAAGGTTTATTCAAAGAAGCCACACCCCTTCCATGGATGGAAGGGGTATTTATACTTACAACTTACACGACCTCCTATCGACCTGTGGATCAGGCATACAGTGGGTAAAGACCCGCCCTTCCTCCACGGTGTTACACTAGACTAAGCTACGCTACAAATAAACTAATAAACTACTAAATAACTTAAATAACTATATGTCTACGAGCTAACTTATGCTAGATAATAGTTGGGGTGACCGACTCTTTTACTATGGAATTTTCTAATTCCTAACAATCTCCCCCTAAGGGAGGTCACCCCATGATTTACATTTTGAATCCTAGCATTCTATTTAATCATCAGTCTTGAGCTCGTAGACATGAATTCTTCAATATCCGTAAAATTTGTGCATTAGTAGCGATTCTTCAAAGTCCGCATTGATCTGTTCTTTTAGTGGAGGCCTTTAACTGATCCACATCATTGATGATCTTCGAGCTTTCATTGAGATCATCAGCCACAGCAAATCTCTCTGGATCATCCATAGTTGTGTTGCCTTCATGTGAAGTTGTGACTTTCGGACCGACATGCTCACACTTTTGAATCATGACATCATTCCATCAGAGTAGCGGAAGCCTTACTGGTTCATGATATTTGCGCACAGAAGCGAAGCATAGTATAAAAATATCGAACCGGGTTATGTAGATATGCACCAATCATGATTTCTTCAAATTAAGTGTGGATCTTTGTGAGCATGCGGCTTTGGATTGACCGCTCAATTCGATCACCGCAACCGTCCAAATGTACCGCAAACAACGATTAGAAATAAAACACACGAAAGTGTCTTTGATCACTTTCGTCGAATTGAGGTACATGGCCCACGGTTCCCGTTGATCAAGACAAATCTTGCTGTGAGCGGTAGGATTCCTAAGAATCTCCTTGACGGGGTTTCGCAATTGTTCTAGTTGTTCTCAAACCGAACGTCTCAAAAAGACAACACGGAGTGAGTGAACCGACAAATTGAGATTCACCGATTGATGAAAATGATTTGAAAACAATCGCGTATTGCTTGAAGAAAGAGTTTTGCAATACGACGAAGGTTTTATGAGAAAGATCAATTTTCAATCAAAATACTTTTTGTATTAGAGAATGAGTACACATTCGACGTGCTAGCGAAAAGAAGAGATTCACACATCGAACGGTTTTTCTAAAAGTATTTTTCAATCAGAGATACTCTTTGAATTTGAAATGAATACACATTCGACGTGCTAGAGAAAAGATGGTTTGCACATCGAACGGTTTTTCCAAAAGTATTCGTCAATTCCATTCCTGGACCAAGGTTGATTCAAGATTGAATCTCCCCATCGTTTCTATCCAGTTGTCACAAGCTTGATCTTACGAGAAGATCTCACATGCCACCCACCAAGAGCTTGTTTGATGTTAGCTCTAGAAGGATTTCCATCTTCATCGTGAATACTTTACATATCACTCGAATGTTCTGGCAATACCACAAGGATAATGCGTAGGACTCTTAATATATACTTACTTTCCACATTGTGTGAAAAAGCAAGTCTTCAAGAATTTAGTGTCCTAACGAGATATTGTGGATGATCTCTTGGCTCTAGACTCAATAGTGCATATTTGGTTCTGTGTGGGAGACTAGGGAGAGGGTCTCCTTCTTCAATATCAACAATCTCTAAGAGAAAGTCGATAGATAATGTCGGTTCCTCGTGAGAATAAAACAAGTCCTTTTAAGAGGAACTTGAGTAGCTTGGGAAGTTCTAGTGCGGTGCATCCCGGGTCCATGATGTCTTGTCTTCAATACCGGTGTTACCTTAGTAACCACCGTAGCATATGAATTGAACCCGGTTTACGCCTAAGGTTGAATTGATGGAGGGCTATTTCTTTTCACCCTTTTCTCATTCATTTCTTTTCATTCTTCAACCCCTTCAAGCTTACCGAGACTTCATTACTAGAACCTTGTTGGGTTTATTCGAAGACTAGCTCTGTCTCATCCGCACTCTTCCCATTTCTCATTTTCTCCTTTTTTCAATATACCTAAGGACTCTACACTATCTAGTGGATTGTCCCTGGGTAGATCCCTCCGGCTCTGGCGGGATCGTGGGAACGAATACCTAACCTAACCATCCTTATAACACCATGCATAAAATAAATTGGTCGGTCTTTTGGTATTGTTCTTTCCTTCTCGAAACCAATCGAAAAATCATTTGGAAAAACAATCAAGGTACTTGTGATACGAGATCAAAGCATTTTGTACCTTAATAGTTTTGATCATTTTAGAAATGCTCCCCCTCAACATGTGCATATGATATCGAAATTGTTTGGCACATGGAGGCAAGAGTTCTTTGAAATAATTTCTTTGAAATAATTTCTTGATCACAATTTCCTTAGAAAAAGCCATTTGAATTTCTTTGGTAAATTCTCCCCCTCAATATTTGCATAGGATATTTGAAATCATTTTTATCACATAGAGGAAAGAGTTCTTTTGAAACACATCCATGATCACAAAAACCATTAAGAAAACCATTTGATAACTCAATCAAGGTACTTTATAAATAACTTTAAAAAGATTTTTTGTACCTCCATAGTTATGCTCCTCCTCAAAATGTGCTTCGAGTATTTGAAATCGTTTAGCACATATGAGAGAGCAGCCTGCACAACTGAATAAAAAACGATCAACTTTTATCAAATTTCATTATTAAATCACAAATTCTCCCCCGATCAAAAATATCAAACCCTTTGAGATTTTGGATCCCAAGTGATTTAATACGGTTTAGAAAACATGGGAGAAAATGTGGCCTTGTTTAAATACTCATCTGGTTTTTGGATAAATCCTCTTCCTCAACATGTGCATTGAATTTGAAATCGTTTGGCACATGGAGACAGGAGTGCCTTTAAAGGACTAAAACCGATTCCATTAAAACAGATTTGAGATTTAAATCACGATCTCTCCTTTGATCAAAAATTTCAAACCAATTAGAATTTTGGATCCTGATTGATTTAAATCATTTAGAAAGTTTGAGGGAAAGACGTGGCAAGATTTAATTTTGAAAAAATGATAGATAAGGACCAAATTTAGACATTAAAGATTGTTAGTGTCAGGTATGATTGTTTTTAAGAGATCTTTTAGTAAAATAAAATAATTTCACAATCAAACAAGAACAGAAAAAATTTCATTTTGAAAGACCTTGATTCTAAAGAAAAATCATACCATGACATAACATAAAATCTTTAGATCACCACTTTTATTGTACAAAGCGGAACTTTTGTGAAGAAATATCGTTTGAAAATATTTTATTTTAAATCACTCTCCCCCTCAATCCATGACCGTAGTCGATAATTGAGTGACTCAAGTTTTGAAAAAATGAAGTCCGGTGATTTTCAAAATTAAGTTCAATATATTTTTCAAAACAATATTTTCCATTTTCAAAACAATTTAATCAAATTATTCAAAATTGTTTAAAAATGGTATCCTGCACAAAGATACGTTAGGTGGTTGAGAAGCTTTTGTTGTTGTTGTTGTAGGGTTTGGAAGAAAAACCGTCTGCAGATGCAGTGAGACTTCTTCTTACGTTGCATTTTGAATGCCAACTGAGGTCAAATTAAGCTCTGTTTCTTCAATCACTTAGAAGAAAACCATCTGCTGATGCAGTGAGACCTCTTACGTTGCATTTATGCCAACTCTCCATAGAAGTTCAATTAAGCTCCATTTCTTCATTTGTCAACCCAAGATATAGTTACCCTTTCCTTTCGGCATCCAATCATCTTCAATTGTGGGATCCGGATCGGGAACATTCTTTTATACCAATATACCTGCATACGTTAGTGAACACACATACAAATATATGGTGGTCGACATCACCCAAACAACAATCGACTAATAAAAGTCAATGCAACATATCATTCAGATCATATAAATGTATGGGAATAATGTGTTCATCAAACTCTAATTATCTAATCCTAGCAATCATATCCTAGGCACCTAGTCCTTCAACATAGGTTAACATCATTTTTAATTAAGCATATTAGGATAATTAAGAAAGCCCGTTAGATGATGTAGATTTGAAAAACATTATCCCTCTCAATCAATGACTCATTTTCTAAAAAGTTTAAAAGCGCTGAAGTCATTAATTGAGTTCTCAATTTTCTCGAATACTCTGAAACTGATTGTTTTTAAGCAACTCATTTTCCACCATTTTGAAATACTACAAATATTTTTCTGAAGCATTTTAGACGGAAAAACATTTGTGTGGGAACAGCAGTCCTTCGACATACTTTCCTTAAATTGTTTTAGGATAAGTGCACGAAATATTTGAAAAAATTGTTTAGCGCAACACTTTCCTTTCTTTTAAAGAGCGGGTTGCTATCAGAAATAATAGCAAACCATGGTTTAAGCGCGGGTTACAGTCTGAAATAACTGCAAGCCATAGTTTTAAGCACGGGTTACAGTCTGAAGTAACTGCAAGCCATCATTTGAAGCCCGGGTTACAGTCTGAAATAACTGTAAGCCATAGATTTGAGACATGTTTAGAAAGAAATATTTACACCTCCTACTCGAACTTCATCTAAAGTCCCGTGCCATTATTGAATGACATTTCTAAGACCGTAGATGTTATCGATACCAGAAGACATGTCTTTAGAAAACATATTTTTGGTATTTTTGAAAATTTTCAGATTTTTTATAGGTTTTTGAAGGTTTTATATTTTTCTATTTTCTTTTGTTGGTTTTATATTTTTGTATTTTGTTTTTAATAGAATATGTACAAAGATAGAGTAGATGATATAATTTTAAGAAGATGATGATACGAGTACCGAGATAAGGATATCGAGCAGCCCCGTTGAAGAAGATAGAAATCATCATCTCTCAAACGTCCACCACCAAAGCTTCCGAGGCTCCAGAATAGAAGATAGAACATGAGCCTTTGAGAAAGAGAGACTTTGGCAGCTTCCCCCAAACCGAAAATCCTTTAGCTGAGCAGATTCAAAGCTTTCTTTCAAGCTTCCATTAGCCAGGTGCACAACGACGCACACCATTATCATCGATCTTGCTGCTCCTTTTAAGAATAATCACCGTGATTCTTCGTTCGAGGTTATATCATCCAAAAGAACAACAGCAACGTATCATCCTACACATAAGACAATCTTCTCAAATTCCTTTTCTACTGACGTCCGAAGCGATCCATTCCAAAAGGTGTCAAGAGAAAAATTCCCCCAAGTAGTTGAATTGATGCAGTCAGCTTCTTTGTATAATGCTCAAGAACTCTCCCGAATACACATCATGAGGGGAATGAAGAACACCTTCCCATGTTCACATTTTTCTTCCCTGATGAACGTGTATGAAGCTCAAGAACCCGAAGTACACCAATATCCAAGAACTATCCCGAATACACATCATGAGGGAATGAAGAACACCTTCCCATGTTCACATTTTTCTTCCCCGATGATCGTGTATGAAGCTCAAGTATCCAAGTATACCAATACCCAAGGAAGGAATTATCGATAACATTGAAGAAGCGGGCCAAGTCACCGATTATCTCTGCGGATGACAATATCTGCGGATGTCAACTCCGAATAAGTGATTATATCTACGAATCACCGATTAAGCCCTCAAGTGAAACATTGAGCATCCCCAATGTACACAATCTCTCTCCCCGATCATTGCGACACCATCGAAATCACCACATACTAGTGTACCGTGTTATCTTGAAACTTTCTAACATCATTTCCCACGTAGTTGGAATAATAACACAAAAGCCTTGATGAGTAAAACCTTGAGTTTCTCTCGTGGTCATGACAATTGTTTTCCGGGATATCTTCAATCACTTAGAAGTATTAAGCTCATCAAGTTTACTCGCCATGAGTTAAACCTTGAGTTTCTCTGCGGTACTAACATTTGTCTTCCCGGGATGTCTTCAGTTACTTAGAAGAATTAAGTTCATCAAGTTTACTCGCTTTGTGTTTATATGTGAGTCTCCTTTCTCCTTGCTGGTATTGACACTTCAGAATCAGCAACTCATTGTAAGCCCGTATACTAGAAATTTGTTGAGAAGAACACTTGAACTCTTGTGGAAATCAACTTGCTGAAGTACATTGTGAGCAAATCTAATTAGGGATTAAATTTGGCATATCAATCTCCCCCAATTAGTGCTCTCCCCTAAACTGACAATCTGTTTGATAAATGCCCAGAATAAGAAGAAGTCTTTAGTTCGTTAAATGCAACTCGTCTTTAGTCTTCTAACATGTAGCATCGAATGTAGAACCGACTGTAGACTCGACCTTCTTCAAGATTGTTCAGTTGGGGAATAGATAGTTAACATCTTCAACTCACACCAAAAAGCATCTCACCAAAAAGCATCCCAATTAACTTACATCTTGCAAATCCCCTTAACTAAAATCCTCCCAATCAAACAAGAACGAAAGATGTTCATCAAGGAAATCAACAATCAGGCATAACGAACACACAAGATGGTAACACCAAACTACCAATCACATCAAACAAGAACAGATAGATTGTTCAGAATCATCATGTTGATGTATACGTGAAGCATTAACCGGAAGCACTTTGTCGATAAACTCATCAATCCGAGTGAAGATGTCAACCAACGGCTCTTAGAAGAGAAAAACTCCATGAGAAGATGACCCGATAAGAAGAAGCTCGGTTCTTACATGAGTTTAGAGCCGTATGACCATTTATATTCTCAAATATCAATCAACAATGCAAAAAATTCACACTTCTTCTCCCCCTCAAGAATTGCATACGGAGTTTCCATTCTTGATTAAACAAGTGAATATCTTCAACAAATGTAGTCTATTCACACTTCTCCCCCACAAAATTAGCACATGATGTCGCCATCGTCATATTAGTTGAGAAAGTGGAATAAGAAAACAATCGATGGTAGCCCGGTTCACTTGATGACTGAAGCGCATGGAAAAAGTATGAAGCATGTTGATGAGAATGGTCATAATAGAGAAGATTTCTCTTCTTCAGAAGATAAAGCGCACTGAAACGTACACTTTTCTTTTCTTTAGAGTATGAGGCATGAACTGTTGTGTTCATACGTCATAATAAGATTTCTCTTCTTTCAAAGATAATGCGCACTGAAACGTACACATTTCTTTTCTTTAGAGTACGAGGCATGAACTGTTGTGTTCATACGTCATAATCTCTCTCTTTTCATCTACACTTGGCAAACTTGTAATCACCCCATTATCATTCAGTAGGCTATTTGTCGTGACAGCTGATGGAGAAAACCCGATATAGTGAATTTGACCCTGAAGTAAACTACCCCGAACTCGTGACTTATACTTGCACAAATGTAACAAAGAGCGGTCCCGATTTCCATTAGCATCTCTAAGTACTCTCTATGTACTCTATACTCTTCAACCAACCAACCATCAAGTATAAGACGTACATTACCTCTTGAAAATCCACAATTGAATGTGACACTGAGCACTACAACGTAACTCCTTAAAGTGATAGTTATTTTTGTGGCAAACAGAGCACAATTCCCCCACGTGGTAAAAGAGAAGGAAAATACTCCAAAAAATAACTAGATTTCCAAGTCTTCGTTTTTTGGAAAAAGCTCGAACAAGGATCTCGAAGAATCTTCATCCAACCATCCCCGATACCTTCAGATACTAAGTACACTTGCCCGTGATATTTCACTTCAACCTCAAATAAATAATAGTGAATTAACTTCGTTGTCACATCTTGTTAAAAGCTCAAATCTAGCCTTCTTTGACATTTAAATGAACTTTGATAATGGTTTTCATCCCGACCATGGTTAAAAGCACAGAACCCCATAAAACCAAGTGATAACCATACTGCCATGACGAATATCCAAACACGCATCCAATTCATGAAGTACACCCTTTTTTCCCTTCTTCGAAGCAGAAACCGTAGCACCAGCATCAGAAAAAGATCCAAACATCTCATCAATCAGTTCGTCTAATGTGTTTTCAATCATCTAAATCCTTAAACTAGTCATACGCGTGGCTTCAGCTTGGCAGGCAGGCACGTGGGGTTTTAGGGCTAAGTTTTCGAAAAAAGTGGTTATAGTCTAGGTTTTGAAAATACCCAGTTCTCTATAACCTTGGATTTGATACCAATCTGTAACACCCCGAAAATACAGTCTAGCGGAAGCATACGAACATTTGGATGCTACAATCTTGGTATCACAACATAATGTACAAAGAATAGTTTTTATCCCATTAATTTAGAATAAGATTCATTAATTGAAAACCATAAGTTTAAATTAATGAAGCAGTGCGGAAATGGGCCCAATAAGAAGTTTAAAGCGGTCCCGATTATTCATCAGAGTTGCCTATGACCATGCCCCTTACCAAGCGTCTTCCAATAGTGAGCTATTGCCTTAAACCTGAGAACACATGCTAAAAAGGTCAGCTTACGCTGGTGAGTTCATAGAGTTTAGTTACAAAATGTAGTAGTGGACCTGATAGATTTTAATTGCTATGTACGACTAAGGCAGATATATAATACACATTCCAATCAACAATCAATCCAATCAATAATCAACAACCCAGTCGAGATCTCAGCAAGGCCCCTAAGCGACTCTAGCCAACGCAGTCGTAGCAGGGCCTAGAACACAAGCTACCCTGGTCTAGGTCGGTCTATTCTTAGCTAGGCATCGCGTTATAGCATAGGAATGCTACCCTAGTCTAAGTCAACGAATGTCGCATGTCTAACCTTTCCTAGTTAACACATTAGCAATTCAAAGGAGTAGTGGCAGGTCCAAGAAATAGTTTGCATTCACATAAACTCATAAGATATCAATCCACAAATCAAATATTCCAAACAACAGTCATTATCAAATAATGTTCACATATCCAGTTATAGTTCGTTAAAAGCAGCATGTATTCTCCCTCAAAATAGTTATGAAAACCTTTGAAAAGAGGGGCTATGAAACTCACCTTAGCCACGGTAATGCACTATTCACTATTGACACTACTGGCATCTAAAGCTAATCTTCACGGCATCCGGAAGAATATACGACGAGTACGATAGATTAGAAGTGACGCAACCTAATGCGCATACGATTATCTTAAAATAAGCTCATACGATAAACAAGTCGATAGAAAGTAATGTGTCGTAGTTTTCGTGGATTATTCGCATCGTTACTTTCAAAAGTCCATTACCAATATCTCAAAAGTTTAGTTTTAACGTTTCTTGTGGTGGTAAGAAACATAGACGAGACGTACAACTCACGCGAAAGAGGAGAAGACGTCGACATAGTCGAGACATACTACTAGAACGCACGCCAAAAAGGAAAAGACATCGACAAAGTCAAGAAATACTGACAATACTCAAGCTAGTGAAAGACTAGGAAATGGCGACATCTATTTATGACACATAAATAGGTTAACTTTCGATAATTTTCCCATAATCCCGAATGTATATGTTTGTAATTAAAAGATAAATTCCCATTATCGCTTGTTTAATAAAGGTTTCACATTCGTTACTCGTAAATATATAAAGTATATTGTTGTAGTATATAGTAAACAACACGTTCGTTTATTCAACGTTTCCAAAACATTATGACTTTATCATACCGTCTTCTCAAAATAACATTTCCCAACACGTTTCTAAAAAGTTAACTTGTTTATATAAAATACAAGTTATTATCGTAGTTGATAAAGGTTTATAATTAAATAAAACCATATTTGTCGACAATATATAGCTAAAATATCTCGTTATTAGTTAATATGTGACAATTGAATATTTAGGCTCGTCGCGAATCAAATATATTAAATTCATGTCGAATCTAATATATTGTATTCGGTTAGTCCAAATGTCCAATTGTTCAATGTCTAATAAATGATTAAGTCCAAATTAGAATCCATAATTAAATCTCTTAGCGTATTCGTAATATTCAATTTACAATTTGTAACCAAGTTCAAATCTCAATGTAACCATCCCAATGCAAACCGAAATGTATCAAGTCCCAAACGGTTATTCGAAACTTACTAATATTACCCACGTCAACAATTAAATTTCGTAAGTTCCCATGGCTTATTAATATCAACTTAATGAAACTTTTATATGATAACACACTTTTAGAGTTTTATAACCAAACGCACCATTTTAAAATGTGTTGGGCCCTTGAGCCCGTTAACCATTAACGCATCCTTAAATATTTGGGCTAGTGAGCGTAGTTACAAACAAACTAACATACACACCCTATCATGGGCTGTTGAGCCCATCACAAATCCATTGTACACTAAAAATGATAACGATAGGACAGTTAACAAGAGCAGTTTAGGGTGAGCAGTTTACACATATACACAAGGACAATAAGCAGAACTCAAAATAAGCTTGAACGAGTTTATCTAATGACAAATAAGCAAAACCCGACGAGTCAAAAGATTATTAAGTCAAGACCTAATGACTTTAATCCAAAAACAAACCCTACGTGGGTTCCTTTGTATATTGAGACTCCGAAAGAAAACAAAAATGATTAAGCTCTCTTGAGCTCATCACAGGCGGACCAAACACCATAAGCTAAAGCTAATACCAATCCAAACACAACCCTTAAATATGTTTTTATCAAGATTTACCACACAAAACTGTACTAATTCAAACCCGAGTCAACTGAACTCGCTGAGTTGACTCGGTGGAATTGACTCATACACCGAGTTGGCTCGAACGAAACAGAAAACATACAAACACCACTTTGACTTGTTTCTTACCACACGAGACCTTCAACAAAGATTTTTAAATTCGTACTAGAAATCCACAAAGCTTAATAAATCGTTTTTTTTTTATCAATTTATTCATGAAAACATAACAAGTTTCATCAGTCGTTTTTATATGAGTATTCATCCATGAAAACGTAACACAAGTCAATATATATAATCGGTTGGTCAAAAACAGAAAGATAACAATATGTATGAAATGGTTTGTGTTTTTACAGAGAGAAAGAGATGAACACGGAGTGGCTGTGATGGCGTCTCTCACGGGTACAACCCGTAACCATCTAAGCTTGAACCATTGCACACGTTATTACCACGAAACCCTAATTTACGAAATTAAGATTCAAGATTTAGGGCTCGTCTTGTGGTTTGGATGTGCGTTCGATGGATAAACGTGGTCACAAGACCCCGATCTAAACTTGCCAAAATAACATTCGAACCCTATTTATTTTATTTTATCTCACCTTTGATCATTTTAAGATTTTCAACATTTCAATATTTTTAATTTTGACCATTTTGCTTTTATATGTAGTTAAGATGAGTAATATGAAATAAGCAACTCATTAACTGTTTTTGAAAAGTTGTTTTTCTATTTAAAAAAATTCAGAAAAGCAAAAAAAATAAAAATAAAATAAAATAAATTGAAAATTACTGTGCTACCCTTACTTAATTGGGTGTGTCTGCACAGACCCAGTTTTAGGCTCAATCTCAAAAATACCCATCAATGTCGGGTATTTATATACACTATATACACGACATTGACGTGTATGGCCAAGAATGACTTTGGCAATTAAATCCTAGACAATGTCGGGTAGAAAAGTACATGACACACACGACATGGTTTTTTTATTATTACGCACGCCTCCCAAAGCAATATAGTGTATACATATTCACTATATATACACGACATATGACCAAAAGTAAAAGGTGTCGGGGTGTAGAGTATATATTTACATGACGTATGACAAAAAGTAAAAGTCTTGGTCGAATGAAAATGTTGGTGGCAAATTAGGTGAGCCAAATAAATTGGCAAGATAGATATAGGTCCACTTCTATATTTTCACTTACATACTTTAAACAAAAATTTATCAATTAAATACTTGAGTTAATTACATAAATGTTGGTTTATCCACTTTTATAGATTTAGTCTGAACTTGTTTTTCATAAGGTTCAGTCACTGAGGTTTCAATTGATTACGGATTCAGTCCAATTTTGACAAACCTTAGTGACCATTTATGTAATTTTGGCAAACCATAATGAACATTTATCTAACAAAATTGGGCTGGATCCGTAACTATTTGAAACCTTAATGACTAGACTTGGTGAAAAAAAGTTTAGTGACTAAATCTGCAAAAACCTTCCAACAATAATGACTATTTATGTAATTCACTCTAAATCTTTAGATATAGAATGAATAAAGCTAAGAAAAATCTAAATTTATCTGAGTTTTTTATTCAGCAAAAAACATGCTTGTTCACAGAAAAATAAATAAATAAATAAAAATAAAATAAAATAGATCAGTTCAACCATAATCTTAATATCATATTACAAGGATGATTGTGTATGTGGTTGGTTTGAAACTTATGTGCTTATGTAAAGATTTATATGTCAACTATAAGATTATATTTTCAAGACAAGGATTTATAGTGATGTCAAGTTGACCTTTTGTATTTTTTTCACTTGTTATTATCCAATTTAGAGTTGTGAAAAGGTATTTGAACTTTTTGTCATAGTAAAACGACACCTTTTACTTTTTGTTGTATATATAGTCAATGTCGTGTAAATATATACTCTACACCCGACACCTTTTACTTTTTGTCATATGTCGTGTATATATAGTGAGTATGTATACACTATATTGCTTTGGGAGGCGTGAGTAATAATAAAAAAAACCATGTCGTGTGTGTCATGTACTTTTCTACCCGACATTGTCTAGGATTTAATTTCCAAAGTCATTCTTGGCCATACACATCAATGTCGTGTATATAGTGTATATAAATACCCGACATTGATGGGTATTTTTGAGATTGAACCTAAAACTGGGTATGTGCATACACACCCAATTGAATAAGGGTAGCACAATAATTTAATAGAAATACATGAATATGTTGTTATGATTGGCTAAAAAGTTAATGGTATTTTAATAGAAATACATGGACATGACTAGTAGTTGTAAGTTGATTGAAAGTGGTCCAAAATGTCCTTTTCAGTTATCTATCTTACAATAGGAAGCAAGTCAAGTGAGCTGGCATTAAGTGGTTTGGAGGGGCTTATGAGCTTATCAAAAGAATACAAGTAGATGATGCCTCAAAGTGACATAAAGTAAACAATAAGGTACAACCAAGTGATGCAGTCGAGTCGTTTGAAGCAGTGGTTGCAGCCGATGATGCGCGTTGTTCAGAGATTGGTGCATCGGTACTTAGAGCCGGTGGTCATGCTGTGGATGCTGCGGTTTCAGTTGCTTTGTGCGGTGGCATTGTGAATCCAATGGCTAGTGGTATTGGAGGGGGAGGGTTTATGGTCATTCGATCAGCAGATATGTCACAAACTCAAGCATTTGATTTCAGGGAAACCGCTCCCTCGGCTGCTTCACAGGTACTTTTATGAGTCTTTTTGTTTTGTCGACATATTCATGGTTAAGTTTTGCTAAAATTATTCACGTGACATTTATTTGTATCAAACATAAAAAACATGACATGCGAAACTAACTTATTGATCACTGACTAATGCTACACAGAATATGTACCAAAATAATCTTGACGACAAATATTCCAGAGCACTATCGATGGGTGTTCCAGGCGAGATAGCCGGTCTTTACAAAGCTTGGTTACAACACGGTCGAATGCCATGGAAGACTTTATTCCAGCCAGCTATTAGTCTAGCCAAAGATGGGTTTATAGTAGCTCCTTATCTTGCCAATTCACTATCTAGCTATGCTGCTACGATAAAAAAAGACCCGGGGCTAAGAAGAGTGTATGCTCCAAATGGGAAAGTTTTACAGGCGGGTGAAACGTGCTAAAACTATCAACTTGGTTTGAGCTTAGAAGCTATAGCAGAAGAAGGTCCCGAAGCTTTTTACAATGGGACTATAGGAGAAAAGTTGATTAAGGATGTTCGGTCTGCAGGTGGGATATTGACAATGGAGGATCTAAGAAACTATGAAGTGAAAGTCACCGATGCAGTTGAAGTGAACACGATGGGGTTCAAAATATTCGGGATGCCTCCCCTGTCAAGTGGTACACTTGGACTAGCTTTGGTATTAAATATCTTAAATAGCTACGAGAACACAAATGATGCAAAAGGACCAATAGGTTTACCCCGATTCATCTAAGCATTAAAACATATGTTTGCACTTCGCATGAATTTGGGTGACCCTGATTTTGTCGATATAAGTAAGACTGCATCAGAAATGCTTTCCCCTTCATTCGTAAAGAAAATCCAACAACGAATTCTCGACAACACTACTTTCCCTTCTGAATATTACATGCCCGGGTACATAATAAAGTTTACGTTTACTCTCATTCATTGCTTAATTACCTATTAGTCTGTTTAAGCTAAAAAGTAGAACTGTTTATCGAATTGTGCATATACTAGGTGGAGTCAGATTGAAGATCACGGTACCAGTCATTTTTGCATAGTAGATGCAGAGAGAAATGCTGTATCAATGACGACCACTGTTAACTATCCATTTGGTGGTGGTATTTTGTCTCCCTTGACCGGAATTGTGCAAAATAACGAAATGGGTGACTTCTCGTCACCTACAAAAATATCCCCCGGCAGCCTTCCTCCCTCACCTATAAATTTTAAAAGTCCAAACGAGAGACCACTGTCTTCCATGACTCCTGTCATCGTTGTCAAGGTAAATTTGACTCCGAAAGTCTACCACAATAACTACAATTTCTTTTTAAAGACTGCTATGCCGGTTCTAAAAAATTTGAACGTTGACTCTCAATTTCTTTTTGACAGGGTGATCAACTGGTAGGGGTGATCGGAGGTAGTGGTGGGGTGTACATAATTCCAGCAGTTATACAGGTCTTCCTTAACCACTTCATTCTAGGAATGGAGCCTTTAGACGCTGTTCAATCTCCACGAGTATACCACAAGGTGTTTTCTTTTTTTCTATTGTTTTCTAAACGCAGAAAAAGTCACCCATATGTGAGGATGGGATCGCCAAAGCCAATGCTGATCACTCATTTTTTATACCAAAAAGCAAATTTTGGAATAATGTGATTTAGGAAGTTTTATGTCTAAAAAATCATTTTAGATGATTTGGAACTGTTCGCGCCTATTTTGACCGTCGTCTACTAGCTAACTTTTAGGATTCACCCATTTGACACGCTACAGAAAAAATAGAGCCCTTTTCGACCCATGCATAAATAATTAGATCAAAATTTTGTTGGGGGTTATCTCCCAGAACAGGGTTAAGACAATCAATGACAGTAGCAATACCACGAGGTAGTTACCGGATATCACTTGGAATCGTGTGATCACTTTCCAAAGTAAACTATTCGACCCTAATGCCTGGGTATCACGAATATCTACTTGGGATAAGACCAAATGCAGTTAGAGAATTAGGCACAATTCTATAACCCTTTCGCTTATAAGTATTTAGTGTTATCTGTATCTTCCTCATGCATGTTCAGATCTCCTATATATAGGAGGTTACTCTTGAGCTATTCCAATGGAATTATGAGTATTAATCAGCCCATTAATAGCCTCATAATTATCCCCATTATAGCCGTTAGTGGTTACATGACCAATTAAGCGTGGTCATAAAGAAGTTGTAAGCGCCATTTAGCAAGTACTTTCCATAAGCGAGACTTTCCACTAGCGGTACTTTCACTTGTAGTGGAAGTGACCTATCGATGGAAACACCGCTTATTAGTACTTTCATAGCACTATCGGTGGATACACCACTCGGTGGAAACATCGCTATCGGTGGAAACACCGCTTATCGATGGAAGCCACAAGCGATACTTTCCACAAGCAAGACTTTCACCGGCAGTACTTTCTACTAGCACTACCAATACAAACCACTATAAGAGTCAGGGTGTTCATGGACCTTATGGGTGTACACTCCGTACCTCCTAACCCATTACAAGGTGTGAACTAATCCCACAAGTGCACTAAATTTTCCAACAATCCTCCCCAAATTTAGTTCACTTCCTTTGCATGAAAAATAAACATCAAGCAAAACATGTGCATAAATGAAAATGTCATGAGGATTGAATTTCCATCTTAGTAATTACACGTTCAAATATTCGAGAATCAGTGTGTTCTAAGAATTGAACCCTTCAACCCATTTGAATACCTGAAGATAAAATACACACAAGTTTTCAAACACTTAAAAGCTCCTGACACTATACAAGCCATGTGTCCATATCCAAATTCATAAATGTTGTAAAAGCTAAAAGTCCAAAGCTTCACAAGCGGCAAAACTTCAACATTTACATAGGTGGTTCCTCTTTATTCATGCTCCTCGCCAAGCACTTTTCAAAGAAAAATTAACCATTAAGTAAAGACTTCATCCTCCTTTCAAGAGTTACGAGCACAACCTTGGGATGTAAATAAAACATGTGCTCCAGTCCACTGAATGTTCGACTTTCCACATTGAACTCGGCTCCTAAGTTTCCTCGGGAGGAGTTGGGTGTCCTAGCATTCGATGACTAAGTTGGACTTAAACCCATCCCTTTAGCAGACTTAATAACCAAGTCTCTAGCCGGACCCTTCGTCAAGTGATCGGCTAAGTTCATTGAGATCTCACAAACTCTATAGATACCACCCCATTCATGATAAGCTCACGAATCATGCTATGTCGACACCTAAGTGTCTAGACTTACCATTGTACATCCGGCTATAAGCCTTAGCCAATGTAGTCGCACTATCACACCGGATAGAAATAGGTGCTATAGGTTTAGGCCACAATGGAATCTCAAGGAGCAAGTTTTCAACCATTCGACTTCTTTACCAAAGAAATGCTAAAGCCACAAATTCAGATTCCATTGTTGAACCGGTGATGCAAGTTTGCTTCTTGGATGCCCAAGAAATTGCACCTCCACCAAGTAGGAATACCCGACCACCGGTAGACTAATTGTCTTGATGTTCTTGATCCAACTTGCATCGGTGTAACCTTCCAACAACGATGGGTAACCGAGATATGAGAGACTATAATCCATAGTTCTCTTCAAATACTTGAAGCCCTTTGAAGCGCTTGCGGTGATGAGCACTAGGATTACTAGTATACCGCTCAATTTTCCCACCGCAAAACCAATGTCGGTCTTGTACAAGTCATGGCATACATCGAGCAACCAATTACCCTAGAATACTCAAGTTGAGATACTGACCTTGCCATGATTTGGCATCGACTTCTCACAAGTATCCATAGGTGTACTCATCGAGTACAATCAAAGTAATTGAATTTCCTCAATACCTTCTCAATATAATGAGACCGAGAGATAGAAATTCTATTACTTTCATGTTTAATCCTTATACCAAGGATAACATCACCACCCCATGTCTTTCATGGAGAACCTTGATGACAAAAATTCCTTTGTCGTCAACTCGATTTTGGTCGGTGCCAAAGATCAACATGTCATCAACATATAGACAAATGATGACTCCTTTACCGATTCATCAAATTTGCTATATACACATTTGTCGACTTGGTTAAGAACATAACCACTAGACAAAACCACTTCATCAAACTTTTGATGCCATTGCTTAGGTGCTGCTTAAGTCCATAAAGAGACTTAATCAGTTTACACACCTTGTTTTCATTGCCAGGCATGATGAAGCCCTGAGGTTGGTTCATATAAACCTCCTCTTCCAATTCACCATTCAAGAAAGCTGTTTTCACATCCATATGATGAATAACCAGATTGTGAATAGATGACATAGCAATCAGCAGTCTTATGGTACTGATACGAGCCACAGGGGCATAAGTAATAAAATAGTCTATTCCTGACTTTTGTTTAAAGCCCTGAATAACTAATCTAGCCTTGAACTTTTCAATAGTTCCATCTACCTTTCCTTTTGAAAATCCATTTGCAACCCAGAGGCTTGCAACCTGGTGGTAGATCAACCAACACCCAAGTGTTGTTGCCCATGATGGAATCGATCTCATCATTGATTGCTTCTTTCCAGAAAGCAATGTCCTGGGACTTTTTTTTTGGGTAAAGGGGAGTAATCCTGCACCCTGGTAAATATATTAACCAAATAAATGTTTAAGTACAATGTATATGAGTGAAATCCCATATATCAGCCCGTTACATAGGCATAGAGCTTACATAACAAGATACTTCCAATTATCTAAACAAGAAACAAAACACTACTCAAATGATAACATATGACACAATGAAATAAGATTATTTCCTAGGACCTTGAAACGTTGTGCCATACATGGCATTAAAGGCATCCAAATTCCCAGGAAGATCACGAACCTGTTTCGCATAGTCATCGAAGTCATATTCATCATACTCATCTTCATACCCTTGGCCACCACCAAATATATTAGCGAGACTCATCAAATGGGTTAGCAACAACCTCATCTTCGAATCGACACCTCAATCTCTCCCACTTTAGAAAAAGGGTTAGCTCTCTTAGTAGAAGAGGTAGGCGGAATAGGTTGACCATCATCATCCACAAGAGTAGCTTTCCCATCAATAAGTAGTTTTCAAGCTTACCAATTTTCTCAACTATGGGAGTAGAACCAACATCCATTGTTCCCATTGAATCACTCACAAGCGGTACATGTGATGTAGAACCGTCTTATTCAACTCATCCTCATTAACCTCCATTGTACGACCGGTATCCACATCCGCTTCCTTAGAACAACCGGTAGAATCCCCAATCTTCGCCTCCTCGGTATTAGAATCATCCACGGGACTTTGAATGCCCGTGTCCTCATGCACCTCAAGTGTCCCAAAAGAGTTAGAAGTAGTAATGTGAGTACCGTAGCATTAACACTAGCAACGTCCGGCGTCTTCTTCTTTGGGATATAAACCTGCTTCCTAGGAGCAAATTTAGGACCCTTACCCATATTAATACCGCTAGACAACTTCGGACCTTGGGGTTTGGCTTTCCTATTCTGCACCACCTAAAAACCATCATCATTCACATCCAAGGTCGAGGTGTGAGCATCAGCATGATGCTCCTTAGGAGACTTAGGACAACAATCATTATCATGCCGAAACACTTTACATTCCATGCAATGTGGAGGTTTCCATTCATATTCAACCTTGATACTAGCCGTCGTAAAACCACTATCATCCTTCTTAGGGATAGCCATAGTTACCACATGTTTAAGATCAGCTTCTGATGATAACTCAACAAGAGCATGAGCAAAACTAATACGACCCCATGAGTCAACGCACATGGAGCTAGTGAATGCATCTAACATGATCGGCTTACCCACCTGAGTAGCAATAAGGCTCAACCCGTCTTCCGAATATGCAAGTAATGGCACATTATGCAATTTAATCTACACAGGCACTTTGGTAACTTCACTTTTGGACAATAGCACGTCAGGAGTCCATTTAGTGAGAATGATAGGAGAATTACGAATTATCCAAGGTCCTCGTTGAAGAACATTCTCAACACCCTTTTTAGAATCAAATTTAAAGAGAAATACACCATCATCATTCTTCATAAGTTTCTTTAAACCAAACTTACCCCATGTATTGGTGACATAATTCTTGACCAACTGAAATGCAATATTCTTGCCGACAAAGAAGCCAACAAGAGTATTATCATAGCGGTTAAACACACCTCCATAGCAGACCTTAGGAAGAAGCGTATCATGATTATCAATTCGATTCTCATTCACCAATGAACGGAAGTTAACTTTCCTAGATACACGTTCCGAGTTTAACACATTAGCAAACGACCTCACTTCATTGTGTATACTATCACTCACATTAAGACCAGAAGTAGAAGCATTCTTACCATCCTTCGAAGCAACATCCGGACCACCAGCATTAGTTTCAAAATTAAGGTTACCCGAATCAGAAGTCAAAGGATCATCACGAGTATAAGGGTGACTCGAAGTAGCAACATTCACCACCTTGGAAGGTGCATTGGTGTTCGACTCCAAACCCCCAACATTTATATCAATTCGACTTGTATTGTCCAGATTTGCATCACCCCACACAGAATCAAACGTACCATCATACTCACTAGGGCTGCGAAGAACCCTAGCAGCATTGCGCAAGTCAGGACCAGCAGCAGAATCAATTCCATGCTCTCCGCTAAGATGTTTAAGCCTAGCCTCCAGCGATTCATACGGATTAGGTTCCTTAAGTGACCCAACTTGATCGGCCAAGTTGGTGGCTGATTTATCCGCTTTCGTCGATGAACCTTCCTTGTTGAAAAACGCTTTCTCCATAACTCGAAACCCCACACACGATCACACAAAACCACGCAATACTACACAACCCAACAGCAACCATAGAACAACCAAAATAAAGATAGAAAACCCTAACTGAATGTTAGGGTTTAAGCAATGATCCCAAAAATCTAACCAGGCTCCATGTTATGATGATACACTCAATCGATTAAGCTTGTAAATAATACCACGTTAATGAATTAAAACCAGAATAAAAACGAAACCCTAAAAATAACGACAAACAAAACCCTAACTCCTTAGCGATCACTAAAATCTGAAACAATTAAGCAAAACACAAAAGTAATTGCATAAGAATAAAGGATTAGAGCAAAAGATTAAGAGATTAGAGCTGAGTAGATCGTTGTTTGTAGATTGGTAAGGGTTTCGTTTTTCTTTTAGATCGCCAGAGAGAAAGTGTCGACCTCAGGGTTTTTAAGATTAAGATCATGCGTTTCGGTTTCATGCGGCATGGAAGGAAGGAGAACGAAATTCAGCAAACTTTCTTCAAATGTTTTGGGGTCATCCTTAATAATGAAGCAATAGGAGTATTGGTCTGAGACCTCATCCCTAGTACCTTCAACTAAGTATAGTTGAAACTCAGGTCCAAATGACTTTGGAGTCCTGGCCCTTTGCTCTTCCCGAGCACGAGTTGAGTTCTTGAACCACAACCTCATCGGGGACCACCGATGGTGCATTATCGAGGACCTCGATACACCGGTGTCATGAGTTCCATTATGAATCCTCATACTTGGTCTAAGGCGATGAGAATCTATTCTCATCAAAGTCGGCATCCCTTGATTCAATTATTGAGTTAATCGAAACATGTTCATTAGGTTCAATAACATAGAACCTAAAGGCCTTGGAATGCTCGGCATATCCAACAAAGATGCGATCAATGCCTCTTTCACCCAAAGTCGTTTGCTTTGGATCGTGAGTCTTACAATGACCCTACAACCCCGGACCACGAGATAGTTCGGGTTGGGTTTCCTTTTAGTCCGAGTTCATAAGGGTAACCTTGTTCCTTTTGGTGGGAACTCTATTTAGCAAATAGCAAGTCGTTAACATAGCTTCACCCCGAACCCTTGACTCGATCCCGAATAGGACAACATGGAATTAACCATCTCCTTGACACCTGTTTTCCTTTCGAAATACCATTTCTTTGAGGAGTATAAGGGCGATCGTTTCATGGATTATTCCAACAGATGAAAATCCGAGTATCCATGTACTCACCTCCCTATCGTCCTTAATATTTTGATTAAAGACCCAAGTTGTAATTCAACTTCGTTTTAAACACTTTGAATTTATCTAATGCTTCATCCTTGGTATGTAAAAGATAGACATAACAAAATCTAGAAGCATCATCAATAAATGTCACAAAGTACTTCTTATTCCCCAAATAAGGAGTGGGATGCAAATCACACAGTCATCGTGAATAAGCTCCAAGATCTTAGTCTCACGACTAACACCACGAAAAGGTTTCTTGGTTATCTTGGTCAACATGCAAGTTTTACACTTTTCGGTGTCCATGTCAAAAGCGAGGATTAAACCATCCCTAGACATATCTTGCATTCTTTTATAGTGAACATGACCAAGTCTAGCATGCCACGTGGTATAATCATCGATCATATGTGGTCACAAAAGTGAAATAACACATCGGTGGTAATATTAAGCCCGAACATTTGATTACATAAATAACCAAAACCAATAAAAACACCACATTTCGAAAGAACAAATTTATCATATTCAATAACTTGTTTATATCCATGATTATTCAAAACACTACTTGAAACCAAGTTCTTCCCGATATCGTGAACATGAATAACATTAAACAAAGTTACAATCTTTCCGAACTAAACCTAAGATCTACACAACCATGACCATGCACCAAGGCGGTTGACTCATTTCCCATGTGAAGAATAGAACCATCATTCGGTGACTCATAAGTCTTGAACCGCTTCTATCTTTACACACATGAGCTATTGCAGCAGAGTCAACCCACCACGCAACATCATCATCCCGCACATAAAAGATTCGAGATACATATGTAACATAATAAATCGAAAAGACTTATTAAACATATTGTGACCTTTCGGTGAGTTGGTGAACCACCACTCCTTGAACCATTAGTGCACGATCCATTGGCTTTACCACCAATTTTAACACCCTTGCAGTCCCTTTTAATGTGACCAGTCTTGCCACATTTCCAACAAGTAGGTGTTGCCTTCTTGTTAGGATCTGCCCTTGTGTTGTCATGATATTTGCGTTTGCCTTTGTTGTCATTGTACCTGGTAGAGTTGTTATGCTCCACCATATTGACAACAGATGGTCCAGTAGCATTGCTACTCTTTGGCTTGTCATTATCCTGCAGATGACTGCCCAACTCAACAAGAGTTAACTCCTCCTTCATATGTTTCAAGGTATGCTTGAAATCTTTCCATGAAGGAGGGAGTTTGTCAATGACACAAGAGACTTTGATAGCCTCATCCATGTTCATTTGGTGTTGTGTAAACCTTCCAAGTATTCCAAGAAGTTCATTGTATTGTTCCATAACTGGTCTTGAATCAGTCATTTTGTAATTTGTGAAATTACTAACAAGGAACTTTACTTGATGCATCCTCGACCATATATTTGGCATCCAAGGAATCCCAGTTCTTTGGAAGATTCAAAGTTCGATAAATATCAAAGAGAATCGACATACCATTGAGAATAAGACCTCTGCATATGTAGTCATCATTCTCCCACTTGCTCCTCCTCCCGATCCGCTCCACGGTAGCATCATCACCATCATCGAATTGGAGTAGTCGGCACATAGACCACACTCATGCTTGACGGAAGAAGTGCATCTTCTTCGCCACCTCCTAAAGTCCACCCTTCAAACTTGTCCGACTTAGCAAAGTTTGAAGCCATGTGTTTCATTGCGCAGTTGCCATTGATTATCACAAAATAGTTTACTTTGATTGTTGGGGTTATCTCCCGAGCGAGGTTAAGACAATCAATGACAAGTAGCAATACCACTAGGTGGTTACCGGATATCACTTGGAATCGTGTGATCACTTTCCAAAGTAAACTATTCGACCCTAATGCCTGGGTATCACGAATATCTACTTGGGATCTATGTAGTTAATCTCGGCGATATATCGCCGATATATCGTCGATATCTCGCATCTCGGACCTAGAAAAAATATCGGTTCAAAATATCGGCCCAAAATATCGGATCCGATAATATCGGCGATATTTTCCGATATTTTGACGATATTTTGAAAATCGGCGATATTTTCGATATTTTGGCGATATTTTGACTTTTTTTTAACACCAAGATCTGTAAAAGAAAACCCAACTGAAAAGAACCCAATTAAATACCAAATAATAAAGAACGACATGAAAAAACTCGATCTAGGGCGCGTTAAGGTGTTTCAAAACGCGTGTGGCACGAAAATAGAACCATGAGACCTTGATCTATCATCTAGGATAGGTGGTGTAAATGTTGGATTTAGGAAAGTTGGCGGAAATGAAGGCGGCGCGGAACCCTAATGGGTTGGCCGGAAAATATAGAGAGAGAAAGGAGGAATATGTGTGTGTGTGTGTGTTTTGTAGTGAGAGAGTGGGAAGGTAGGGGGTTTTTATATTATGCTATGTTTTTTGTTTAATTTGTTATGATTTTAATATGTATATAGTTAATATTCTAGATAATATAAAAAACCGATATCTCACCGATATCTCACCGCGATAACCGATATTTCAAATATCGGTCCTTGAACGATATGTGATTTTCGACCGAGATAACTACATAGCTTGGGATAAGACCAAATGCAGTTAGAGAATTAGGCACAATTCTATAACCCTTTCGCTTATAAGTATTTAGTGTTATTTGTATCTTCCTCATGCATGTTCAGATCTCCTATATATAGGAGGTTACTCTTGAGCTATTCCAATGGAATTATGAGTATTAATCGGCCCATTAATAGCCTCATAATTATCCTCATTATAGCCGTTAGTGGTTACATGACCAATTAAACGTGGTCATAAAGAAGTTGTAATCGCCATTTAGCGAGACTTTCCATAAGCGATACTTTCCACTAGCGGTACTTTCACTTGTAGTGGAAGTACACCTATCGATGGAAACACCGCTATCGAGATTTCATAGCACTATCAGTGGATACACCACTTCAGTGGAAACACTGCCTATCAGTGGAAACACTGCTTATCAGTGGAAGCCACAAGCAGTACTTTCCACAAGCAGTACTTTCACCAGCAGTACTTTCTACTAGCACTACCAATACAAACCACTATAAGAGTCAGGGTGTTCATGGACCTTATGGGCGTACACTCCGTACCTCCTAACCCATTACAAGGTGTGAACTAATCCCACAAGTGCACTAAATTTTCCAACAAATTTGACATCTTTATTTGAAACATTCTCATTTGTCTCATTTTATGCAGTTGATACCGAATGTGGTATACTATGAAAACTGGACAGTGATCGATGGTGATCATATTGAGCTTTCGGATGACCGAAAGAAATTTTTAAGAGAAAGGGGTCATGTATTGCAGTCAAAATACAGTGGAGCAGTAAGTCAACTAATAGTTCAAACGCTAAAGAAACCGATTCAGAACAGAAGAGTGTCTTACAATCATAAACAAGTTTTGAAAGGGATGCTTACTGCTATAAGTGATCCTAGGAAAGATGGTAGGCCTGCTGCGTGTTAATAATCACCACTATGACTGTAATAAAACATTTAATCATTCAGTATTTTCCACTAAAAGGTAGTATTCTTATGTCATTTTCATGATACATTGTTGTGTAAATATGAAGTACAATAATTGGAAAGTATCATGGTCAAGGCAGTTTTAAGTGCATTTTGCGCCACTTCCTCTATTAGCAGTAATGGCATAATAACTCGTTTGTTCAAAATTATCTTTGAAATGTCTACATATATTTAGTTTGTTCTCTGCTTACCATGTTTTCCATCCTATTCGATTGATTTGGCCAGCATGGCATTCAAAAACAGTAAAGATTACTTACTTGGACTACGCACAGGTTCAATTAGAGAACTCATAAATCATGAATTCCTAATGATACAATAATATGTTGGATTACATCATATTCTCTTCAATTAATGAGAAGATACTTACATCATATGGATTCGGCTGAAGGATCCGAACGCAATAAAGCTTTGCTGATATGCCACAATGCTTGTATGCTCCTGGATGAGGTATGATGTGGTACAAGTTGTCAAGACTCTTGAATAGGAGAGGTAATCCCTATCATCGGCTTTTTATGAATGACATCTTTTATGCCCTTAGGTCTAAAATATTGTGCATCAAAACAGTTAATTAGTTCAGCCCAGACAACACATTAATGTTTTTTGCATTAAAAAGACAAAGTGTTTTTGGCTGAAGACTTTTGGGTAAAAATGTGCATATAAAATAGTCACGTCGGGTTGGGTTGACCCGTTTACACTTATTTGTCCCGATTTTATAAGTAACTATTGTCTTCATTATTAATAAAGTGAAATATTATTAGAATGATAATATAAATAACTTTATGTTTTCGATAACAAGAGCGAAAGCACGTATCATACAACGTTAACCATCTAATGCAAAAGAGATGACAAAAAAAAAAAGCAGAGCTAAAATCTGACTAAACCCAACACAAGAAATGTATAATCACAAAACTCATTAATTGCCACTTGACAGAAACTGTGAAGAGCCAACTGCAGATGTAAAGAATCTGTTTGCATGTGAGCATTCTCTTCCTGATCAATTCAGCCTCACAAACGAAACAATATCAAAAGATAATAATCGAATTGATTTAACAATTATAATGCAAGATATAACATGCTCGTCTACAGTATATAAAATGCAGTTAAACAAAATAATCCAGAAATTGTGAAGAGCCAAAATATATTTTTAAACCAAATCAATAATAAACACACTTCCTCTCGCTAAAACAATCAAGTATCCAACTACGGATTCATCACTTATGAATTAATGAAAAAACTTTGTAGCTGCGGGGATAAATACCACGTCGATCTGAACCTTTACGAAACAGGAAACCTGTAGCTTTCAAACGAGAGAGAGCCTACCAATAAAAAAAGAACATTATTAAAACTAGCAAACACACCCCTTCATAAAAAACAAGCACACAAGTGGAATGAAAAGATAAAAGACATTCTTAAATACTACCTGTAAACAATTATAATCCCCAAGTGCAATCTCCTTTACATGGCAAAGGCTTGATAAAAGTCCCCGGAGCAATTCTTCTTCTATATCATCTCGATGTCGTCCAAGATCGCTCGCAAAATGGTGGCTTCCCAGGTAATTCAAGTGAGCTTTGACTAAAGAAGACACATCTTCCAACAGAAACTTCTCCAAATACATCTTTCCTTCTATCTTTAGTGACAAGATATAAGGAGCATTGATTTCTAGTGTATCTATATAATTCTCCACAGGTTTCCTATATCCGTAACTATCGAGCACCAAGTTTTTAACACTCTTTGAAGTAACATCAATCCGCCTTAAACCATGAAACCAGTCCAACTCCAAAGTTTCCAAACAAGGACTTCCGGATAATATTGTTCCAATTGAATCTTTGTCTAATTCCGCACTTTCAATACACAAAAAGATAAGTTTATTCATACTAATAGCACCATTAGGTTGATTAAATACACAGCGTGAAAGTTTCATACTTACAGGAGGACCTGAATTGTACAAAAACAACTCATCACCATAGCTAATCCTTTTATAAGTTTCCATATTACATGACAATCGTTCAAGTACTCCAAAGTTTCCAAACAAGGACTTCGGGATATGCCCAGCAAGATAACAGTAGTTAAACTCCAAAATTTCCAAACAAGGACATCCAAATAATATTTTTCCAATTGAATCTTCATCGACTTCCCCTTCGTCAATACCTAGAAACTTAAGTTTATCCCAATGAATAGCACCATTAGGAGGATTAAATGCAAGTGTATTCCAACGAATAGCATCATTAGGAGGTTTAAATGCACAATGTGAAAGTTTCATACTTAGAAGACATGAATTATTGAAAAACAACTCATCATCACAAGACTGACACCTAAAGTCATCCTTTATCCTTAAATCAATCTCTTGAACGTTACGCGTAATAGCATAACGTAACCAACTATTGACTTGCGGCCTAGGCTGGCGAAAGTCTAAAGTTTGAAGTTTAAATTTTTTAAGGTTCACATCGGTAGAACATTGAGTTAGGATTTTGTCGATAGACGAATAACTTCCTTCTTTGGTGATATCCTCTCTTATGAAAACTAGAGTAGGAAGTCGAGTCCAAAGATATCGCCATCGTTTGGAGATAGGAGTTGTTGTTTTAAGCACCTCTTTTGTGGACATTAATCTCTCTTCTTCTTTTCCTTTGTCCATGATTTTGATTCTAGAAATGATTTCGAGTAATAAGCAATCCGGTAACAAACTTATTCTATCTTCATTTTCTTCGTCCATGATTTTGAATCGAAATGAGATTAATTTAGGGTTATGAAGTTATGATGGATGACGGTGATGTTTTGCAGCGACTCCCCTATAATAACGTACATTTTATCATGAATTGGCAAAAGAAACGGGCCTAATTAAGGCCATAAAAAGTGGGACTAATATTGGAAACAAAGTTCCATATACTCCCTTAAATTAGGGGTGAGTTTTTGTATACTTGGGTGAGTTTTTGTATACTTGGGTATGCTTGGCAAAAATAGATTATGCTGTTGCTTAAAAAGATTATAAAAAAATATTATTTTTATAAGCTACATGAAGTAACCTTTTATTTTCAGAGATTATGGAAGATTATTTTTTTTATAATCTCTTATAAGCTATGTCTGTCAAACAAATATTATTTTTTAAGTAGCTTATTTTTTGAAAAAATAAGCATAATCTCTCCATAATCTTGTGTGCCAAACATAGTAGAACACTTTATATTTTCAATTTAAATTTATGTTTTATGATATAAGTCACTTGTAGTTATTTAGCTAACATGGCTCGTTTTAACGAGTTCCACGATGATTATGTACACTAGACGAACAAATTCGTGAGAGTTATAAGCGGGTTCATCAAAAACTCAATGAGTTGACTTGTTTTTTATTCGAGTTTAGTTTGAGTGTAGTGTGTTCTAACTTCTAATCAAGAAGTTTGAGAAATAGTATGCAAAAGATATCCTTTTGAATGGTATTTGGTCATATTATCATATTGCATATTAACTATTAACTATATGTTATAATTTGGATCATAGCTAACAAAGCCCATGTCTTAGTTCCGTCACAATTTCGAAAATTAACAGTAATTTTTGAGATACCTTTGATAAAACCATAGTGAGCAGCCATCCGAGTTTTGATCTATTTCCAAGGCTTAACATGGGTTGATTCTATTCCTATCAAATTATATACACCTTGTTCGTATATTAGACCATCTCTACTGTAATTACCTGTAAAAATATATAAACCAAAGCAGATTAAACAC
The DNA here is from genome assembly GCA_022545495.1 of Chrysanthemum lavandulifolium. Classification (NCBI taxonomy): domain Eukaryota; kingdom Viridiplantae; phylum Streptophyta; class Magnoliopsida; order Asterales; family Asteraceae; genus Chrysanthemum; species Chrysanthemum lavandulifolium. Next base: position 274,046,907 of record CM040238.1, read on the forward strand.
CAAGAAACCTGATTTAGAATGAACCCAACCAACCTCCCCTTGGCTCACTCTTTTATTTATCCAATCAATTGTTAAGAATAGCAAATCCGTTTACAATACAAGAACACAAAAATAGAGAGATTACAAAGACAACAAAGGGGTTTCCCTCAACTCACAATAACAACCAGAAACTGAGAGAGATATACGCTCAGAAACACACAGAACAATTGAGAGATCTATGTGAGAATGAAAGACTTTTTCCTTTTATATCCTTGACTGAGAACCTTTCATATAGCACCCTCCAGAATGTAAAATATGGCACCTTCAGTCCTTGAAGAATAAGAGCGGGAACACCTTTAAACTCATACTTTGAGAAATAGACAATCTGCCCCATGTGTTTGTGATAAAGCTTATATTTCTAACACTCCCCCATAAGCTTTAGCAATCCTGCACTCCCCCATAAGCTTTAGTTATTCTGCACATCTTTATCAGCTTTTGGTTCTGAAAAAACATTCAACAAACCAAGACACTTGCAAAACTTGTTATGGTCACGAATACTAAGCCCTTTGGTAAACATGTCTGCAATGTTATCTTCAGACTTAACTTTTTTTGGCTTTATAAAACCAGAAGCAACTTTTTCCCTTAAAAAATAGAGATCAATTTCAAAATGGTTGCTTCTTTCACGAAGAACAGGATTAACAGCTATTTGCATAGCTGATATTTGCATAGCTGATATTTGCATAGCTGAACTATTATCACACCACATATCAATAAGCAACTTCACATCAATCTGCAGATCTCCTAAGATTTTAGAAATCCACATAACTTCACAACAAACATTACACATAGCTCTAAACTCAGCCTCAGTTGAGGACCTAGCAACCACAGCTTGCTTTTTACTTTTCCAAGATATCAAGTTATTACCCCATAAACAAAAAATAACCAATGACAATGACAGACCTTCTTGTCACTTTGCATTTGGCCCAATCAGAATCAACAAACATATTAAAGCCAATATCAATGTTATTTTCAAAAGTTATACCAAGACCAGGTTCTCTTTTGAGATACCTCAAAAAGCAAGTCTCAAATGAGACTTCATAGGTTTATGCATAACTTGACTTAAACAATGCACAACATATGAAATATCTGGCCTTGTTAAATTTAAGTATATCAATTTTCCTACTAACTTCTGATAATGAGAAATACCAGATAAAGGTTCATGATCACCAAACTTAGAAATTTGCTTCTTATTATATGGGTTTACTTCTATAGGGGTACTGCAGGGTTTACATCCCAACATACCAAACTCTGTTAAGAGCTTAGTGCAATACTTCCTTTGAGTTAAACACAACCCTTTTTCAATATCCAGTACTTTAATTCCCAAAAAATATTTAAGCTTACCCGAATCTTTTATTAAAAACTTAGAGCTCAAAAACTTTTTGAATTTTTCAGTTTCATCAACATTATTCCCTGTTATGATTATATCATCCACATACACCAGTAAAATCAGCATAATACCTTCCTTATGTTTAACAAACATAGAAAAATTATTAACACTTTGAACAAACTCATTTTCTTTAAGCACATATGTAAGTTTTTCATTCCATTTCCTTGGATCTTGTTTTAACCATATAAAGACTTGATTAACTTGCAAACTTTTTTATCATCTTTATCAAAAAACCCTTCTGGTAAAGACATATATACATCCTATTCTAATTCACCATACAGAAAAGCATTATTTATATCAAGTTGAAACAAAGGCCACTTATTATTAATTGCAATACTTAGAACACATCTAATAGTGACAATTTTCACAATTGAAAAAGTTTCCTCATAATTTATTCCTCTCTTTGATTATACCCTTTAGCAACTAGCCTAGCTTTAAATCTTTCTACCTCACCGTTAGCTTTGTAATTTACTTTAAAGATCCATTTATAACCTATGGCTTTTACGTCATCGGGTAAATCAACAACTTTCAAGTACCATTTCTATTCAAAGCTTCAATTTCTTTATTCATAGCTTCTACCCATCTATTGTCTTTAACAACCTCTTCATAAGTAGTTGGCTCATGAATTTTATTTAGACTTGTTATAAACAAAAAATTATCAATACTAAAATTTGAATAATTGACAACTTTATCAATACTATACTTTTGTTTTTTATCAAGCACAAAGTCTTTATACTTAGATGGCAAAGCAGTCATCCTACTAGGCCTTTCTAACAGTTTGACCTACTGCTGGTTCAGGTGACTCAAACATTTGCCCAAACAAATTTAAGTCCTCACCCTCATACTTATAACTCTCATCATAATCAATAATACTCTGTATACCATCAGAAACCAAAGGTTCATTGCATATACTTAGACTTAGTGTCCTTCCTACTGGAAGTACTACCTAAGACATCCTCATTATTTGTATCGCAGAGTTCTTCTCGATTTAGCGACTTTCTATTTGTATCGATACAACTGGAGTATTATCTAAAGCAGATTCATCTACAGTGCTGACACTATGAATATTATTGTCAGGAACAGATTTGTTACTGCTATCTGCACTACCTCTATTATCATCATAGGGTTCATCAGACTCAAGGTTACTTTGGCTGCTATCATTATTTTGATCATAAAAATTCTTTAGCAAAAGAATTATTTTTAAAAGGAAAAACAGTTTCACAAAATTTCACATCCCCACATTTGTCAGATCTAGGACTGAATTTATCAGACTCATTCAACACAGTTGAAAAACATAAGCAACCAAAGCACCTTAAATTTGACAGATTGGGCTCAATTTCATGTACCATTTCAAAAGGACTTTTACCAGATAACACAACAGTAGGCAACTTGTTAATCAAATAGGTAGCAGTTAGAATAGATTTAGTCCACATGTTCAAAGGTAGCCCCCCTGAAATATGAGGGCTCTAGCAGTGTTCAATAAATGCCTATGTTTTCTTTCAACTACACCATTCTGTTGGGGTGTATATGGACAAGATGTTTGATGAAGAATACCTTTATCAATAAAAAAACTTTCAAGTTTTTTATTTACAAATTATGTACCATTGTCACTTCTGCAAACTTTTATAGTTTTTTCAAATTGATTTTTAATGAGATTAACAAAACTCACAATATTATCATACACTTCACCTTTATTTTTCATTAAAAACACTCAAACAACCCTAGGTGTAATCATCAACCACAGTAAGAAAGTATTTAAATCCATCCATACTGGTCACCCTCTATGGTCCCCAAACATCTAGATGAACAATATCACCTAGATTCTTAGTCCTATGTTCACTTAAAGGAAATGATTCTTTTATTTGCTTAGTTTTATGACATACTTCACAAGGACTAGAACTGGTAATCTTGATATCTTTTATTTTATTTTAACACAGTTAAGACTTGGAAGTCAGAGAGGTGTCCAAGTCTGTTATGCCAAATACAATTTGACATAACACAACTCTTAATATTACTATTATTAACCCTTTTACCTTCATCAAGAAAGTAAAGACCGCCTTTCTCACTACCAGTCCCCATTAGGAACCTTTGAGTTAAATCCTGAATTTTACACACAGAGTCATTAAAGCTAACAACCACTTTATTATCTTTAGACAACTTATGAACAGACAACAGACTGACATGATAACCAGGAACCACCAACACATCTTTAAGAATCAAATTATTTCCAAACTTAAAACCGCCAATCTGTTTTACTAAAGCAACAGTCCCATTGGGATGTGCAACAGTTGAAGTTAAATGAGAAACATCCATTATATCAAAAAGAAATGTTGTAGTATATGTGCAACAGTCCCATTGGGACTAGCTCTTGAATCAATAATCCATCCAACATAAGTACTATGTGTACTTATATTGGAATTGAAATTAAAAAATCTACAAGAAAAAAAACTTATGACACAATTAGAAGTCATAATAGTACCTGCAACACTAGCATGAGCTTTGTTAGCATCACATGTAGTACTAAGTAAAGCCATTAACCTTTGATACTGATCACTAGTAAGAGTATGAGTGGTACTCTTACTAGTATCAATCTTATTATCAAACACATTATTAACACTAGCAGGGTACTCGCGCGTTGCGGCGGCGGGTACCCCGAAATAAATTTTTTCGTTGAATCATGTTTTTTATTTTATTATATTCTTTTTATCAATAAATTTACGGATATCAAGAATTTTGTTTAGCCCGTACCCGTTCGGTCTCGAGCCCGTTGGCCCATGCCCGTTTGCATGCATTGATTTCTTTTAATCCATACTTAGTTACACGTAACAAGTGTTTTTTTTTTCCCTTCCTAATTACATTTGGGTATTATAAAACACTATAGGCCCTTTTATCACAATTACTGAAAATCAAATAATAGCCCAATTAAGAAAATCAGATAATAGCCCAATTAAGAGCCCATCAACATTTTACCTAATACTTCTCAAACTCACACAAACAACCCTAAATTATTAGTCCCAATCTCACGCAGTCATGAGCATTTCTCTTTCAAAAGATCTCTGTCCCTTTATCTTCATCAAGATTATTTTTTCACAATTGAAAAAAAATGAAATATCTCCATCAAGATTCTTTCTTCTTCACAACTGAAAACAAAACAAAACAAAAAGCTGGAAAACGTGAAAAATACGGGAAAACGCGAGCTACAGTACCCACCTTGCGCCATCGTGTTGCGTTTTCCGGGACCATCTCGGCTGGTCACAACGGCTCAAGGCATGAAAACGCGAGCTCCGGTGTCCAACTCGCGCCGTTCGGTCGCGTTAAGCGGGAAAACGCACGGGAAAACGTTGGGTACCTAGTGCTCTTAGAGCATTAGGTACCCTGGAGCCATCCCGCTGGTGCCGTGGGGATAAGTGCTGCCACATCAACACCTTTTTCCATAACACCAAAATTCACCACAACACCAAAAACACCCCTCCCTCCTATAACACCATATTTTGGTGTCGTCATGCACCACTTGACCCCATATATTTTATTTGATTTTCATTTATTTAAATAAAACAAAATATTTAACTAAAATTAAAAATACATGCATGGATGATGTACCCATTTCTCAAACATTGAAGCAGTTGTAACTTAGACTTTTCAATTATGTGCGTAGATGATGTAAATTTTTTAAGTATTTTGATCATGGTACTCTACTTCTCACATAGTAGTATATTTTTTAGAGCATAAGGTACCCTTCACCCGGCCCAAAAGGGCCCAACCCAAAGCATATCTAGGGCACAAATTATATTACTTCACAAATCCATACAAAGTCCTCCATCTCCATCTCTGCCTGTAATGAGCATCTCCAGACAAGTCCTCCATCTCTCCATCTCTACCCAAATTATAATTCCAGAAATCCACACAAGTCTTCCACCTTCACAAAACGTAAGCCAGAAAAAAAACACAAACGTTCGAAAAAAAGAAAGGAAAAAAAGTGAGAAACGGGACCATTTGATGGGAAAACACGAGGTCCGGTATGGGGTTGACGCCGTCGCGTTGCGTTTTCCGAGACCATTTGGGCTGGTCATGACGGCGCGAGACGGGAAAACACGAGTGCGGTATCGGTGGCGCCATCCGGTGGCGTTTGGAGGAAAACGCAAGGCTTGGCATAGGGTACCTAGCCCTATTAATATGATAAGTTTTGTCACATTCATGTTTTGGGCTGCCTGCTTGATCTCGAATTTTTTTTTGGGATGCTGGATCTCAAATTTTTGTTATGTTAGCTTAATTAGATTGTAAATTCTGCTTAAATAGTTGTATTTTTTGGTGAATGGGTGAATTAAATTGTGTATAAGATAGTAAGATGTGTATCAATGTGTTGTATATAATGCATATGTGGTTGTAAGTCTGAAATTTTGTGCTTTAATGTGTTGTACATCATGCTTTATTACTTGCAAGTCTGAAAGTCTGAAAATTAAATAAGAGAGAGAGTCATTTGTGTATTATAAGTAGTAGTGATTATTCTGATTATTCCCTCCTTTTTTTTTAACAAAACCAGGTGGATATCCCACCAACTCAAAACACCTATCTATGGTATGACCAGTCATGTGACAGTGTTTACAAACAAAATTTGACACTCTGCCAAACTTTTTGTTGTTATTATTATTGTTTTTATTAAAACTCCAGTTATTATTTTGAGAGTCACCAACATTAGGTCTGGCTGCAAAAGCAGCAGAACCTGTTTTTAACATTTTTAGATGTCACATGACTGTTCCTGGAGACTCATCTCTAGACAGGGTAGCAAAAGTAGATGTGTCAGGGGATTAAATGTGCAAAAATCTTTTTCAAAATTTTCCAAATTAGCCTATCTCTTTTATTTTGGACACAAATCGCCACAACCCGATAGAGCCGGTATCCTTATAGGGTCAGGTTAGGATTTATTTTTCAAATGTTACAGGTTCGGGTTCAATCCGATAACACATAAAGGCTTTTAAGTTTATTTTGCATTTTAGGCTCAATATATATGAAGAAAAAGATGCCATACATGATATGCTATATGCTTTTTGTTTGGTTATTAAATTAATATGTTAGATGCATTTCCGTATATTTACATTGAAACCCGTAGGTTAATTTTTATTAATCATCCAATATTTATAATAGCGAAACCCTAATACCCTAAACTCACAAACCGGGCTTGGGCTTATCCTTATCCCTTAACACTCCCCCGCAGTCCTAGCGGCGAAATCGCGAAAGCTCGGACTGAAGAAGAAAACTAAGAAAGCAAAATAAAACAATAAATCAAAGTAAAACGGGATAACCCGTATCCCCTACTCTAATTTTTTTTTACGGATAACCAAAGTATCTGAAGGATAAACCAAAGTATCCCAAACAGTCATCTCAGGAATAAGAACCCTAGATTCGACACCAACAAAAGCCGTCTCGGGAATAAGAACCCTAGATTCGACACCAACAAAAGTCGTCTCGGGAATAAGGACCCTAGATTCGACACCAACAAAAATTGTCTCGGGAATTAATACCCCGGATTCGACATAAAACAAAAACAAACCATTAAATAATTTTTTTTAGTTCAAACCATATAGATCGGAACATACATAGCACCAATACTAAAATTCACCAGATAAAAGAAATGTAGTGATTGTGAGATATTAATTAGGGAATCTTGAGAACTATACGTGGAACACATAAGCCACACAATTGGTAGTCAAATAATTCTACAACAAGAAAACAGGCATGATTGGTAGGATTGAAGAGTTGAAGAAAAGGAAAAACAAATTGTCTTCACCTACTTGAGTAATGTTATCGGCATCGGAAGAAAAGGGACATATATGCATTGTGGTTTTTAGAGTGTAGGTACGGCAGAAGTAGGGTTTGGTTTTAAGGATCAAATAATGTGGCTAATACCATGTAAGACCGTATATTTACATTGAAGCCCGTAGGTTAATCTTTATTAATCATCCACTATTTATAATAGTGAAACCCTAATACCCTAAACTGGGCTTGGGCTTATCTTTATCCCTTAACAACAAGCTCCTCTAGAATTACTTTGTTTTAGCGCCAAATGCTTATTGTCGTTGGATGAGACGAATTATTAGCAATTTAGCATGTGGGTCGATCGTTGAAGTTAATGTTTAGCCTATTGCCATTGTATCATGTTGGCCAAAATAAAACTTAGTGTCACGTTGGTCCAATTTTGATGTTAATGTCATGCAAAACAGTATGTTAATAAATTAGGTAAATTGCATATTGAGATAATGATTTTCCTAACAATAATGATGATGGATATGCATCACCTACAAGAAGCTCTCCCTCACATTCCCAAGTGAAGCCACAAATGAAAATCATGATCAATGAATTCAACCAAGTGAAGAAGACAGTGATTTTCCTAACAATAATGATGATGGATATGCATCACCTACAACAAGCTCTCCTTTACATTCCCAAACACCTCACACACCATCAACACGTTCATCACAAGTAAATCCTCAACCTACACCCAATACCTCAACGCAATCAATCTATCAAAGTAATAGTGATTCAATCTCAACCACTAATACACCTTCATACTTTGATCACACGCCGATAAGAGGCTTTAGAACATTAAGCGACTTATACGAGAACACTGAGGAATCATTACTGGTTGAGGATGAACCCAAGAACTACAAGGAAACATCAATCGATCAAAAATTGATTTAAGCAATGAAGATCGAGTTAGATTCCATAAATAGGAACAACACATGGGAACTAACCACTCTACCCAAATGACATAAAGCAATTGGTTTAAAATTGGTATTCAAGACCAAGAAAGATGCTAATGGAAATATAAACAAGCATAAAGCAAGATTAGTATCAAAAGGCTACATACAAGAGCATGGCATAGACTTTGAAGATGTATTCACACATGTAGCAACGATGGAAACTATCAGATTACTACTCGCCATAGCTGCTAACAATAAATGTGAAGTACATCACCTCGACGTAAAATCTGCATTTCTACATGAAGAATTAAAAGAAGAAGTGTACGTTATACAACCCGAAGGATTTATAAAGAGAGAAGATAATGGAAAAGTCTCTAGACTTATAAAAGCTCTATATGGACTAAGACAAGCACCGCGTGCATGTAACATAAAGTTAGACATCACTTTGAAGTCATTAGATTTCAAGAAATGCGCACTAGAACAAGCTATCTACACGAAGACATCAAAAGACTCAATACTACTGATTGGAGTTTTCGTAGATGATCTAATCATCACTGGTACACCAAAGAAGGAGATCGACAAATTTAAAGCTCAAATGGAAGAAAAATTCATGAGTGACCTAGGATTATTAGCTTACTATCTAAGAATAGAAGTTACACAAACTGGGGGTGACATATCAATAAAGCAATCCGCCTATGCAAACAAGATCCTGAAGGAAGTTGGAATGATAGACTACAACGAGACACTAATACCTATGGATCCGGGAACAAGACTGACAAAGGACACTGAAGGAACATTGGTCAACTCAACTGAATATAGAAGTTTAATTGGATGTTTAAGATATTTGCTTCACACAAGACCTGGCTTAAGTTATTCTGTTGGATTACTTAGTCTTTTCACGAAAGAACCAAAGGAGCAACATATGAAGGCTATAAGGCAAGTACTACGCTATGTGAAAGGAACAAAAGACTATGGAATCACCTACAAACATAATGGAGGAAACATACAAGGATTTAGCGACAGTAGTTATGGAGTCAACACTCAAGAAGGAAAAAAGAACTACTGGAATAATATTTTACTATGGTGAATCACCAATTAGCTGGAGTACACAAAAACAAGCCACTGTAGCACTATCATCATGTGAATCTGAATTCATCGCATTAACAACAGCAACAACTCAAGCATTATGGTTAAAGAGACTACTAAGCAAGCTTACCCACTCAGAGGAAAAAAAGGTTACAATAATGGTGGATAACAAGTCTGCTATAGTAATGATGAAGAAGCCCGTATTTCAGGGAAGAAGTAAGCATATTGATACAAAGTACCACTTCATAAGAGAATGTGTTGAAAGAGAAGATCTACAAGTTGAATTCATAAGTGGAGAATATCAAAAGGCTGACATACTCACAAAAGTACTACCGAAGATCAAGTTTCTAACAATGAGGCAACTTATTGGAGTTAAAGATCTACGAAAAAGCTATTGTGATTAAGGGGGTGAATATTAGGTTAATCCCAATCTGCTGAAACAAAGTTAGTTAAGACAGTTAAAGTTAGTTAGATAGTTAGTTATATGGAAGTTATTGTGAAAGGACACAACCATTGGTTCAATCGAACCATCACAACCTTTCACTCATGCCTTTTCGTTTTGTATATACAGAAAGACATGTAAACAAACAAAGTTTGATGACAGATTTGATAAAACAATTGTATTTCAAAGATTACAATCTATTTTTCTGTTTTTGGTATATTGTGACTAAGTTTAGATCATAGATCCATCGAAAGGGCCAATATTTCATTCATTGCTTAGTTAACTATTAATCTCTTTATGGGATTGTGCATTTACTAGGTGGAGTCACATTGAAGATCACAGTACGAGTCATTTTTGCATAATCGATGCAGATAGAAATACTGTTTCAATGACGACCAGTCTCAACTACCCATTTGGTGGTGGTATTTTATCTCCCTCGACCGGAATTATGCTAAATAATGAAATGGGTGACTTCTCGACACCTACAGAAATATCCCCCGACAGCCTTCATCCATCCCCTTGCGAATTTTAGCAGTCCAAACAAGAGACCATTGTCTTCCATGACTCCTGTCATCATTGTCATGGTAAATACGAATCCGAAAGTTTACGACAAAATTTTCGTATCTTATATTCACAATAACTAGTTGTCGTCTTCGAAAGAAGTATAAAGCACTAGAAATATGAAATATTAGGTGCTACTATAAGTTACATTCTTTCTATTATTCTCGAGTTTTAAAGACTGCTTCGCTAGTTCTAAAAAATTTGAACGTTGACTCTCGATTTCTTTTTGACAAGGCGATCAACTGGTTGGGGTGATCGGAGGGAGTGGTGGGGTGTACATAATACCAGCAGTTATACAGGTCTTCCTTAACCACTTCATTCTAGGAATGGAGCCTTTACACGCTGTTCAATCTCTACGGTATACCACAAGGCAATTTCTTTTTCCCTATTGTTTTCTAACCGCAGAAAAAAGTCACCCATATGTGAAGATGGCATGGCAAAGCCAATGCTGATCACTTATTGACGCGCATTTAGTATGTCTGATATGATTAAGAAAAGGCAAGCATTTTTTATACCAAAAAGCTAATTTTGGAATAATGTGAATTAGGAAGTTCTATGTCTAAAAAATCACTTTAGATGATTTGGTCCTGTTCGCGCCTATTTTGCCCATCGTCTACTAGCTAACTTTTAGGATTCACCCATTTGACACGCTACAGAAAAAATAGAACCCTTTTCGACCCATGCATAAATAATTGGATCAAAATTGACATCTTTATTTGAAACATTCTCATTTGCCTCATTTTATGCAGTTGATACCGAATGTGGTATACTACGAAAACTGGACAGTGATCGATGGTGACCATATTGAGCTGTCGGATGACCGAAAGAAATTTTTAAGAGAAAGGGGTCATGTATTGAAGTCAAAATCAGGTGGAGCACTAAGTCAACTTATAGTTCAAATGCTAAAGAAACCGATTGAGAACAGAAGAGTGTCTTACAATCATAAACAAGTTTTGAAAGGGATGCGTACTGCAATAATCACAACTTTGACTGTAATAAAAGATTTAATCATTCAGAATTTTCCACTAAAAGGTAGTATTCTTATGTCATTTTTATGATACATTGTTGTGTAAATATGAAGTACAATAACTCGTTGGATATGTCTATTTCAACTCCAAGAAAGCTCTATCCAAAGATAACTTTGTTGTCTGCTTACCATGTTTTCCATCCTATTCGATTGATTTGTACAGCATGGCATTCGAAAACAGTAAAGATTGCTTACTTGGACTACGCACAGGCTCAATTATGAATTCCTAATTATACAATAATATGTTGCATTACATCATATTCTCTTCAATTAATGAGAAGATACTTACATCATATGCATTCTGCTGAAAGATCCAAACGCAATGCTTGTATGCTCCTAGATGAGGTATGATGTGGTACAAGTTGTCAGAACTCTTGTGAATAGGAGAGCTAATCCCTATCACCGGCTTTTTATGAATGACGTTTTTGATTCCCTTAGGTCTAAAATATTACAATCTATAGAGAGGCATCTTATTGGCCAAGAACAATATTGTGCATAAAAACAGTTAATCAGTTCGACCCAAACGACACATTAATGTTTTTTGCATTAAAAAGATAAAAGTATTTTTGGCAGAAGACTTTTGGGTAAAAATGTGCTTCAGATCAACGATACATTCCAAACCTGCCGGCCCCACCCATTTTCCTTATCATAGCCGATGGCACGCCGGGTCATTCCAAGCTTCTTCAACCACATGTTATCACAGACATTAAATGACTCAATCCATTTAAGATGATTTATCCAAGAGCTGTATTGTCGTCAATTAACTAGTGTTGCTTGAAACATGATGCCCAGTTCCCAAAAACATGATGCCCAGTTCCCGATTCAAAACCAAACTGTCGCCTTCATTATAATTAAAGTGAAGTATTATTCCACGTATCATACAACGTAAACTATCCAATATAAAGAGCTAACAAAAAAACACATTAATCCAACATAAATGTATGGTCGTAAGAATTGCATGATCCATACTGCACATAAAATTTATCACAAAACACAATAAATACTATTTGACAGAAATAGAACATTACCAGAAATTGTGAATTGAGCCATACTTACTCAACTTCAAACGCCCACTGTGATAAAAGTTATGTTTGCTAGCCATATGTACATAGAGTTGCAGGGCCAGAAATCCGTTTACATGTGAGGATTCTGCTCCCAATCAATTCAGCCAGCCACACAAACGATACGATATCAAAAGAAAGCAAATTTTAGTAACTTTACACCTGTGCCATCTGAACTGAATTGATTTAACAATTATAATGCGAGATATGACATGCTCATCTACGTTCACACTATAAAATTCATATAAGCTAACAAGCTGTTAACATATAAAATTTATATATGACATGCTGTGCCATATAAGCCAACAAGCTGTTAACATGTAAAATGCATTGCATTCTTCACTAAGGCAGAACATCTTTATTAGCCAAGTCAGTAATAAACACACAAAAACATCTGCTTATAAAAACTTCCCCTCGCTAAACATGCTTATAAAAATATCAACTACGGATTCTTCGATCACTTATGAATTAATGAAAAAACTCTGTAGCTGTAGGGAAAACTACCACGTAGATCTGAACCTTTACGAAACTGGAAACCTGTAGCTTCTAAACGAGAGAGAGCCGACGAATGGAAAGAGAACATTATTAAAGCAGTGCAATGAATATAAACAACCCTATGATGTGGTACAATTAGAGAGGCATCTTATTGGCCAAGAACAATATTGTGCATTAAAACAGTTAATTAGTTCACCCAAACGACACATTAATGTTTTTTGCATTAAAAAGACAAAAGAATTTTTGTCAGAAGACTTTTGGGTAAAAATGTGCTTCAGATCAACACAACGTCGTATTTAGGTACACGTAAAATAGTCACGCCGGGTTGGGTTGACCCGCTTACAATTTTTTGTCCCGATTTTATAAATATTTGTTGCCTTCATTATTATTAAAGTGAAGTATTATTAGAATGATAATATAAATAACTTTATGTTTTCGATAACAAGAGCTAAAACACATATCATACAACGTCAACTATCTAATGCAAAAGAGATATACCACATAAGAAATGTATAGTCATAAGATTCGCATGATCCACACTGCAGATAACATGTATCACAAAAAACATTAAATACCACTTGACAGCAATAGGACAATACCAGAAATAGTGAAGAGCCTTACTTACTCAACTTCAAACGGCCACTGTGATAAAAGTTATGTTTGCCAGCCTTATTACACAGCAGTTGCATGAATTTATCTACCTAATCACAATTCCATATGTCATAGAGTTGCAGGGCCAAAAAACTGCAGGTGTGAGCATTCTGTTCCTGATTAACTCAGCCACAAAAACGACACGACGTCTAGAGAGAGCAGATATTAGTAACCTAACTGATTTAACAGTTACAGTGCGAGATATGACATGCGGATCTTAAATTAAAGACCATCTATAGAATGTGGTAAAAGAAAATAAGCCATCTGTTAACATTTAAAATTCATTGCATTTTTCACTATGGCAGAACATCTTTATTAGCCAAGTCAATAATAAACACACAAAAACATCTGCTACGAACTTCCTCTCGCTAAACTTGCTTATTAAAATATCTACCACGTCGATCTGAACCTTTACGAATTAATGAAAAAACTTGCTTACAAAATAAGCCATCAGTTATGAATTAATGAAAAAACTCTGTAGCTGTGGGGATATCTACCGCGTCGATCTGAACCTTTACGAAACTTGAAACCAGTAGCTTCCAAACGGGAGAGAGCCTACCAATGGAAAGAGAACACTATGAAAACAGTGCAGTGAATATAAACTAATAATAATCAGGGCAAACGGATATTAAAACTAGCAATCACACCCCTTAGCAAAACACACACACACAAAACCAAGTGGAAAGAATAGAAAAAAGACATTCTTTAATATTACCTGTAAACAATTATCATCCCCAAGTGCAATCTCGTTGACATGGCCAAGGCTTAATAAAAGTCCTTGGAGCAATTCTTCTTCTATATCATCTCGATCTCGTTCAAGTTCTTCCGCAAAATGGTTGCTTCCTAGGTAATTCAAGTTAGCTTTCACTAAAGAAGACACATTTTCCAACAAAAACTCCTCCAAATACATTTTTCCTTTCATTGTTAGTGACAAGATATAAGGAGCATTGATTTCTAGTGTATCTATATAATAATCCACCACAGGATGCCTATAGCCGTAACCAGAGAGCACCAAGTTCTTAACACTCTTTGAAGTAACATCAATCCGCCTAAAACCATCACACTCTTCCAACTCCAAAGTTTCCAGACAAGGACTTCCGGATAATATTTTTGCAATTGAATCTTCGTCTAAATTCCCATTACCAATACATAAAAACATAAGTTTATCCGTATAAATAGCACCATTAGGAGGATTAAATACGCAACGCGAAAGTTTCATACTCATGATATGACATGAATCGTCCAAAAACAACTCATTGCCATAGCTAAACCTTTCGTAAGTTTTTATATCACATGACAATCGTTCAAGTACTCCAAAGTTTTCAAACAAGGACATCGGGATAAGCCCATCAAAATGACAATGGTTCAACTCCAAAGTTTCCAAACAAGGACTTCCGGATAATATTTCTCCTATTGAATCTTCATCTAATTCTGCTTCATCAATACACAAAAACTTGAGTTTATCCCAACGAATAGGACCATTAGGAGGATTAAATGCACAACGTGAAAGTTTCATACTTATAAGACATGAATTGTTGAAAAATAACTCATCGTCATAGCTAAACTTGCCCATTATCTTTAGATCAATCTCAATCTCTTGAACATTACGCGTAATAGCATAACGTATCCAACTATTGATTTGCGACATAGGCTGGCCAACGTCTAACATTTGAAGTTTGAATTTTTTAAGGTTCACAATGATAGGACATTGTGTTAGGGTTTCGTCGATAAACGATAAGTAGTTGATGAGATCATTAAAACCATGACCTCCGGGCTTCATGACATCCTCATCTATGAAAACGAGAGTAGGAAGTCGAGTCCAAAGATATCGCCATCGTTTGGAGATAGGTGTAGTTGTTTTAATCACCTCTTTTGTGGACATTAATCTCTCTTCTTCTTTTTCTTTGTCCATGATTTTGATTCTAGAAATGATATCGAGTAATAAGCAATCCGGTAACAAACTTATTCTATCTTCGTTTTCTTCTTCCATGATTTTGAATTGATATGAGATCAATTTAGGGTTATGAAGTTATGATGGGTGACAGTGATGTTTTGCAGCACTCCCCTATAATAATGTACATTTATCAACAAAATAATTTTATTCAATAGAAAAAAATTAATAAAAATATATCCGTTATTATTGAGTGGTTATTGACTCATGAATTGGCAAAACAAACGGGCCTAATTAAGGCCATAAAAAACGGAACTGGAAACAAAGTTCCATATACCCCTTTATATTAGGGGTGAGTTTTAAATGTTTGGAAAAGAAAAAAAATGTAATTTACAAACATAATTTTATTCGGGAAAATTGTAAAACTTATATTCGAGATGACACTTATTTCCAGCTTAACTCAATTTTATGAAATATTGCTAAAATAATACTTTTTTTTAAATGACGAAGGCTATGTTTGTCACATAAGATTATGAAGAGATTATGTTTATTTTTTCAAAATATAAGCTACTTAAAAAATAATCTTTGTTTGGCAGTCAGAACTTATAAGAGATTATAAAAAAAATAATCTTCTATAATTTTTGAAAATAAAAGGTTACTTCATGTAGGTTATAAAAATAATACCTTTTTATAATATTTTTCAGCAGCAGCATCAGCAACAGCACCAGCACAATTTATTTTTGCCAAACATACCCGAAGTTGTCCTCTCTCTAAATACGAATTATCATTTATGTCATTTTTTTGGCAGAATTCTCTTTATTGCAAATTATACAACCATCGTCTTTTGATTCTACATATTTGTAAAATTATAAAGTTTCTTATCAAAAACTTTATACCAATAATCGAATTTTTTATCCTCTTTAATTTGATGTCCATTTTATTAAATTTTGTTGAAGCTTTTCTTAAAATTTTTCTCAAAATATTGTAATACATTCATAATTGAAGATTTTGCGTTTCATAACTTAAGAAACAAAAAAAATGACATTTCGAAAATGAAATGCGATGTATTACGAAATACTACAAAATTAATTATTGTTTCCCTCTCACGATAGAGCATTTCTCACTTTTGGCGCAAAATATATGAATAGATTGAGTTTTGAATATATTATTATTGGTATAATTTTTATTAAATATTATAAATATAAATAAAAATATTTAAGTTTAAAGTTTGAAGAGGGAGTATTTTGGAAGTCAGTTTTGCTAATTTCCATTTTATTTTTACGTTTATGCAAGTGAAGGAAATAATTTTAAAAAAATCACGGTTAAAAATGGTTTAAATTTACAATCAAGATAAGACCGATAATAAAATATTGTAGTTGCTTTGGTATAGTTTTGTTATAATTCTAGTTTTATGTGTGGGTTAATATACAAAATAGTTACTAAAATTTGAAAAAAAAAATTAAAAAATTTGCTTAAGTTAATAAAGTTTTGTAATGTTTACTTAAATTACTGAACTTATGAAACATGGCATATTGAGTTTATTAAACCTATAATCTTTTTATATATCTTTTATTTATATAATAAAACAAAACCTCTAGTGGGAATTTTGCATTTCAAAAATTTCAATTCATACCTTATTTAGTAATATTTTTTAAATTATTATTACTTTTTTTTAAGTATGTTCAATTAAAAAGCCTAAATATTTCTTTATTTGGTAAAAGCTATAAAAATTCGTTTTTTTATAACAAAAAACTAAAAATACACAAGTACCGAAAATTCAATAATCTGTAGTTTTGGGTGTAAAGTGTAAAAAAAAAAAAAAAAAAAAAAAAAAAAAAAAATCGGAAGATCATCTTAAACTTTGTTTCTCCCTATGCACACAACAACAACATCAAAAAAACCTGCACATCGATTAATACCTTTTAATTCATCATAACTAGACACAATTTTACTTAATTAAGTTAAGCACAATCATAACAAAATTATGGATTATTTTTTGTTATGATAGAAAAGTCTAAAACGATTTGATACAAGGTATAATTTATTTATTTATTTTTTATTTAATTATTTGAGTAAAATATTTAGCTTTTTGTGCCTTCCTGGATGTCTTTAGATATACAGAGTCATTCCGTTAGATAAGTGCTTTCAGCAGCTAGGTTTCTTCTATATTCTAGGTATATTGTAATTTTGGCCTGTGTGAAAGATATAGAAGAGAAAAGTTGGAGGATTATAGCACAGAAGTAGTGGGGGATATTAAGTTAATTCAGGATATCCAACTCTCGCTTGATGTTTTAGAATGCAAGAGATTAGACACAAATACGAAGTTCCATGCCATGGTGTGTTTAGCCTTGGTATCACCATCTTTAATTTTATGTGGGTATACTAAATTAGTTAGTAGTTATTAGGTCTGCTGAATCTGATAACATAGATCCTTTTGCATTTCATGATAACTTTCTTTCAGGATTAACCCAATTGCACAAAGTAGTTGACCATAAATAGTTGTATTTATACCTAGCAAGAGTCCATTTTCTTCTATCAAGTACCAAATGATCACAGTAAGGTCTTATAGCAAGTTAATTGTTAAGTGAGACTGCCTTAAAAATGGAGGCTATTTGTGTCTTTCAAGATATATTGCAAGCCTTCCACCTGAAAGCAGATGCAAATATTCTAATTGTGTAACTGATATTTTTACAAGAGTTGGGAAGTATTATAAAATACAAATGGTAGCATGTCTTTGTCAACGTTACCTCAGTAAATTTTGTTTAAATGGTAAGACCAGTGATAGTTTATAGAGAGTACAAAGAAATAAAATCGCAAAAGGCATAATTCAGCTGCTTCACAAAGGTGTTTCTCCTTATTTTGACTTAGTTTGAGAAGCATGTAGCTTTCTGATGATGTGATTTGCTTTAAAAGAAAGGATGAGGTTTTCCCTCTTTAGGTTCCCGGTGAGTGCAAGTGTTTGGACTCAGATGTCGCGGCCTAATCGGGGGATCCACGTGACCGTTTCCGACCCTTCCCCGCCATGACTCAGAAAGTATTTGAGTAAGTATCTCATGCCACGACTTTTACTCAAGCTTATGAGCATCCCATGACTTTTAATCTTAAGTACACTAATTTTGAATCCGAATTTGATAAATGGGTGAACTTTGGGGGTGTTTGGGATATCGCTTATTTTAAGTGCTTATCTGCCTCTCTGCTTCTTTTGAATAAGGGTTATGTTACTGTAAAATAGTTAAATAAACAACTACTTTCTCAACACCTAAACTGCTTATTTTTAAGTAGATAAACACATAGATAAGCAATCCCAACCATCCTCTTGATACCAATTGGGTTAAGGGGGTGTTTGGCTAAGCTTATATGATGGGCTTATGAGCTTAGTAGCTTTAAATAAGCCTAAAATAAGTTTTTGGTGAAGCTTATATGAGTATGCTTATGAGCTTATATAAGGGGGTTTTAATAAGCCCAAACTTTATGGCTTATTTAAAGAGTAATGCCTTATTGTGTTTTAGAAAAGCTGCTAACCTATATATAGGTGTTTGGATAACATTATCTTCATGGGTTTATGAGTTTTTTGGAAGAGAAATAAGCTACAAATCCAAAGCTTTTTGAGTCTTTTTCGGTTGTTGTTTAAAGTCAACTTAGGCTGCTGTACATGTCAGTTTAGGCTCTTCTATAGGGTCATTTTAGTTGCTGAATTAGGTCACATTTAGCTATAGAATCAGCCATTTTGGAACTCAAAGTTCAAACTTACGTATTTGATAAACAAAATGTGTATAAATGAGTCATTTTAGCTGCTGAATTAGGTCGATTTTGGGTTTAATATTATGTCACTTTTGCATGTCGCATTGGCTTTTTTTCCCTTCAAATTTGAATCCTTTTGGTTGCTTGTTTGAGTCACTTTTGGCTTAAATATTGGGCCACTTTTTACTGCTATTATGGCTCAATGGCTCATAGCTGTTCCTAAACTTGGTGGTGACATCTCAACAAAGACAGACCTGGTGGTGATAGTCCTTTCAGGTTTTGTAACCGGGCAAATGACACGAAAATGTAACTAAATTGTCACTTTTGTTTTGTTGTGTATCCATCTTTATTTTTTCCATTTGCCCTTTGTAACGACCCATTTTTATGTTTTCAAGATTTCAATTTAAGATTATTCATTGTTTAATTATTCTAGACGAGTACCCGTGCATAGCAACGTGATTTTATTAGGGGAAACAATTATACTTGCGATATTTTGGGTATATTCATTTTTATCAACTATAAACTAACGCAATAATTAGAAAAAGGTTGTAATATGGTGTCTTATATAGTAGAGTTCGTGGATGATATTTTGTAAAGTATTAATGTATTTACAGAGTGTCAGTGATTTTTTTTTGTACTAACAGGAAGTGTTAATATACTGAGATAGTTGAACATTGCTATTCAACAGTGAAGTCTGTGAAGGGGCGAGACAGATTGACAGCAGGGGTAATCCAACTGTTGAAAGTTGACTCGATGAATGGTGATGAGGCGGTTTATAGATCTGCGGTGCCCAGTGGGGCGAGTATGCGTATTTATGAGGTGTTGGAGTTGCGCGATGGGGATAAGACTACTTACGGTGGAAAAGGTGTTTTGAATGTTGTTAGGAATATTAATCAGACCTTGGGGCCCAAGATCGTTGGTGTTGTTAGGTAAATAAAAATTTGTTTTTTTGATCTTAAATATTTGTTTTGTGTAATTTGATTTGATTTAGTTCGTAAGCTGTAGACATGGAATAATAAAATAAGAAATTTTTCGGGCATGTTATCAAATAGAATTATGCCACTATTTAAAATGTAATATAAACTTAAGGACGTTTAAAGGCACTCTCTGATGTACCCTTTCGACGATCTATAAAGCTAGCCAACTAATAAAAGCAATTAATTAATTAGATTTGTTTAGTTTAATAGCCTACCAAATGATGTGTATTTCGAGGCCATTTCAGGGTCTGTGGAGTAAGCTTTTGTCATGTTTTTCTTCCTTGGTCTGGTTAGGCTGTTTGGTTTTGAGTGAGATGGGTGGTCTTGGGGATTATGTGCTTGATGTCTAATGTTGGCACGACAGCATTTAGGTCTTTTGAGTCTTATTGTTTGTTTGCTTGTCTTTCTTCTTGTAATATTTAGTACTAGGTATTGCAGGTCCCAAGTGTCTTGTTGGGTCACTGTTAGTGGATCTTTTGGTTGAGGAGTTATATCCCTTTTTGTGGTAATAAAATTCTGCTTTTCAAAAAAAAAAATAAATAAAAAAATGTTCAATATAAGATTATTTGCAGTTAACGGCAATTTAAGATTCTTAATTTGCATACAAGTTGCATGCTTTGCTTGTGAAGTCATAGAACATTAATCAAACATGAATCTTAAGCATTATAAGTGAGCGCAACCCATCAACAAAAGACCCATCAGCAAGACCCATCAGCAATCAAAAAAGCATCAAAGATTTGTATGTTCAATTGGTGAAAACAAAGCTAAAAAAAATATACCCAAAACCCAGTGCACCCTACTCCAAGTTCTTTCACTCTTCTCCATCACCAGCAACCAATTCAACATCAGCAGATTCCGAACTTCGATTCACTTATATCGTAATTAAGATCATCATTATGTATTCTGAATTTTATTTAAGTATTGGGTAGTAATTATGATGTGAAAAAACAAGTTTTACGAACAAAAACAAGTTTTAAGAAGAATTAGCAGTTTACCCATGAAACCAGTCGTAACCTTAAGCGCAGTTGCTTCGTCAGTTTTGTTGTTGTCCTATATTAATGTTGGAGTTCATGTTCTAATATTGTTGCACTGAAGAACAAGAATCCTCCCCAAGCTTTAACGGTAAAATATTTATTTATAAAGATATTTGACATTTTAGTTTTGAATATTATTTCTGTTGATATTGTCGTTTGTGTATGATTGCTACTTTATGATATTGCCTATGTATAATGGTATGTGTTTTTTTCTATATATTTATTTAATTTGATGATGATTATAGAAGTGTTTGACGAAATTTGTGAATGAAAAGAAGATTATTGTAAGTGGAGTTGTGAGTGGGAAGCTGTGTCGTTTTATTGTGTTTTGAAAATTTTAAAGTGTTTGTGATTGGTTATGGGAACTGATTATATGATTGTTTATGAGTTAAATTGGGTGTCTTGGTTATGGAGTTGTTTGTTAGAAGAGCTCCTCAGCAGGTAACATGTTCTCCCTATATTGCTGCTATCAGTGTTTATATATGGACCATCTCTTATTATAATTTTTGTTATGTTGTAGATGCCATGCACTAGACACAAACAAACATGATTGAAACTCTACTGCCTCAGTGTATTGCCGTAACAGTTACTGCTGTAAGTATACAATCTATGCCTATTGGTGAAGGTGAAAACCTTTTCTTCATAGATTGCTTGATTAAAGGCATAGAATAAGGTATAATCATTCCAGAATTAAAACCTGGCTCATGATGTTCTGCCTTTTATTATTGTGGCATGCAATCAGGATGCTGAGAATTTACACGACATGTTACTAGCTGTTGTAGTTAAAGTTGGTAATTTGGGTACTTTATGACGTGTGACAATTAATCTTTTACCCAACGTATGTCTCTACTGGATTTTTGGCAGGTATGTCAGCCTCCATGTAATGGAAAAAGTGGTCTCCTAGAGCTGATTGCAAAGGAGAAAATATAAAGTAAGCGAGTTCAATGTTCCTTACTTTGCATATATTCATTGACATATTAGTATCTAAACAATTTTTAGACAAGATCAAATATTAAACATATTAACAAAGTGTTTAGCTGTAGAGCATTTTATGTACCCATCATGTAAACAAGGATATCTAAACAGATTATTAAAAGCTGGCCACACCCCAAATGTATGAGTTTTGCACTTTTTCGTTGTGGTCCAAATATGTGGATGATCAATAGTTTTAGAACATAATATGGGAAAAAAGTCTATCACAAGTGAAAAATTAGGAGGTGGGATGTGATATCATTTTCTATGGCCATGAGGTTAGCACGGAAAGCACGTCTTTGAACAACATGGCATACATAATGAAAATTTGAAAGAATAAGGTCTTCAGAACAAAACTATCGAAGTCGCTTAAATTCGTTCATGAGATTTGTAATTTGGGCATTTAATTGAATCTCAGGAAGTTGAATCAGACGGGGAATGTGGTGGTAGAATCAACAAGTAGAATCCATCTATTTGCCGGTGTGCAAATATGATGAGGATTAGCAAATTTGGCTTAAATTTTTTGCAAGAGGTTGTCATGTGTTCATGATTAGAAGTTAAAGCAATATGTTGCAATGCTCTTATTTTTAATTTGTTGAGGGGTGTTTAGTTGATGTAAGCAAAGGTTGTAAATATCGCTCGGCGGTACCGTGGCGGTCGACCCCCGACAAGCGTCATATCGGTCTTGGCGGCGATATAGCGGCGCCATGGCGGAGACCATAAATTATAAAGAAATTTATTTAAAAAAAATAAATATTAGCAATATTAATGTTTTTATTATTTTTAATTAAACGGAGTATATATTTTGTTATTTAATTATAAATCTTTATGATTTGTTCCACAAATTAAAACAAAATCAAGAAAATCAAAGTTGACCGGCGTGAATCTAAAAAAAACCCTAGATCTGAAGTTGACCGACGTTGACCGCCCCCCCCGCCATGGCTGATTTTGACCGCCAAGCTCCGATTTTGACCGCCATTGACCAAAACAGATAAGTTAGACCGATGTGGGAAATATCGCGGCGGTGGACCACCGCCAACGGCCATGGCGCCGCCATATCGGCCGCTATGGCCAATTTTTACAACACCGGATGTCAGGGACTTTTAACGGGTTTATGTGTTTTAGTTAGATGATGGAGACACAATATTTATTTGTATTAATTTTTTATTGTTGTTTGAATGGTAATGCTCGGTATAGACTTGGTGATATTTGGTTTATATGGAGTTTGAATCAATAGACAGTGTTGGTTGATATCTTTATCAGCACAATCTCTTATTAATAAAATGAGCTTTTTTTTTTAAATATAAGAATTTAATGATAGATATAAATTTTTTATCTTCAATGTATTCTTAAGAAATATAATCTTAATCACATTTTTTAATGTTGTAATAGTGAGCCTACCTCCAGACTAAGTGTATAATGGCCATCATGTTAATATTACGAATTACTTTTAGTGAAAAAAATCAAAATGGGTATAAAAGAAAATTAAATGGGTTGAGAGAACACATCTTTACCAGTTTATTATGCCAATTTGTACCCAATTCTAAGTATGGGTAAGCAAGTCATGTCCATTTATAATGAGAATGTGTCTACATCTTGCAATCATATTTCAAAAGGTGTATGCATGGGTTTTCTTACTATGTGTTAGTGTTTTGCTTACCTATTTAAGTTGTTATTAGTTTTAGTAAACCGATATTTATTTAGAGATCAAATGTTAGACGAAAATTCTTTATATATATTTTGTTTTCCTTTATCTCAAAGTTGGACCATGTGCGTAGAGAAGATGTTGAATTCATTTTGTTCCGATTGTGAGTTTACGTGTGATTCAAAATTTAACTCGCTAATGTTGAACATGTTAGGTAATAACCTGCCACAAGTAATGAAGTGTTAGTAGTACTCTTAACAGAAGACAAGACAAACAAAAATTTGACAGTGGGAACAATTATGGTAATGAAAATAGTTGATGAGTTTGTATGGTTTTGGCTACAGGTGAAAGAGGGGACCAGGGTTTTGAACATGAGGGAACTTGGTAACATAAGGAAGCGAGATTATTAGATGCGGGGGACCTATGATTGCGTGGTACTCATGTATATCTTATGGTGATATACTAATTTTTTCTTTTATAAGTCAATATTATATTTTGCCTTTGGATTTTTTAATGAAAATTAGTTGATCAAGTGTAACAAAAGGTCTAAACTCTGCCAGTTTTGGATAGGAATGTTGTGATGATTATGCTTATTATGTTTTGATTTGTGTGAATATAAGTTCATTAATCAATTTCGTGCTAAATCTATTTTAGGTATCTTATTTTAATTGGTATAACCACCACTATAAGTTGTGTTTTGTGATTTTGTTAATGCAAGTTTTGCTTAAAAATATGTTTTTAATATTCAAAGGGGAGGTGATTTGTACACTCACCAAATTAATTGGTACACTCTATTTTAGAGTTTTTCATCACTTTTACACATTTTTACTCTGTGAGGGTATAATTGTCAACACACTCTAAAATGGAGTATGCCAATCAATTTGATGAGTGTACAAATCACTTCCTAATATTTATGGTTTCCTCAGTATAGAATCAAAGCGTTCCCCTAATTTCATCATCTCAGTTTTGTTTGCGAAAATAACCATTAGGGGGTTTATTAAACCCGGATTTGCAGGAATACTTCTTGAAGATTAGGTTCATATCTTACTATATACTTGACAAGGACCAAAACTTACTATTTTAAAGCGAGCATGCAAAAAAAAAAAAAAAAAAAAAAAAAAAAAAACTTGTGTTTCAGTTAAATAGAAGTAATTAAGGGTGTTTGAGATTGCTTATTGAAAGTGTTTAGTATGCTTATTGTTTCTTGATGAATTAGATAAGACTACATATAGCATTGGTAATTAAAAGTGCTTTATCTGCGTATTGTGTTTAGGGTTTTTGAGACTTCTTTAGTTTAGTGCATGGAAACTCTTTTGAGTGTTTGGATACCCGGCTATGTTGCTTCCGAATTTGTTTTTAATAGATAAAAATAAGTCATTGAAAATTTTAGAAAAAACCTCGTGCGTGCACGGGCATTATAACTAGTTTATATAATAAAACAAAACCCTTGGGAATTTTTCATTTCAAACAAATTAATTCATACCTTACTGGGTAACTTTTATTTAAATATGATTTTTTAAATAAAAATATTTATTTGGGCAAATGGCACAAAAAGGCATCAAAGTTAGGGTCAATTTTCAATTAAGGTATTATACTTTTTTTCTTGCATAAAAAGGTACTCAACAAAAAAATTTGGCGAATTTGGGTTTTTTACTAACGCTCGTTAACTCACTTCGTTAGTATATTACATGTTTAGTCCTCGAATTTGTATAATAATTTCATGCAACATCCTTGTTCGGTAGCGAAGCAGACATTTTCAAAGACTTCGAGGACATCAGTCTTTTTCTTTTGCAAAATTTATTAAACAACAAACAATTCTTGACTTCTTGTTCCAAATTTACTTCTTGCAAAATCTATTAATCAACAAATAGTACTAATAATATTACTTTTTGTTCCAAATTTGAAAAATTCTTGACTTCTTTCGGTAACTTCTAGGGCTAATAATGGTGAAACAACTGAACTTTCATCATTGTGGCGATTAAACCCCTACGCTTTTTTCTCATTGGTTCGTTCCATAGACCTTTTTTGTCCCAAATTTCTTCTTGTACTCACGTAAAAAGCGAAACAAATGTCCAAAAATGAAGGGGTAAATCTTGAGCAAAAAAAAAAGGATACCATATATGCAAGTAGATACAAATGTGAAAACAAGTTAACTAAATCAATCAAACAAGTTAACTAAACCAACAAAGGTAGCGTTTGACCAATCTCCACCGGTGAAATCTTCCAAAACTTTATTGGCTTGTACAACGGCAAACGAGAATTCGCCAATGCATGTTTTTCTAAATCCTTACTCCATAAAAGATCATCATGATCATCGATCTGGAACCTTCACCCTTGTTAAATGCGAGCAAAAGACTTCTGATACATCAACTAACGAAACCCTAAACGCTCAAATTGGAGAATCTTGGGACGAAATGGAACAATTAAACTCTTGAGATAGCTTCCTTATACATCAACTAACGAAACCCCAACTCAATTTCAAAACCCTTTGATTTGGAAGAACCCTAATTTTCGAATTGGGTTGAAAGTGGATGAACTCTCTGTGTTTGTTTTGTTTCAAGCGGAATAGAAAATGAGTAGAGTTATACTAATATATGAAAAGATTTTGGAAAATGAGTTTTGAATATGTGATTCTTGATTTTTGTTCCTTGTGGAGATTTTGGTGGTCCACTAGTTTTTTTGAGTTCTCTCACCGAGCTATGGCGGAGTTGTAATGACCATGGTGGTGGATTAGATAGGTGGGTTTAGTGATGATTTTCGAGAGTGATTTGGGAGATTTTGATCGGTGTGTGTGTTTGTGATGGATTTGTTTCGGGTTGGATTTAGATCGTAGCGATTTATGTTTGTGGTGGATATATGAATTTGTGTTTGTGGTGGATATACGATCTAAACACATAAAACAATTGGAAATTTTTTTTTGGACATTGCATGAAATGATTATACAAATTCGAGGACTAAACATGTAATATACTAACGAAGTGAGTTAACGAACGTTAGTAAAAAACCCAAATCCGCCAAAAATTATTGTTGGTACCTTTTTATGCAAGAAAAAAAGTAAAATACCTTAATTGGAAATGAACCCTAACTTTGATGCCTTTTTATGTCATTTGCCCTATTTAATATAAAAACTCTTTTATATTTGCAATTTTAGCAAAATAATTCACAAAATCGTTTTTTATACTCATCTGTATCAAAAAGTGTCAAAAACAAATGGACTTCATTACTCATAGCTAATAGTTTTGGACCAAAGTGTATATTTAAAAAAAAAAGAAAAAAAAAGAAAACTATCTCCACAACCCCAGAGTTCCTGTGTATTCGATCCCTCCCTAAGCAACCACCACACACCCCTGAATCAAACCCTAAATCAAAACGATTGGAGAGCCATAATCGAATATTAAAATCTAAGTAATGGTATTTTAGTCAAAAAAAAAAAAAAAAAAAAAAAAAAAAAAACTAGATCCAAGGTACGGTGTTGGTTTGTATTTTTTTTTAATTCTCTTTGATTGTTGGATTACTTAAACTTTGATCATAATTTTGTCAATGCTGTTGAAGATAAGTTAAAAACGTATAAATCACTAAGACTAGGTTTAAGTTCTTAGGTATTGTTTAGTTGATAAAGCTGTCTTTTTATTATTTTATTTTATTTTATTTTTTTTAATTTGACTTTGTGTTTTGTTAAAGCTTTGCTTATATGGATCTTTTTTATTATTTAGTTTATACAGTTGTGAAGTTTGTTGAATTTAATGGTTGATTATTTTGAAGTTTTGATTCTTATAGCGTTCGGGCATAATAAAGGGGTGATTGGTGTGCTTTCTGATTGTGTTATTTCTTATAATCCCATGTTAAAGTTCAGAGAACAAATTTACACACATTGAGCTTGATTCACATGGAAATTAGATCTTCTTTCTTAGATACAGGTTTGATGGCTGGTATCACATCCTATTTGAAGTATAAAGAGGTTTTTTTTAGCTTACATGTTAGATATTAGGGGCAAACCTGCGCTTTTTTGTTGGACGAGAATGGTAGTTAATACCTATTTAGTTTCATGTAAGGTTAATAGGTTACTGAAAAGTGATTTTGTGATAATTTCCCCTTATTGTTGAGTTGTTCTTTCAAATTTCATTCTAAAGTACTTCAAAATATTGCTTGAACATTAGATCATCAAGTAGGTATTCATAGGTCGTGTATATAACAATATATAGAGCACATACATTGTTTCATGAAAATTGCGACAATGAATATACTATATAAAGTTGAGGGGGTGTTTGTTTCAACGTAATTTTGGGCTCTATGAGGTCATAGTTCATATGTTCTTGTGGTGTATTGTTGTTAGGGGAGCAGTGGTAGTGAACTATTTAGTAGCTCTGGAACTATAACATGGTTTAAGCAGCCACCTATTGCAGTCTAATTCATAAGTTTAGCACATAAACATATATCACCTATTGCGACTACAATCTCTAGCATTACTCTTCAAAAAAAATCAAATGCTATAAGAACATATATAGACCATTTATCATGACAGTGGAAATCTTGCCTATTGAATCACCTATTAAATATTTTTATGTTAAGGTGCATCATCCTTTTTCGTATTAGTCTTTGTTGGTTTACTTATATCACCTAAGTTTTATATTTATAGTTTTCATTTTCTTTTGACAGGACCCTCCTACGCAACTACATGTTGATGCTACGAGTGACACTAGAGTTGAAGTAGATAGTCATGGTATGGTGGCATTTACAATGACACGTGCTTTTGAAGTTAACCGATACATGCATATTTCTTTATTGCAGCTTTATTTTATGTCAATTGATATATACAACGATCAATGGTAAAATACTACGGTCATTCCCGCCTTCTGGCATTAACTGTCTTTCGCAATCGAGGTAAAAGATATGATCCCGTTTTCTACAGATTGTCTCTTTTAGATTTTGTGAAGGTAATATTTTGCAATTAAGGTGGCTCTTTCACCCCTTTATCAATGAATAGGTCAATTTTGGTTGTGCTTTATCTCCAAACGAGACATATAAATAAAGTTAGTAAAAAAAAGGCATGAGTCAAATGGCACTGTTATGTTATCTATTTTAAAAAAAATGGCACTTTAATCCCTTTCATAATAGGAAAGAGATTGTCTCAAGTTGAAAAAACAACTTGAGTCAAGTTGGGGAAGTATGAGCCATGGGATTTGATCCAATGGTTTTTATCAAAAGAACTTCTTTTGATTTGAGCCATTGGATCAAATCCAATGGCTCACAAACGTCCAACTTGATGCAAGTTATTTTTTTCAACTTGAGATAATCTATTCCCTTCATAATAAGGGCTATCGTTACACAGGTGATGTTTCAACTGTTACATTCTTTTTCGTGATTTGGTGAGTAATAAAAAGCATACGTTAACTCAGATTTTTACTCAAATTGTTTGTTGTAATAATAATTTGCAGGGTAACCCCTGAGCAGGTTTTTAACAATTCAATATGCAATGCCTTTATTAAAACTTTAAGTTTGTTAAATAATGTTGATTATTCTTGCAGTTTAAAGAAGCTCGGGAAACTGGTAAGAAGCTTAAATTTGGATGGCCTTGTGGTCATTGGTGGGGATTACTCAAATACAATGCTTGACTACCAGCAAAAAACATTTAGTATCTATATCTATACTACTTTATAAAGGGTTTAGGACTTTCTATATAAAGAAGTCTTAAAAATTTTAAGACAAAAAACATTTCTTTAATAAGAAAGATGCATACACACATAATTAAAAGCTTAGAAATTTAAGTGTCTTAAAAAACTTGTAACAACCCATATAATTAACAGCCCATTAAATCTAAAATTGTAACCACTCATTTCTTAGTAATAGCCCATTAAAATTAAGATTAAGACATGGTGTATAAATACCCGACCTATCCCAAAAAAAACAAACACGCCACCTGGTTTTTCACTTTCATGTCTTTCTTTCTCTCAAACCTTAATAAAACACTGACACCCGAGGCGGAGCTACGGAGGGGGCACGGTGGGCAAGTGCCCCCTCAAAACTTTCCGGCATAGTGTACTTTTTCGGAGACTTGAGTCTTTGTCGTCATTTTGCTCCCCTTACATGTCAAAGAAATAAAGTCAGCTAATCTAAAATCTATTGCTAAAAAAGAGGAAAAAAAGTATATTGCCGGAAAATAGCACAGTTGACGGAAGAAGAAAGTGGAACCACAAAAAAGAAAGGTTGATGAAGAAGATACTCTCTTCTTCTGTGGTCATGTGATGCATAGAAAATGGGATTTTTTTTTCTTTTTTCTTTTTCACCTTTTGTTATGATATGATATTATGATGTAGTCCGTAATAAACTAGGCATAAATTAGTTATTCTGTGTATCTTGATTTTTTTCTCAGTCCCATGTATACTTGGTACAGCAATACTTTTTAAGTTTAGGCACTTTGTCAATGTCTTGTTTTCTTATCGTAAAGTTTACACTTATTTTATTTTTCACACACTTTTAGTAGATATTGTAAACTTAATAAAAAAAAAGTTTTTATTATATGCTAATAATTTGTTTCCCTACAAGATTTATTAAACTTTACATGCTTAACTGTTTTTATTCATAATAACGAGTCTTTCAACAATTGAAATTACATTTTTTATAAAACGAGGAATTTTCTCACCCGACCATGCCACCTATCTAATATAAGATTCTCAGTTTCATTTGTCTTAATTTGATGTATTTAGTTGTTACTGTTTGGTAAAAAAAGAAAAACGACACTCTTGCACAAACAAACAAAAAATAATGTGTAATTTTATATATATTTAATGCTTACTTGTGATTCTTTTTTGTGATTTTGAAAGTTTGAACCACAAACAAACTTAACCAGAACCATATAATTTGTCTAAAATACAAAAGTCGTTGATACCTTTAAAGCAAAAGAAAAGAAGAAATCACACGGAGAGTTGACACATCGAACCTTATCGAAAACTATACACAGGTTCCGTGCGGCTAGGCGCGGTTATTCGTTTGGACCTTATGTTTCCAAGATGCTACTTATGTTCCTTTCTTTCGTTTGGACCTTATGTTTATTTGTATATCAAATAGTTTGCATTGCTATTGTTTAAAGTTATTTTAATTTAAATTATCGCCGTAAAATATAGTTACAGGGTACCCGCCGCCGCATCGCGCGGGTACCTTGCTAGTGTTATATTATGTCTGTATTAAATCCAAGTTCTACATGTTTCAATGTTTGTCAACAAATAGATAATCGTTCATATGGATTTTTATTCATTTTCATATTTATTTTGTATGGCCAGTGACTTGAAAACTCGGATTATTGGATGCCCAAGACCATTGATGGTGACTTGAAGTGCAAAGAAGTTCCAACAAGTTTTTGATGTCACACTGTGTGCAAGGTATTAATCCACTCAAAAATTACTACACCAAATTGCACAAAGCGTATTCTTCATATATTAAAAATATATATAGTTAGCATCGGCAACCCCTGGGTCTGCTACATTTCACGGTTGTGGGATCTTTTGATCGACTGCTACTATAGAAGTTAGTCTGTTTGTAGTGCTGATTATACGCAATATAATGCTTACACAGATAGATTCAACTCCATATAATATATCCCCTTTTACATGAAAATGTCTACTTTTGAGATTTTACATGAATTTGTTAGCTGATACTTAGTCTTCTATAAAGCGAGTCGTTGTGTCATTTTAGGTAGGATATTATCGCTAGAGTTGAGATCCATGTAAAACTCATATTTGTCATATAACCAATGAACCAATCATAGCCATCCATTTTTTATCCAAATTAATAAAAAATCATTTTCCACCTTTTTTTTAAAACAACATATCTTGCAAACGGTAAATCTTAAAGCTACAAAAAATACACCATCGTAACGAGAATTAAATTATCTTTCTATAGATATGCATTGTTATATACTTTCGATGAAGTTTTTTTTTTTAATTTCGCCCAGAAAAATCACACGTGGTTTGTAAAAATCACATGTGATTTTTATGTGATTCGTAAAAATCAAATCACATGTGATTTTTACAAATCACGTGTGATTTTTCTGGACGAAATTTAAAAAAAAAAGTTCGTCGAAAGTATATAACAATGCATATCTATAGAAAGATAATTTAATTCTCGTCGAGATGGTATGATTTTTTTTTGACGTAACGATTAACGGTTTGTGAGATATTTATTTTTTAAAAAAAGGGTGAATATATTTTAATAAAAGAAATGAGTGGCTATGATTGGTTGATTGGTTCTATGACAAATATGAGTTCTATATTGAACTTTTCTCAGCAAATTCCAGAGTATATTAGACCATTTTACAATTCTTTTAGACGAATATGCCGAAATTGAAAAGAAAATGGCTAAAAAGGGATACCAAATACTGTTGTTGCTTCAAATGAAGCTGTACATATGATTACCATTCTTCAACATGTTTAATGCATGTGTTTAAGCGTCACAGCGGAATGGGACACGTGTTAATACTCCTGAGCAATGATGTTAAAGAGGAAACTCTATCCAGCTACTGCAAAGTACTTACTTCAAGCTCGCAATAAATGGGATGGGGGTGTCCAGGATCTTGCCCAGGTATTATCATTATTACCTAACTTACATTTCACCTTTGCACACTTTATAGTCGCTTTCATTCAACCTTGATAACGTGAAACTAGACGTTGTGTGATTTGATGTTATTTTTCGGAAACTGGTGCAGGGATACAGTGCTATGGGTTTCTGTTGCGTCTGCGATAAGAAAATTGACTGTATTTTACAATCTAGAGACTTATTACTAATTTAAGACATTTTGTAATCGAACATTGTATGTATTTTATATTTCTGTAAGCATGATCGATGGTGGTACTTTTTATTTTTTGTGTCTTGGTTCATTGGTGTGCCAAGTTAGTAAATTCAATTAGATAATCCAATTATTTTTGGTTTGTAATGACATATTATATTCATTTATTTATTTGGTATTTACAGATGAAGAGAAAACTCAAGTTTATTTGGGAGTAAAGAGGTATTCTTTTTGTGAACTACAAGCAATGGATAGTTTTAGTAATAGAAACATTTATCGACAAAGTGGATTTGGTAAGTTCTATAAGGGACGGTTAGCCAATAGTTGGTGGCTGTAAAAGGACTCGAAAGGATGATTTTTGGTTTCACCATTTCAGCTGTGTCGTGAATTACATAAGGTTACATTCCTTTTCTTTCTTGATGTGTTCAATAAATATGTCAGTATGTTTATAATTGATTTACACTTAGAAGTTTTTCAAAAGCTGAAAGGCTATAAGCTTAATCTGACTTTCAAGTTTAAGCTCCTATAAGCAAAAGGTAAAGTTTCACTTGAGCATGTTTAAAGGCCTCAATAAGTTCCATTGATGGTATTAAGTTATGGCAAATACACTTTAAACATAAACCACATTAAATGATTTATGTTAGAATTTAAATTACAATGGGGTTAAATTACATTATTAAAAAAATTAGATAAAAACCCCACGCGTAATGAACTTGTAAAAACAAGTCATTTATGTTACTTAACTTATAAAAAAATATGCTTTCAATTTACTCGATTAACACTAAAATTATAGAAGTGAATCATGTTGGTTTAATGGACAAAATATTAATAGATGTGTGTTAGGATCGAACTCGAGACCTATGCGATTGCACGCGTTGCGTATGAGATTTAATTATATTAAGTCACAAAATATTTATATGGTCGAACTAAGAAAAACGAGGGGGTTGAGTGTCGAGTTTTAAAACTTAAGGAGGTGCTTGCAATGACTTGTTGGACAAGTTTTAATGCTATATAAACACACCCTTTGTCTCATTCGATGGGAGAGAGACGATCGACACAGACATGAATAACAACTCCATTGCATGATATATTAATCCAAAAGTCAATTGCATGTATACATGTGTGACAGTGTATTATCCAATTGCTAAATTCGGTTTAATAATGATTATCAATTCATGCGCATGATTTTATTGAATAGTCATATGCATGAATTTATAATACATGTGTGACAGTATTGGTTTCATGAATATTTAATATGCATGATAATGTCAAGCACATGCATATATTCATGTATTCATTCCTTGCATATATGTATTTGACAGATGCAAGCAAAAGGTTTCGTATATATATTTACTCGTGACTTGAACTAGCATTCTAATTAAATCGCTATCAATACGCGCGTACATGATCGTAGAGAAATCCTATTTTGGATTTTGGTGATTTACACTATTCGACTTTATTAAGTCGACTAGCACTCAAACCCTTAATTGATAATTAGGGTTCATCTTAATTGCTAGTTTGTGGATTTGATTCTTGTTCGGCTAGAATCAAGTAAGGTACGCATACTTTATTCTTTAGTTAATTAATTATTCATTATATGTTCTTATACGCTTCCGCATGTGTACTTGATGTTTATTGTTTATATTTATGATTAGTCATGTTATATAATTCCAACAGTGGCATCACGAGTGATTGGTTTTAATGAGTAATTAATTACTAAACGCGTAAATAACAAATATTGTATGTTGTTAGATATGATTATTCTATGGTTTTGGTTATGATTATGTAAACCATAATTTTAGGGTTAGGGCTTTTGCCCTAATTTGGTTTTAAAATTTTTTATGGATCGAATTAAAAAAAAAATTATATGGGTCGAAACCCTAATTTTTTTTAGTCGATTGTTTTTAAAAATTTTTTTAGGGTTTATTATAATTGTTATGTTATCTATATCGAAACCTAGAATTAATATATTTGTTACGTGATAAATTCATGAATAATTTGTTAAGTGTCATGGAATTTTGATGTGCGATCTTGTGACTATTTGTATAATTGTTATGTTATATCCATGATCATACATGCATGTTTGTCATGGATTGTTGCTTGAATATTGTTTAATTATTAAGATATTTTTATCACATGTTTATTTACGATAAATCTTGAATTGGGGAAGACTCCAATTATATACATTAATGAATCAATTATGTGCAATTTGGTATATCATTAATTATGGGTTTACGCAATCGATTCGTCGATGTATGTGGCTCACTTTCAATTGGGAGAGTGAAAGCCCTATTAATATATACATTAATTTAACCTAGACATTGATTATTAATAGGGTTTTATCGAATAAGTTGCATGTGGCTACTTGTTTACACGTATAAATTGTTTATTATGTGCGCATTGTTTTTTAGTAGTTTATTTTTTATTTGTTACTTGTTTGTTTATTATGTTAGGCAGTTTTAAGCAAAGGGTAATTTTGAATAGAAAATAATACGGACTAAACAATGGCGAAATTTGATTTGTTTTGGAAGAGTTAAGTTTTCAATAGTTTAATTGATTGGTGACTTTGGTACAAATGGTGCGAACGGCTCACCCACTAGAATGAACTATAAAGGGTTAATAAAGAAGTGCGCACAATCACACCGAAAGGATGTCTAAGGTTATGCTTTTGCGCTTACCTGGTCCTCTGCCCCCTGTCAGTTCGAGTGGAGCTACTAAGTAAGCCATAAATGTACAAACTCATCTTAAGGGCGAATTAGTTTTACCCGAAACACTAAATGTTTACACTTATGCAAAAGTACGGTATAATGGATGATAATTAACACTAAATTCCTTGATTGGTGAACCCAATACCTCATTCAAAACTTTGATAATTTGATCTTTATGAATTGGTAATAAAAAGTTTTTTATTAAAATTATGCTACAAGATGAATGCATGACATCTTTGTACATCTTTGATTTGACCACATAAAATCAAAACTACTACCCTTTTAAATTAAGTTATATGCCATCTAATTAAAATGAACACTTGAAGTTGCAATTTATGTCATGAGAGTACTTGGCTAGATTGTAATGGAGAGGTAAATCTCTATGTAAAGTGAGACCTTACATGGACATATTTGCAGTTCTTTAAGTTAGACACTTAAGTTGAGCAGGAAGTGAGACTTGGACTCAATGGCATAAGATGGGATGAAACATGTTTATATTTGCAATAGCGTTGGAAAATATAAATCCCATAATGATCTAGGAATTGGAAATTGTTTGCCAATTATTTTTCGACAGATTACCCTATTATGTGCTTTCGTTACTAGCAGATCAACTGATGTAATGGAACTACGATAATTTGGATCCTAGTTTTCGAGAAAATTCTATGGTTATATGAATATTACCTTGGGTATTTTATTTTCTTGAAAAGTTTAATTATCGAAAATACTAAAATTGAATTTTGAAAATTCTTTAAATGTATTAATGCAACATTAAACCGTAAACATAGGTTATTCATGTATTGATAAATTGATCTACACCTGTAAGGGTTTTTTGGTAGAGTCAACTTTGCTAAAAGAATAAACCTAGTCCTTTTTTCATAAGAAAGAGTGAGATTCAATCATATTCCTTTTCATGAATGAAGAAAGGTATGATAGGGCAATTAGAATTGTCTAAATTCTAAATACGTAACTCGTAAGCAAATTTTAATAGTTAAGAAAATTGCATATTTCTGAGTTATTAAATTAGAAGCTAGATTATTTTACTGCAAAATTGGTAAAAGACAAACTAGCATATTTTATGTAATTGTTATGCTTTGACCATTTAAAAGTACTACTTACAATTGTTAGAATAGTAGAACTATTAAGAAAGAAATTGCATGTCCAATTTTTCAAGTTAATAGCATTGATGGATAAATTCATCATCTACATAGTAGAATACATTATTTTAAGTACATAAGTAATTGTTATGTATGGACTTTCTCAAAGGTGTAGGGAAGGAAATAGAACGCTATTTTCTTTCACTGGTTAATGCAACACTTACAATGTTGTCAAATCCGGTGGGAGTATTTTGTTCTTATTACTGAATAAGGAATTAATGTAATGATCTCTAATTCAGTGGGAGTTACAAGCTTTGTCATATTGATAGTAACCCAGATTATCTCTAGAATGTCTTAAGATAATTATTTTCCACTTGTAGACACTTATGTTTTCAAGTATAGTCATGTACGTTTCCTTATTAGACAATGAAGTGGTTCTACATCTACTAGTTATACTAATATCAATGACACAATCATATTAGTCACATAAACAAACATATGTTGTGTTGTTTATCTGCTACATGATGTTGTTCCATGCACAAGTGGGAGAAATCTATATTGTGTGTAAGGTATAACATATAAGTATATGATTTAACGATTTCTCTTGACTGCAAGGTAAGAGACTAACATTCTAATATAACTTGTACATATCTAATTCAAGAAACACTTGGTGTTGCAATTTACGTCATGTGAGAACTTGGTGAGATTGCAAACAACAAAGTAAATCTCTATGTGAAGTCAGACATTGCATGGACATATTTGCAGTTTCTAAATTAGACAAGTATTTAGAACATGTGTCAAAATGATATATAAGACTACTTCAAATTAGATATTTATATATTATTAGAATGACATAAATAAAATAATCTAATACTTCTTCAATTTGTTTATTTATGTATTTTGGAATGACATAAATGAAAGATAATGTAGTCCTACATTATTGTGAAGTAAACAAATTAACTTGAAATTACTATTGAAACCAAGAGTTGTGTTCATAATTACTTTAGTTAAACATGTTTATGATTCATTGTAAAGACGTAAACATAAAGTCTTTTAAGACTTATAATAAAGTAAGACGTTAACTTGTTATGTTTTTTAATTAAGACATATACAAGAAGTCATTGAGTTGATCAATGATTTATAACGTATAATGGGATTATAACAATTTATGTTTTCTTGATGAAACATGGATATGAAGTGACTTGGTTAAAAGTACTTGTGTTATAAAGCATGCAATTGGCTTGAAAAGTCTATTATACCATTAAGTTGACTTAGTTGGTAAATAGGTAAGCCAAAAAGAAATATGTTTATCTTATATATTGTTAGATTGTCTTACAATATTAAATTCTAATGAATACCACAAGTTGATGGTATGTTCAGTTAGGAGGATCAAACTCTATTTGATTTGTTTGATTCAAGATAACCATAACTTCTTTCTTAAAAAATAACAAGGTTAGAAAATTGTGTATGGATTGAATATACTCAATATGACTCCAACCTAGAAGATTAAAAAAACACCATTTTATTATGGAATGTGATGAATCACATTAAGTTTTTAAATTGAAGATTCTGAATTTGTTAAACTACTTATGAATAGGTCATTAACAAACTTAAGTCAGGAATTATCAATGTGTATTTGTAATGTCCCAAAAAGAGAACAATGTAGTTTTGCTCTAACTGCTAAGTATATATAGATAGTCTATATATTACAAAAGGCAAGTGGGAGTTTTTTTTATCTTGAAAGATAAAATTACAAGATACATAATCTTCTAAAACACACTAGTAAATATCATGATGAGGTTAGACATGTAAATGATAGACCTCATGATGATGGAATTTTCATTCATAGATCGCAAGGATATCTCGGATATTTGACTTATATCTTTGAGAAATATGAGTTCTGGGATTATAGTAAACCCGATAATCATTATGATGGATTATCAAATATTGAATTGGGTAAATTACTCATACTATGAATGTTAAAGATGTTGTCCAAAAAGATAATCAATTTTGGAAATTTGGTTTATCTTAATAGTTAGACTAGATAATGGAAATGAGTTTCTTCAAAGAGATGAAAAACCCTAGTGGTTTGAATTTCTATGTAGAAATCATATGGACAATATTGTACACATATTTAATGCATGTCTTATGACAAGATTATTAATCATACTTAAGCTATTAATTATGATTGAATATTCTTTTCTAGACACATTAAATATATAAAGATGATAATGGTCATACTTGTTTTCATTAATATGAAATATGACAATGGAATATCAAAACTCTTTCCTGAGAAATTACTTGAGGGAAGACGGTAAGTAATCGAAAGTTTTTTTGAATTTATATAATCTTTGGAAGTGTACGAAGTGCAATAATTCATGAATGGATAAATGCATGCATCTATGAAATTATTCTTATATTTAATTATTAAATTCAAGTTTTGATTTATAATTGAAATAAGATAAATTTTAAGTATTCCTGAAAGCTAGTGGGAGTAATATGTTAAGATTTTTAAATCTTATATGTTGTATAACATATAGGAAGTAACATTCCTTGTAAGCTAAATGTTAAGTCTTAGACTGGAATGAAACTTCATTGTAAGATTTAAGAATTAAAACATATAACCTTGGAATATATGTTTATTATTAATAAACATGTGCAGTAAAATAAATGATTCTAATAAAACATGATATATCATTTGGGAAATTGATAAATATCTTTTGATAAGATAGAACATGAATGAAATCTAAGTTTGACATGTAGATTCATCATGTACATCATGTATTATTCAAATTGTTGTATCATTCTTGAATGATAGATGATTTGACAACATTAATATCTAACTAAAAGTTATTAGATAATTTGTGTAATGAATATTCTAATAGAATTACATCCTCAGCCTGGAATTGCTCCTTGATTCTATGGATGAACAATATGTCAAATGTTGTGCAAATTGTCATCAGCTTTAAACTTGAAAGTTAGGAAAGCATCAAACATTACACAATAAGATATTACAGTTTACGGAGTTTTAATAAGCATATTGTTGTTTGTATACAATGATACTGGTTTAATTGAGATGACACTCAATACTAGTCATGGTAGGATTTCATCCTTGTTAATAGCCATGTGAACTAGTGGTGCTTACTAATAGCACAGTTGCATTATACATTAAAAGAATAAGAATACTTTAAACTTTAAAATGTTTGAAAGTTTAAATT
Organism: Chrysanthemum lavandulifolium; assembly: GCA_022545495.1. Taxonomy (NCBI): domain Eukaryota; kingdom Viridiplantae; phylum Streptophyta; class Magnoliopsida; order Asterales; family Asteraceae; genus Chrysanthemum; species Chrysanthemum lavandulifolium. The sequence goes on from CM040238.1 coordinate 274,086,413, forward strand.
GTCATAAATTGGTGATAGAGGATGTCACACACTTTATGAATTACTATGTGTATTGGTGAATGCACACATACAAGAACTTCATTAATTGAATTCTTAAAATAAGTATTCTCAAAATTATGATAGATCAAGTTGGTTGATTTATGCATTGTCAACAAGTATGATTGTCATTACTTAAGGCATAATTCATGAACTGGAGTTTTCATGCATTGATCTATTTGGTATTTGGATAAGGGATGTTAAACAATTATTATAATAAATCAAATACTTGGTATGTTTGATTTTATAATATATTGTATCCTATATTTGCATGTTTAATCCGTGAATAAATTTATTTATTCTAAATCGTCCGTTGTCAATTAATGATATGGGAGTATCATTAAACTAAGACAAACCTGAGAGATATGGTAGAATGTACTTGAAAGTATATTGATGAGAATGCATACCAATTTCAGATGATATTCAATGAATTGAATATAGGACTTATCCCAACTACATAATTTACTTTGTGGATATTGTTATAAGTAAATTATGAATAGTTATCCTCAGACTTGAGATACCGGATAAGTGTCATGAATGTAGTGCACTTACGTGGAACAACTTAACGCTATAACGAATCGGTAGTCATAAGGGTTGTTTCTGAAGTGTTGCAAAGTTCGTGGGTTATTCTCGTAGTCAAGATAGAATTTGTTCCTTCAAATTTATTTTGGAGTTTAATCTTCTTGGGCCCTCGTAGGGTTGACAAGATGTTTGTGTGGCCACACCCAAAATCTCCCGAATATGTTCGAAGATTTGGTAATCTTGCTCAATCACTAATAACGAGAAACAGAATGGTTGAATAAAGAATGACTTAATTCCATATCTTTATTTTACATGGTATTAGAAACAAAAGGATAATAATAATGAGAAATCATTAAAAGGTTTTCCAGGAGCCTTGCTCGAGTTGTACTAGAGGCATCGAAGTGTTGCTAGACGCTAACCGATGTGATCACTCTATTAAGATATGTCCAAGTGGGAGCTGTTGTTTTAATGGACAAAATATTAATAGATGTGTGTTAGGATCGAACTCGAGACCTATGGGATTGCACGCGTTGCGTATGAGATTTAATTATATTAAGTCACAAAATATTTATATGGTCGAACTAAGAAAAACGAGGGGGTTGAGTGTCGAGTTTTAAAACTTAAGGAGGTGCTTGCAATGACTTGTTGGACAAGTTTTAATGCTATATAAACACACCCTTTGTCTCATTCGATGGGAGAGAGACGATCGACACAGACATGAATAACAACTCCATTGCATGATATATTAATCCAAAAGTCAATTGCATGTATACATGTGTGACAGTGTATTATCCAATTGCTAAATTCGGTTTAATAATGATTATCAATTCATGCGCATGATTTTATTGAATAGTCATATGCATGAATTTATAATACATGTGTGACAGTATTGGTTTCATGAATATTTAATATGCATGATAATGTCAAGCACATGCATATATTCATGTATTCATTCCTTGCATATATGTATTTGACAGATGCAAGCAAAAGGTTTCGTATATATATTTACTCGTGACTTGAACTAGCATTCTAATTAAATCGCTATCAATACGCGCGTACATAATCGTAGAGAAATCCTATTTTGGATTTTGGTGATTTACACTATTCGACTTTATTAAGCCGACTAGCACTCAAACCCTTAATTGATAATTAGGGTTCATCTTAATTGCTAGTTTGTGGATTTGATTCTTGTTCGGCTAGAATCAAGTAAGTATTTATACTTTATTCTTTAGTTAATTAATTATTCATTATATGTTCTTATACGCTTCCGCATGTGTACTTGATGTTTATTGTTTATATTTATGATTAGTCATGTTATATAATTCCAACAAATCCTTCCAATAAATTCAGTAATCTAGATGGCAATTTTGAAAATTTAGTAATTTAGCGAAAGTTTCTTTCAAACTTTAGTAATTTCTTTGTATATTAACCATTTTATGCTCTAACTATCATGCTACATATTTTACTATCTTTTGAGAAAAGCAATGTCAATTTAGTGTGGCACTCATTTTGTACTTGTCTTAGTTAACAAATATGTGTCGATTCAACGGTTCAACCTAGCCGCAACATATTTGAAAGTAGAACCTTATGGGTTAAGATTCTCTCAAGTTGATATCAACATGACCAGTAACGTTCTCTCACAAATAAAACAGTGGGGCCAACCGAGGGACCTAATTTTCTTTTTAATTGTGAGGGGAACATTACCGGTCATGTTCAAATCAACTTGAGAGGATCTCAATCCTAAACTTATACCCATTAACTAAATAAAATATAAAAATCCGCAACAACGCGCGGATTAAGATTACACCTATTTATAAACCATTATCTTGGAGTGAAAGTAATAAAAATATTAAGACTTTTAATAAAATGAAAAGTGAGTGTATGGCTATAGCGTACACAAGCTTGAGTATAGAACCTACCAAAACTAAAAATACACCGTTGGTCCCTAAACTTGTACCAAAGCGTCACAGTGGGACAAACCTTGCCCTTTTCATCGCTGGAGGTCCAAAACTTGGGTTTTTAATGCCAAGGAAGTCCCTTGACCACTAATGCCAAAGTCAATGTCTGATTTTTATTATGTAGTCGAGGGTATTTTAGTCCATACACATTTATACTTTTGTTTCTTTACATTTGATTTTGTCAGATTCCTTGTATCTTAATACCTTGTTTCTTCTCTTCTTGTTTCTAGTCTCTTCATCAGATGGATCTTTCTTCATAAACTGATTAGATCATATGGCATCATTCAATAAAGAATAATTATTTTGTTGAATCAAATAATGCTTCATGTCAGCAAATGATACCTGAACGCCATATGATATATAATTGATTTTGGGTTCTCTTACAACATTAAACAACACTTACAAATTCACAATTTTTCACAGGCTGCTCGTGTTGAGGAACAACACCAATACATGTCAGATGATCACAAGTCATGGGAGCTTGTGCAACAGTTTGATGATCAAGTTTATCCTCCTGATATGGAAGAGTACCAATTTGTTGATAATTTATTTAACATTGATCAGTACAATGGTAATACTAGTGGTGACTGGTTATCTTCACCTGAAGAGAACCAAATGCTTCCATTTGACCCGTTCATTGACATTGACTTTGACCTTGACCCTGACACTTTCTTGATGCCTGATGAAAACACAGATGATCCCATGATGATCCAAATGGAGGATAAGGATCATACAATGGAAAATGGTGTCGATGATGGGCTTTAGTTAGTCCACTTCCTATTAGCATGTGCAGAGGCAGTGGGTTGTAGGGACACACAATTAGCCGAAACAATTCTCTCTCAAATTTGGCACTCAGCCAATCTGGTAGGCGATTCCTTACAAAGGGTATCTTATTGTTTCGCCACCGTATTAAAATCAAGATTATCCCTTTTACAGACAAACATGAATGCAAATGGTACCATTTGGGTAGGAGTAATGCTTCCAACAGATGTCACCAGGGAAGAAAAAATCGAAGCTTTCCATTTACTTCACCAAAACACACCATACATCGAATTCGGCTTCATGTCAGTAAATGACACCATAGTACAAGAAAATAACGCTTTCTTAGTTTTTTGATAAACTACCTCGCACATAATACCTGAACGCCATATGATATATCATTGATTCAACCAATAATGCTTTCTTAGTTTTTTTGATAAACTACCTTTAGCATGTTTTCAAAGGGTAAACAAAATAATTATTCTTTATTGAATGATGCCATATGATCTAATCAGTTGATAAAGAAAGATCCATCTGATGAAGAGACCAGAAACAAGAAGAGAAGAAACAAGGTATTAAGATACAAGGAATCTAACAAAATCAAATATAAAGAAACAAAAGTATAAATGTGTATGGACTAAAATACCCTCGACTGCATCACAAAAATCAGACATTGACTTTGGCATTAGTGGTCAAGGGACTTCTTTGACATTAAAAACCCAAGTTTTGGACCTCCAGCGATGAAAAGGGAAAGGTTTATCCCACTGTGATGCTTTGGTACAAGTTTAGGGACCAACGGTGTATTTTAGTCTTAAAATTATAAAGACCCTTGTGTTTCTTTATCTGATTTCTTCTCTATATATGTTAAATCCTTATTCCTTGTTAAATCCTATCCCACTTGAAAATCACAGCTTATTGGTATATCCCCAATTCGAAATTTGCCTCATTCTTCTCTTACTATGGGAGATTACTCAATTATATATGTTAATTACATACTCTGGTGGAATTAATTGAATCAATTTAACTATCTTTTTGAAAATAGTTTGTGTCAATTAGAGTTGATTCCATTAATGGGTATTTGGAATTGCCTCTCTTTTCTGAAAATCATATTTAATTCTAATATGCAAATCCAAACACTTAGTAGTGGCAGGTAATTTATCTCAAATACCTGCAGCCAATTCTTGCAAGTAACTCAGAAATTCCATTAGTTTTAGAGTTCTTGCAGCGGATGAAATTAGAACCAAAGAAGGTAAATATATCAGTGATAACCAAACTAGTAATGCCTTCAAGTTGAATGAACAATTTAGATCTATGATTGTTTGCGTGTATGTGAATGAGTGAAAGAGCTATGTGATTAGTTCACATTCCACTTGGCATTCAGCCATTCAGGATATAAGTTCCACAACTAGAGTTCAGATACTGAAGTATGACAATTGGCAGTTAGGTAATACTTGCTATGACTATGACATTGTTACTTCATCAATAAGATAAAACAAAGACAAGAAGATGCCACAGAAGTTACAGTTGCTTTCCAAGAGCGAAAAACATATGAGGGTCCGTTCGAAACGTGGTTGACTGCCACAAATTTGAAATTATGGTTTAATGTTTTTTAAGCTTCACATACACGGATATATTCTTTGTGTAACTTGTAGTGTCTTATGAAGAAGATTAAAGGTGTAATAGAATTCGAATACTCCTGTACTAACACTTTTGTGGTATAATATAATCAATTAGCTCATTGTTCATGAACTCATGTTACACTTCACGTCAAATTACACATGACTTTGGTATTACCCACTTTGTTACTAGTAGCTTTCAATATAGAGTGTCATCTTTATTTCTTGTATGTCAAAAGAATTCCAATTGCAAATAGTGTTGGTTTGGTTATTCGCCCAGCTGCAGGTAAGATAATCAGTAGCAATGCAATACCACTAGGTGGTTACCGGATATCACTTGAAATCGTGTAGTCACTTTCCAAAGTAAACTATTCGACCCTAATACCTAGGTATCACGAATATCTACTTGGGATAAGACCAAATGTTTCTTATTGAATTAGGCACAAATCAATAACCCTTTGCTTTCAAGTATTTATCGTTTTCTGTTTGTTTCTCCTGGTTTCAGTGTTTTTTTTTTCATGCTGATGAAGTCCATCTCTATTTATAGTACAGAATGCTCACTCATAGTCAATGGACATTATGAATGATTAACGGTCAATTAATCACCCATAATAAGCCTCCATTATCATAGGAATAGTGGTTACATGACAAATTAAACGTGGTCATAAAGCAGTCATAACAGTCACTTGAATGAGTCAAAGCTGTTACAAATTAATCACTGCAACACTACCAGTAGAAACCATTACACTAGCAGCAGGAATCAGAATACTACAAGTAGGAACCATCAATCACTACACTAACAGTAGTAACCAATACACTAGCAGCAGGAACCAATACACTACCAGTAGGAACCATCAGTTACTACACTAAAAGTAGTAACCAATACACTAGCAGTACTAACCACTATTATTGAGTCAGGGTGTTCAGAGACCTCATGGGTGTACACTCCGTACCTCCTTACCCAAAATCAGGTGTGAACTAATCCCACAAGTGCACTAAATTTTCCAACAAATAGATCTAACATAACTTCTAGTTAATATGCAAAATAACAATATTTTTTCTCCAAAAAAGAAAACTAAACATTCGATAATTACATAAGCATCTCAGTCTTTTTATTGAATGCAAGCGGCCTTCTTTTTTGTACACCCATTGATGATCATGGAACTCACAAGGTCACTATTTATAAAGAAAAACACCTCTTAGCATTTCAACAAACTCCCACCATTAACCAAATTTTTTTCACTTATCTCATGAAACTCATCTATAATAATACTTAGAGTGAGACCAATCAAGGTTTTCAACTTGATTTACGATACTTTAAAGTTATTTATTAGAAATTAATATAACACCATAGAGCAGAGTACATGTGCAACATGATTTTTCATATACAATTCCATTTAACTAGTGTGAATGTGTGATGCTGTTTATGTGTTTTGTCTAGTGTTTTCAGCGATTAATTATCGGAATACAATTAACCAGTTTGAATGATAAAAAATTGATACATTACAAAACTTAGAGTGAAGACTGATTATTACTAGTACCGATCTTACAAAAGAGAAAAGCAATTTGATTGCAATTAGGATTCTGGAAAGGACTTGGTAATCAATGAAAGTGAAATGTTAAAACTTGACGTACATTGCTTTTTGAGGATCAGATATGTGGTTTGGTTGTGTTTTTAAACAAAACGACTATGTTTTATCAAGTTCTATACCCAATCCTGTGTACACTGTTGGGTTTTACTAATCATAGCAATTATAGAAAACAAGTAAACATCATTAAAGCATGCAACGGAAGTAATAGGAATAATACTTGTAAATTAATTAACCAAATTAAAAGAACATGCGTACCTTTTAGCAAATCAAGAACACATGATATCAAGAACAATGAACAAACCCTAAAACTAGGGTTTATAAATTTTGACCCCTTTTGGTCGATTACCAAGATTACCCACAAACACAATTGTATTTGTTCTTCGTTCTTGTACACACGTATTAGTAGCGAATCAGTGTGAAAAGCTAGGTTCTTGAATCACAAATAAACCAAACACTTGTTTCTTGTAGTTGGAAAATCGAATCCCTTGGGTGGGGATGGTATACGATCGGCCAAGGACAAGAGGAGAGGAGAGGATAAGAAGTTAGGGTTCTTTGGTGATCCAAGATTAGAATTATGAATACAAGGGGTTTGTATTTATAGGTATCTAATAACTTGGTGATCAAGAAAAGCTCTCCTTTGGGCTTTTGAAACCCACGACCAACCATAAGAACCCAAGAGGGGTTCTAGATCCTTCTTGTCCACTAATTTCATCTCTAGTCCTTTTAGTTTATATTTAACGACCGTTAGTCTAAACTCGTTAAATATTAACATTCGTTAAGTGTTTATTTCATGACTAAATAATTAATAATAACATTTATATATTACTTATTCTAAACATTGATTCTCATACATAATGTGTGAAATCCCGAAGTCTCGAGTTCGAATCTGGTCATACGTATATTAATAATTATCCATAAACCTTTCAGCTCCCACTTGGATATTACTTAATATAGTAATGACATTGGTTTAGTTTAGCTTAACACGCCAACGCCCCCAGATCGAATCGAGTATAATCTCCTGGAAAAACCATTTAATGATTCGTCATTTTTACTTATCCTTTTACTTCTAATACTTCATTAACTGTGAATATGGATCGAGTCATTTCACAAGTTAATATTTTGTTTCTCGTTATATCTGATTGAACAAGATTACCAAATCATCTGAACGTATTCCAGATAAATCTTAGGCAAGGCCTTACAAGCATCTTGCCAATCCTACGAGGGGCCCAAATAGTATTATGCTTTGAAACAAATTCAAAGGAGCAAATTCTCTTGACTACAAGCAAAACTCATGAACTTTGCAACACTTCTGAAAATAGCCCTTATAACCACCTTTTACGGATAGCGTTAGACTATTTCACACAAGTGCACTACATTCATAACAATTATTTGGTATCTCAAGTCTGAGGATAAATATCCATGATTTACTTAATGACAAAGATCCATAAAGTACAATCATGTTAAGTTGGGATCTGTCCTATATTCAATTCATTGAATATCATGTGAATTTGGCATGTCCCACGCATCAATATACTTAAAGTATATTCTACCAAAACTCAGATTTGTCTTAATTAAATGATATTCCCACATCATTGATCGACAACAGACTTTTAGAATAACATAAGGTATTCACGGATTAAACATGCAAATATAGGATATAATATTAAGAAAATAAAAAATAAACATAACCAATATTTTATTTCATTTAAAAAATATTTGTTCAAAACATCAATTATCCAAATACTAAATAGATCAATGCATGATAAAACTTGTTAATGAATTATGCCTCAAGTAATGATAATCATACTTGTTGACAAGGCTTAATTTCAACTAACTTTGATATATTGAAATTTTGAGAATACTTATTTCAAGAATTCAACTAATGAAGTTCTTGTATGTGTGCATTCAAATAACTTGATATTGCCACATAATATTTCATAAAGTGTGTGACATCCTCAACCACCAATTTATGACAATCAAACTTTCAAACATTTTAAAGTTTAATGTATTTTTATTCTTTATTGTATAATGCAACTATGCTCTTAGTTGAGCACAACTAGTTCACATGGCTATTTACAAGGATGAAATCCTCCCATAACTAGTATTGAGTGTCATCTCAATTAAACCCGCATCAATGTATACAAACAACAATATGCTCTTTAAAATAATCTCCGTAAACTTCAATATCTACAGTGTAATGTTTGATGCCTTCCAAAACTTTCAAGTTTGTTAGCTATGACAATTATGCAACAATTGCTGTATTGCTCATCCATAAAATTTTGAGAGCAACTCCAGGTTGAAGAATGTAATTCTAGATTCAAACATATCCTATTAGAATATTCATTACACTAGTTATCTAATAACTTCATTAGATATCAATGTTGTCAAATCATCTTTCATTCAAGCATGATACAACAATAACATGATGTACATGAAAAATCCTTGTGTCAAACTAAGATTTCATTCATGTTCTACATATCCATTTTCCAAATGATATACCATGTTCTATATTTGACTCATTTATATAATACCGCACATTTTTACTAACAATAAACATATACTCCAAGGTTGTATGTTTTATTTTCTAAATCTTTCAAGTGAAGTTCCATTCCAAACTAAAGCTTAACATTTTAGTTTAGATAGAATGTTACTACCCACAACATATAAGATTTAAATAAAATAAACATAATACTCTCACTAGCTTTCAGGAATACTTAGAAATTATCTTATTTTAATTTTAAACCAAAACATGAATTTAATAGTTAAACATAAGAATCATCTCCTAGATGCATGCATGTATCCATTCATGGATTCTTGCAGTTTGTACATTTACAAAGATTATGTGAATTCATAAAACTCCTTTGTATTATTTATCGTCCTCGCAAAAGCAATCACACAAGAAAGAGTTTTAATATTCCATTGTCATTTTTCATATCAATGAAAATAAGTATGACAATTATCATCTTTATATATTTAATGTGTCTAGGAAAGAATATTCAATCACAGTTAATTGCTTAAGTGTGATTAATAATCTTGTCACAAGTTATGCATTAAACACATGTACAATATTGTCCATATGATTTCTACACAAAGAATTTGAACCACTAGGGTTTTCCTTCTTTTGAAGAAACTCATCTTTATTAAGATAAACCAAGTTTCCAAAGTTGATTACCTTTTTGGACAGCATCGTAATATTCATAGTATGAATAATTTACCACAATTCAATATTAGGTAATATGTCATTATGATTAACAGGTTTACCATGATCCTGTAATTCATATTTCTCATCATATCAAATATATGAGATATTATTGTGGATCTATGAATGAGAATTCCACCATCTTGAGGTCTATCAGATTTGACCTCATCATGATATTCACTAGTATGTTTTAGAAGATTATGTGTTTTGTAATTCTAATTTAATCTCTTCAAGATCTAAACAAAACTCCCACTTGCTTTTGTAATTTAAAGACTATCTATAAATACTTTAGCAATTAGAACAACACTAAATTGTTTTCTTTTTCGGATATTACAAATCACATTAACAGTTCGTAAATTTTGTTCGTTAATAACCTACTCCATAAGTACTTTTAACAAATCAGAACTTCAATATAAGACTCAATGTGATTCATCACATTCCATACTAAAATGGTGTCTTATTAATCTTCTAGGTTTTGAGTTTTTATTAAGTATATCCAATCAATACTCAATTTTCTAACCTTGATAACTTTTGGAAGAAAAGAAGATATTGTTATCTTGAATCAAACAATATAACAAATATTTGATTCTTCTAACTGAACATTCCTTATACATACAGTATTTCATTAGAATTAATATTGTAAGACAATCTAACAATATGTAAGATAAACATATTCCTTTTGGCTTACCTATTTACCAACCAAATCATCTTAATGGTAAAATAAAATTCCAAGCCAATTGCATGCTTTATAACACAAGTACTTTTGATCAAGTCACTTCATGTCCATGTCTCAACAAGAAAACATAAACAGGTATAATCCCATTATACGTTATAAGTCATTAATAATGACTTTATGTCTTAATAAGAAGACATAATAAGTTAACATATTACTTTATATTATAAGTCTTGTAATAATGAAAAGACTTCATGTTTGTGAATTTCAAAGAAACACATAAATATTTATAATTTAAAGTAATTATGAACACCACATCTTGGTTTCAATTGATTAATTTTCAAGTTAATATACTATTTATGTCATTCCAAAAATACACAAATATTTAAAGTAGCATTAGATTACTTTATTTTAATTATGTCATCTCATGAAGTGTCCAACTTAAGAAACTTCAAGCATCCACGCCCGATCCCACGACAAGTGGAGACTTACCTTGAGATTAAAATCTAGCCAAGATCTCACCTAACCTAACATGTAACTTCAAGTGTTTCTATAATTTGAATGACATAAGACATAAAATTAGTTTATGCTATAATCTTGACACATGTTCTTTAAACAAGACCATCTTATTAGAACCTTAATCTCTTACCTTATGATCAAGAGAATCCATTAATCATATTTGTATGTGTTGTTCCTTTGCACACAATAAATACTTCTCCCACTTGTGCATAGAACAACATCATATAGTAGATAAACACCATGACATTTGTTTGTTTATGTGAGCAATATGATAGTGCCGTAGATATATAAGCATTACAAGTAGATGTAGGAGCACTTAATTATCAAGGAAACGTTCATGACTATCCTTGAGAATATGAATGTCTACATTTTTTAACGTAATGTATTATTTCAAGAAAATCTAGAAATAATCTGAGTTACTACCAAGATAATAAATCTTGTAACTCCCACTGAATTAAACAACGTTACAATAATGTCTTATTTAGTAATACACCATACTCCCACTGGATTTGACAACATTGTAAGTGTTTCATTAACCAGTGAAAATAGCGTGCTATTACGTTGTTACCCCTTTTAAAGACCATTCGTAACAATTACTTAGGTACTAAAAGAGTGTATTCTACTCTGTAGATGATGAATCATCCATCAATGCTATTAACTTGAAAAATTGAGCATGCAATTTCTTTCTTAATAGGTCTACTATCCCCACAATGGTGTGTAACACTTTTAATTGGTCAAAGCAAAACAACTAGATAAACTATACTAGATTGTCTTTTACCAATTTTGCGGTAATTAGTCTAGCTTCTAATTTAATAACTCGTAAAACGTCATACATGTTTTCTAGTTGACCAAAATGTCATATAAGAATTCAATCACCAACAGAGGGTAATGAAATCTCTTAAGGAAAACATGGTGTGCAATTTTATTAACTGTTAAAGTTGCTATGAGTTATATTAGAATTTAGATAATTCTAATGTTCCTAACATACCTTTCTCAATCATGAAAAGGAATAGGATTGAGTCTCACTCTTCTTCCATGGAAAAGAGTCTATGTTTGTCTTTTTAGTAAACTTTTCTTGATCAAACATTTGTTTGTAAACAGAACTAAATCAATTTACCAAAGCCCAAACCACGTTTACGGTTTAATGTTGCATTAATACAATCAAAATAATTAACAAAATTCAATTTTTAGTATTTTCGATAATTAAGTCTTTCAAAAAAATTAAATACCCTTGGTCAATATTCATATTAACCATAGAATTTTTCTTGAATCTAGGACTCTCGTTAACAAAGTTCAAGATTTAATACTTAGAAAACAAATCATATTTCTCCATTATTTAGTCCATTTAATTTTCTATTCTCAAAAAACCCTTTTTGCTTACTAACGTGTCATACAATATAAACAAAAGGCACTTTAATAAAAATTTAAACGAACTCAAATAATTTACATATAACTTAACAATTAACATATGTAAAAATAATTAGCCACATGCATAATTATTTCGATAAAACCTAATAAACAATTCTAGGCGTAAAACCATGCATATATTAACTAGGGCTTTCACCTACTATGGTAAGGGAGCCACATACATCGACAAGTCGATTGCGTAAGCCAAAGTTAATAATATACCATATTGCACATAACGAATTTTTATTAGATATATTGAGGTCTTCCCCAATTTTATATTTATCAAACTAATTAACATGTGAATTTTACTTAACAATTAATCAAAATAGTCAATAAACAATAATCCATGGTAAAACATGCATGCTCCACCATGGATTCCTCATAACAATTATAATCCCAAAATACGCATATACATGGCACATAACAATTATTCATTAAAACCACAAAAAAAATATACATGCAATCCTAGGGTTTCTACAAGTTTTTACAAAAAATAAAACCTAATAAAAAATAAAAGGGTATTCGACCCATATATTAAAAAATTAGGGTTCCAAATTTCAAAACCCTAGAAACCATAAAAGCATGTAATAATCACAAAGATTCAATTTTTATGTGTTTCGGTAATTAATTACAACAGATTAACGGCTCTGATACCACTGTTGGGTTTTACTAATCATAACAATTATAGAAAACAATTAAACATCATCAAAGCATGCATCGGAAGTAATAGGGAAAATACTTGTAAATTAATTAACCAAATTAAAAGAACGTGCGTACCTTTTAGCAAATCAAGAACACATGATATCAAGAACAATGAACAAACCCTAAACCCTAAAACTAGGGTTTATAAATTTTGACCCCTTTTGGTCGATTACCAAGATTACCCACAAACACAATCGTATTTGTTCTTCGTTCTTGTACACACGTATTAGTAGCGAATCAATGTGAAAAGCTAGGTTCTTGAATCACAAATAAACCAAATACTTGTTTCTTGTAGTTGGAAAATCGAATCCCTTAGGTGGGGATGGTATACGATCGGCCAAGGACAAGAGGAGAAGAAGTTAGGGTTCTTTGGTGATCCAAGATTAGAATTATGAATACAAGGGGTTTGTATTTATAGGTATCTAATAACTTGGTGATCAAGAAAAGCTCTCCTTTGGGCTTTTGAAACCCACGACCAACCATAAGAACCCAAGAAGGGTTCTAGATCCTTCTTGTCCACTAATTTCATCTCTAGTCCTTTTAGTTTACATTTAACGACCGTTAGTCTAAACTCGTTAAATATTAACATGCGTTAAGTGTTTATTTCGTGACTAAATAATTAATAATAACATTTATATATTAATTATTCTAAACATTGATTCTCATGTAATGTGTGCAATCCCCGAAGTCTCGAGTTCGAATCCGGTCATACGTATATTAATAATTATCCATAAACCTTTCATACACTACAGCCACACACTCACTTTCCATTTTTATAAAGTAAGGAAACAAGCACTTGCCAATTTGGTGCATTACTTGACCAAAGACAAGACCCCAGAACTAGTGGTACGCTTTCTTGCACCACTTTGGTGGAAGGTTTAAAGCTTTCTCATATTTCTTGATCTTATTTTTGTTTTTATATCTATAATGACTTGTGACGGTAAACCAAATGACACAGTAATGTTTTTTTGCATTAGAAGGATAGAGTATGTTTGGCTGAAGGCCTTTGGGTAAAAAGGTGCTTGAGATCAACACAACCAGACACATTCCAAACCTGTCGGCCCTCCCATTTTCCATACCATAGCGATGTCAAAAGCTTGGGCAAATTCAGTTTTAGAATTTTAGTTCATATCAAAATAGGATAAATAAAAGTGCAGAACGTTAATACGGAACCTTATAATATTTCAGAGCTTCTTCAACCACATTTTAATTTTCTTTATGTAAACACATGTTATCACAGACATTTAAATGGCCCAATCCAGTTAAGATGCTTTACCCAAGAGCTGTCTTGTCGTCAATCAATTGACTAGCGTTGCTTGTTCCAACAATACGCCCATTCATTACCATTTCTTCGAGCATTATGTTCGGTTCCCAATTCAACCAAAAAGTACAAATGTGTACGAAAGTATAAGCAATACAAGATGAACAATAGAACCTTTATTCAAACCTAAGCCACAATAGTCAGCTTAGATTAAGTTTACAATAGTATCCAAAATATTACAAGATTAGATTAATGTCAATGAGACAATAATCATGTAAGTACAAAGACAAGACAAGATCAATGAAATGATCGAAAAAGAGAAGAGTGTGATACAATGATCGCACACACAAGTGTCTCTAACCCTAGATTAAGGGACTTATTAAATAGGAGATTAAGTTACACTAAGACCCTCTAACGGCTATAAATGTCTCATCAGTAAATGAGAATAGCTTCAAAGAAAACGAGCATCTTGGAACTTTAAACCTTTTATTCTTTGTCCATGATTAACCCCAGAATCTCTCGCAATGAACATAACTTGAAAGCCATTAGCAATTGATAGAATGATATGTTTGCCATGATTGATACCCCAAAATTTAACATTCCCCTTAATCGATGAGCAAACATATCAAACAATATCAATTTTTCACAAAAATTTATCTTGATAGATGTGGGAGGTTTTAGTGAGTATGTCGAGTTTGGTTTGAAGACCCAATCTTTTTGCACTTATAACACCTCTAGCAATTTTTTCCCCGATGAAGTGAACATCAATTTCAAAGTGTTTTGATCTTTCATGGAAAACAGGGTTGTGAGAAGTTGTAAAGCGATTTTTATCACAAAAAGATTAACAGGAGCTTAATATCAACTTTTAGATCCTTTAAGATTTTTGAATCCAAATGATTTCACAGCAGCAGAGACATAGATCTATACTCGCTTATGTGGAAGATTTTGAAAGAGTGTTTTGTTTTTACTTTTCCATGAGATCGACAATCATTAAAGAAAACACAATACCGTGATGATTTTTCGGTTTTCTTGCATTTGGCCCAATCAAGATCACTATATCCTTCAAGATGATTTTCGAGTTCTTTGAAATTGTACCTTAGACCTTTTCACGGAGCTCCTTTTAGATATCTCGAACATTGAGGGCACATTCGGATGAGATTTCAAGGAGAATGCATATATTGTGCCGCACAATGAACCGAGTATGAGATGTCGGTCTTGTATGGGTGAGATAGATAAGTTTCCCAAGTAACTTCGATAACCGATGATGTTGACAAGTAAGGGATCATCGCAGTGGGAATGTATGGAAGGACGAGTTGGGTTCCATAGGAGTGGACATGTGTTTGCACCCAAGAAGGCCAAATTCTTTGAGGAGTTCAAGACAATATTTTCTTTGGGAGAGACAAATGTCATTCCCAGTTTTTAGAACCTCAATGCCAAGAAAATATTTTAAATTTCCCAAGTCTTTAATATGAAATTTTGATTTTAGAAACTCTTTGAATAGGTTTATCTCATCAATGCAGTTTCAGTAAGGACAATATCATCCACATAAACAAGCAGAGCAATAAACTTGTTATTCTCTGTTTTGGTGAACAAAGATTGATCATTAATGATTGAACAAAGTTATTTTCTTTTAAAACACCGACAAGTTTTTCATTCCATTTCACGGGAGCTTGTTTTAGGCCATATAGAGACTTGACAAGTTTACAAACTTTATTCTTATTGTTCTCATTACGTAACCCATTGGGGATGGTCATATAGATATCCTCATCAAGATCTCCATACAGAAAGCATTGTTAACATCAAGTTGAAAAAGAGGCCATTTGTTTTTTACTACTAAGGCAATAAGACATCTAACAAGAGACATTTTCACAACAGAGAAAAGTTTCATCATAGTCTATTCCTTCCCTTTGGTTATAGCCTTTAACAACTAATCTAGCCTTGTATCTATCAACTTCACCATTGGCTTTATATTTGATTTTAAAGATCCATTTGTAGCCAATAGGAGTTTTGTTAGGAGGTAGATCAGTTATATCCCAAGCATGGTTTTCATTTAAGGCCTCAATTTTAGAGTTCATAGCATCAACCCAATTACTATCAAGGATAGCTTCTTCATAACAGGTAGGTTCAATACTTTTATTAAGACTAGATGCAAAGCAGTAATTATCTTTGTTAAGATTAGAGTAATTAACAACCTTTTCAACACCATATTTGACTTTTCCTTCTATAATAAAGTCGTTAAGATTACTAGGCAACTTAGAGATTCGTTGACCTTCTAGCGATGAGTGGTGGCAAGCCTCTTTCTTGTTCAATGAGAATCGTGTGTTGTATCAAGAGAATCGTAAGATGCATTAGCGAGGATGTGATTCATGTGATATGGTGCCCTCGTGGTATGTATTATCATCTATAGATGTTGCAACCGGTTCGTCAATCCTAGTAGGATGACTTACCACCGTGCCATCATCATAGGATGTCACTCTCCTTCATCATTGGGACTTATTTGTGAGTCAAAGAAATTTTTGTGATTTAAATCTTTTGGTACAAAAGTTTCAACAAAAGGTTTTGACAAGGTATTTTTCATTTTGAAAGGAAAACAGTTTCATGAAATTTGACATCTCTAGAGTAAAAGATATTTTTGTTTCTAGGCTCAAGAGTTTATAGCCTTTTTCTCATTTGAGTAACCAATAAGGACACTTTTTCGGACCTACTACCAAATTTATCGAGATATTGAGAATGGTGGCATAGCATAAGACCAAAGACTCTAAGGAGAGAGTGTGAAGGGTCATGCCCATACACAAGGAAGAAGGGGACTTGCGGACATAACTGAAGAGGTAACCTGTTTATGACATAGGCAAAGATTAGAACACATTCAAGGCCAAAGATATAGAGGTAATTCCCTCAGAAACATAAGGGATCTAGCTACATTAAGGAGATGCCTATGTTTCCTTTCTCTGCAATACCATTTTGTTGTGGTGTATAAACACAAGAGGTTTGATGTAAAATTCCTTTTCATGGAAAAAGTGTTGAAGTTTATTATTGACAAATTCGTCCCATTATCACTTCTAAAATCTTAACATTGTGTTCAAATTAATTTGATAGCATATGAGTAAAGTTAACAATGGAAACATAAACATCATCCTTCCCTTAAGCATATAAACCCACACCGCTCGAATAGTCATCAACTATGGTTAAAAATATTTGTAACCATCTCTGCTAGTGACTTTATATGGTCCCCATACATCAAGATGAACAAGTTGACCAATTTTAGTTGATTTATGTTCACTTAGAGGAATGGTTCCCTGGTTTGTTTAGCTTTATTACAAGTATCACAGAGATGATCGAGTTCGGATGTACTATCAAATTTAAGAGTGGGTTTAAGTATGTGTAGGACTTGGTCGGAGGATGACCAAGTCTTTGATGCCGTAGATTTCTAGAAATATGAGATGATATGCGCTTATTAGAAATAATCTTACATGTAGAATCAATATCAAACATATATAACCCATTGTATTGTTTACCAATCCCCACAATCCTTTTTGATGTAAACTCAGATATAGCAATTAGATTCATTAAACCCAACAAACATCTTATTGTCTCTAGCAATTTTATGAAGCAGATGTGAGACTAACATTGTACTCGGGAACAACTAGAACATCAAAAGAGTTAGGTCATTATTGACCTTTAAATCACCAATTTTAGTAATTAAGGCACGAGTACCGTTGGGATGTCCAACAGTTAAGCCAAGATTTGAAATGTTAACAATATTGATTAAAAATTTGAGATACGGTCATGTGTCGATTTGCACCGAGTCAACAATCCAACCAAGACCGATGTTTCGAGATAAGGATTTTGTGTTGTTGTTAAAAATTTGTTGAAGTTTACATTAAACTTGACATCGCCATTAAAGAAGGTTCTGAAAAATTTTACCGCTAAGTTGGCGTTAGCGATGACACATTGTTGTCATTGAGAAGACTCATAAGTCCGGAGAGTCGCTCATTAGACAGGAAACAGGAGAGTTGCTAGCACTATTATCGGTGATATGATTAGTTTTCAGAAACATTGTTCTTCTTGAAAGGTTTACCATTAAAATTCCTTTTAACATATCCAAGCAGGATAACCAACAAGATCATAACATCTATCAACAGTGTGACCGGGTTTTTGCAATTAGTACATTTGAGATTCATGTTTGGTCCTCTGCTATTTGAGTGTTACTAGTATTAAAACCGAACTTTTGTTGTTAAAACCTTTTTGTTATCAAAAATTTTCCACCATTAGAAGTTTTTGCAACAAAGGTCGTAGCATTGGGTTTAGCGAGCTATTCCCGATGAAACAATTTCGTGAGATTCTTCTCCGAGACAACAGAGAAAGCGATTTTGACATTAGGTAAAGGATCTCGGTTAAAATATTGCTTCGATGGGGATATAGGAGTCATCAAGACCCATAAGAAATTGCATTAACTTGATTAGGCGATTGTGTTTTTCAAAATGTTTTGCACCTCACAAGTGCGGGAGGCAAGCTAATCATACAATCAAATTGTTTCCATAAAGAGTTAAGGTTGTTATAATAATCGCAAGAGAGGACCCACTTTGACTAAGAGAGTTTATATTTTTATGCAAATTAAAAATAGTGAACCATCAACCTTATCATAAGTATCTTTAAGATCATTCCACATTTCATAAGCGCTTTAGCATAGATAGCACCAAAGAAATAGTTCGGTGAGAGAGTTAAGAATCCAAGTAACCACAACAGAGTTACAAGTATCCCATTGATTAGCAAGACTAGGGTTCGAATCATTTCTTATGCAAGTACCATCAATAAACCCTAACTTATTATGGTTCCTTAAAGCAAAGATCATGGCCATATTCCATATTTTATAATTTTCAGTTCCAGTGAGTTTAATAGAGATAATGGGAGTACCATTGGTATTGTTAGGGTGTAAATACAAAGCATCACCAAAGGATAAGCTTTTCTCAGTGGAGGAGCCACCAATATTATCATCACCAATAGCCATAATGCAAACAATAAGACAGACAGATATAATAAGACAGATAAAAAATCACAGACAGAGATAATAATAAGAGCAAATGGACAAATAAATAAGACCTTGTATTTAAAAAACAACAAGCACCAAGCCTGTGGACTAGGGTAAACCAGAGCAGGTATTCGTACCACTCAAAGGTGGCAGATCAAGATGTTAGTCTACCCGTTTGCACCCACAAAGACTTAAGTACTGTATGTTTGAAGAAGAGATAAGACTTAGACTTACAGAGAAATATGCAGCGGAAGAACAAATCACAATTACCCTAGATTCACTTAGTCTAGGGCTAATTGTAAGTAGAAGATAACCAGTGATTACGCCAGTAGCAATAACCCCAAACCACCAATTTGTTGCCGAAGAGAATCAATGAGCCTGAGGCTCTGATACCATGTACGAAAGTATAAGCAACACAAGATGAACAATAGAACCTTTATTCAAACCTAAGCCACAATAGTCAGCTTAGATTAAGTTTATAATAGTATCCAAAATATTACAAGATTAGATTAATGTCAATGAGACAATAATCATGTAAGTACAAAGACAAGACAAGATCAATGAAATGATCAGAAAGAAGAGAAGAGTATGATACAATGACTGCACACACAAGTGTCTCTAACCCTAGATTAAGGGACTTATTAAATAGGAGATTAAGTTACACTACGACCCCTCTAACGGCTATAAATGTCTCATCAGCAGAAATGAGAATAGCTTCAGCAGAAATGAGCATCTTGGAACTTTAAACCTTTTATTCTTTGTCCATGATTAACCCCTGTAGAATCTCTGCAATGAACATAACTTGAAAGCCATTAGCAATTGATAGAATGATATGTTTGCCACAGATTGATACCCCAAAATTTAACAAAATGAAATGAATAGACACAAAATGTAAACAAATAAGGTGAGACACATATGCAAAATTTCTATGTAGAGGTGCCTAGATGAGTGGGTCGGGAGGGTTATGTAATGATCCAAACGGGTTCATGTTGAAAGTGGTCATATTTAGGTACATATAAAATCGTCACGCCGGGTTGGTTTGACCCGCTTACACTTTTTTGTCCCTATTTTTATGAATAAGTGTTGCCTTCCTTATTATTAAAGTGAAGTGTTTATTAGAATGATAATATAAATAACTTTCTGTAGAGCATGATTAAAGCCAATAAATGAATAGTCATTCGCATATAAAATTCATTGCATTTTTCACTAAGGAAAAGCATCTTTATTAGCCAATTCAATAATAAACTTCCTCTCGCTAGACTTGCTTATAAAAATATCAACTACGGATTCATCACTTATGGGTTAATGAAAAAACTCTGTAGCTGTCGGGAATACCACGTGAAATAAGATCTGAACCTTTGCGAAACTGGAAACCTGTAGCTTCCAAACGAGAGAGAGCCTACCAATGGAAAGAGAACATTATTAGAGCAGTGCAATAAATATAAACAAATTATAATCAAGGCAAACTATAAAGTATTACCTCTAAACAATTATAATCCCCAAGTGCAATCTGGTTGACATGGCCAAGGCTTGGTAAAAGTCCTCGAAGCAATTCTTCTTCTAAATCATATCGATCTCATCCAAGTTGGGCCGCTAAATGGTTGCTTCCACGGTAATTCAAGTCAGCTTTGACTAAGGAAGAGACGTTTAGCAACAAAATCTTCTCCAAACTCATGTTCCGTTGATTGTTAGTGATACCATATAAGGAGCATATAAGGAGCATATAAGGAGCACAAGCTTTGGCGATTTTGGAGAATATCCCTAACTGATCGACATCAAACTTTCTCCTCCTAAATCATCAATAGCGGTGAGCTTTTCATTATTTTCCTTTGACCAACCGACCTATTATCATTAACTATCAATCCCAATAGTGGGTCGGTGATGCAAGATTATAATATTGATTGCTCTTGTGGTTGATTGCATTTATTGCCATACTACTGAAATCGATTATATATTTGGTTTTGTGCAACTTTGCATATTTATGTGCATGATCTATTGATTCTTTATCCTATTATTATATCAATTGAACGTGGGTCAGTTTGCATACTGTTTTGATTTACATGATGGGAGGTTAGGTTCTTAAGCTTCAAAGTTTTAAAACCCTAACCTTGCGTTAGGGTTTTACTTTTATTTATTTTGGTTTTGCTGCTGCTGTTGCGTTGTTTTTGGTGAATTAGTTTGTTTTGCTGTGGTTGTGGGGTTTTGAGAGATGGAAAAAGGGTTCTTCAATAAGACTAGTGCTTCTAAGGGTTCGAAAGATGTGGGTAATTCTCTTGCTAATGATTCGAATGATACTAATCAAAGTGTGGCTGAGACGAATTATGGTCTTGATAACTTGGCCGATCAAGTTGGTGATGAACTTGATGCACGGTTGAATACAGGCAATGATGATGGGAGTACTGGTCAGAACAAGATTCTTGGTGATCTTATAGAATGTGATGGGGCTGATAACGTGAATAAGGTTAAGGATAAGGTTGTTTTGGATAATTTGGAGCAAAGCCATGATACACTTGCTTCTGATTCGGCCTCTAATGTTTCAAAACAGCCTAATGTGGAGCAAATGATTGCTAATGCGCATCAGAAATTTGATGAAGCAATGAATAAAATTGACGGTGATATTGCTAAGATGGCTTCATCTTCCGATGTGAACAATTCGAGTGGGATTGGGCTTCAATCTAATTCGAATGGTACTAATGTTTATTCAGCAAATACTCCTCCGTCGAGTTTTGATGTCGCTATGCAATCCCAGATGTATGGTACTAATCATGGTGTTACTTTTGATCCTAATGCACCCAAGGTTGTTACTACTTGTGGTAATGGAGTTAAGTCGGTCTCTTACGCGGGTGTTGCTTCTAATGAATCCCAGAAACATGTGTCTAATTTTCGGAGGTTAGAATGCAGCAAAAAGAAGGATGATGTTGACCTTTCAGTCCCAATGAAAGTGGTGGAAGAGGTGAACATGAGGTTTGAGAATACTCTCTACGGATACTTCCTTGGTCAACGCCTTGCTTTTCTTGTTGTTGACTATTATGTTCGCAATACGTGGGCGAAGTATGGTTTACAAAAGGTTATGATGAACGCTAATGGATTCTTCTTCTTCAAGTTTTATTCGAAAAAAGGCGTCGATGATGTTCTTGATAATGGTCCTTGGTTGATTCGTAATGTTCCTATTATTCTTAAACCATGGACATTGAACACCAACTTGCTTAAAGAGGATTTGACTAACATTCCGATGTGGGTTAAATTCCATGATGTTCCTTTAGCTATGTTTTCTGATGACGGGCTTAGTCTTCTTGCTACATTGATTGGTACGCCCAAAAGGTTAGATGCTTTTACTAGTCAAATGTGCAAAGAATCTTGGGGCCGTAGTAGTTTTGCTAGGTGTATGATTGAAGTGAAATCGGATGAGGTTCTTAGGGACAGCCTCACTGTCGAGATTCCTTTACTTGATGGTACGGGTTCGACTATTGAGAAGATCCGTGTTGAATATGAATGGAAACCGCCTAGATGTGAGATATGTCGGGTATTTGGACATACTTTGCTGGATTGTCCTAAGGTTGTGATTCGATCGCTCAACCTCATAAGAACGTAAGTGATGGTTTTGATCATAACAATAAGAAGAAGGAAAGAAAGTTGGGCGAATCCGGTCGAGGAGGTTCTACTAAATGTGGTGGGCAAGCATTTTGAATATCGGCCCAAAAGCCTCCTCCGAACCCAAGAAAGTAAATGTCGATAAGAAGATGGCTTCGATGTGGCTAGTACGAATGGAACCGGGATCACTACATCTAATCGGTTTGATGCTCTTAATATGGACGATACGAGATGTGGATACCGGTCGCATACAATGGAGGTTAATGAGGATGAGTTGACTAAGGCGGTTATACATCACATGTACCGCTTGTGAGTGATTCAATGGAAACAATGGATGTTGGTTCTCGCCCGTAGTTGAGAAAATTGGTAAGCTTGAAAAGCTAATTATTGATGGGAAAGCTACTCTTGTGGATGATGATGGTCAACCTATTCCGCCTACCTCTTCTACTAAGAGAGTTAACCCTTTTCTAAAGTGGGAGAGATTGAGGTGTCGATTACGAAGATGAGGTTGTTGCTAACCCATTTGATGAGTCTGCTAATATATTTGGCGGTGGCCAAGAGTTTGAAGATGAGTATGATGACTATGACTTGATGACTATGCGAAACAGTTCGTGATCTTCCAGGAATTTGGATGCCTTTAATGCCATGTATGGCACAAAGTTTCAAGGTCCTAGGAAGTAATTTTATTTCGGTGTGTCATATGTTATCATTTGAGTAGTGGTTTGTTTTCTTGTTTAGAATCTAGGAAGTATCTTGTTATGTAAGCTTTATGCCTATGTAACGGGCTGAGATATGTGATTTCACTCATATCCATTGTACTTAAACGTTTATTTGGTTAATATATTTACCAGGGTGCAGGATTACTCCCCTTTACCCAAAAATACCATATAAGGAGCATTGATTTCGATAGTATTTATATAATAACCCGACCTAGGATGCCTATAGTCGTAACCAGAGAGCACCAAGTTCTTAACACTCTTTGAAGTAACATCAATCCACCTAAAACCACAACAATAATCTAGCTGCAAAGTTTCCAAACAAGGACTTCCGGAAAATATTTCTCCCAATAAATCTTCATCTAGTGTCCCATAATCAATAAAGAGACACTTAAGTTTATCCCAACAAATAGCGCCATTAGGAGGATTAAATACACAACACGAAAGTTTCATACTCATAAAACATGAATTGTTGAAAAATAACTCATCTTCATAGCTAAACGTTTCCCTAGATCTTACATCAAATATAAATAAACCTACCACTTGAACGTTACGAGTAATAGCATGTCGGATCCAACTGACTTGCGACGTAGGCCGAGTATTAATTTGAAGTTTAAAATTTTTAAGGTTCACATCCGTAGGACATTGAGTTAGGGTTTTGTCGATAAACGAAAGTAATCACTGAGATCTGTCTCGCAACGTAGGTCACAACCTGTGACGTCATCCTTATATTTGTAAAGGCGTGTTCATGAGCACTTATGATCAATAGCAAATCAATATATTATTTAGTTTCTGGAGTTTAAAATTTGCACTTATGAAACTCTACATAAAAGATGAAGGAAAAAAAGTAGTCGCCAATATATTATCACCCTATCCCACATCGATTAGTGATGCAAGCTAATTAGTAAGATGTGTTTATAAATATGGGGACCAAGCCTACTTTAATTTATTTAGTTTCTAAATTTCTTATAATTCGCTTAGGTAACCTATTAACTCTTATGAATTAGTTTTAGCATGTGTCACTGGTTTGTTAACTTGATGACTTTATATAAAAAAAAAACTACTAAAACTCAGCTTGTCAAGCACACTAAGTTTGAGCTTGTTTATTTATTTATTTTGAGGTCGTTTATACATGGTTATCGGTATACGTACACAATACATGTACGTTTATTTATTTTGAGCTCGTTTATACATGGTTATCGGTATACACAATATATAGACACGTAGTTTAGGCTCCGCTAGCGGCTCGACTTGTTTCTTCACCCTTAGGTGTAGTTGGTTGACTTGGCCCTTTTAAATCTTTTATACACTTTTCACACGTTTTTTCTGCTTGATATATATCTTATGCATCTCCAACAGGTGTCCATTGAAACAGTGAATCTCTTACCTCTCATATATTTTTTCATATTTTTTCCTCCATGTTCTACATTTCAAGCTTTTTCATTTGCCAACAAACTCCATATATTATCTGATCTATCTTGCTCTTTACTCTCTTCCAAAATAGATATAGTACATGCTGTGATCCATATAGGGTTAATAACAAAAGTATCAACATATATACAGCTAGAAATCTCTTAAAATGCTTTCAAACTTTGTTTGTTATGAGAGGTAAACAAATCTTAAACTATTATATTAACAGATTTCATAAAGAAAAATGCCTTCAAACTTGGACATTCTAAAAATCGTTTTGTTAGTTTGTTACAAGAAGTAAACAACTTTAGACTTTCTAAGTGTGATTAGAATTTCCTAGTAAACTAACTTTTTCCTTTGGGTTATATAAGATAAATGATGAGTTGTATAGCTTTATAATATCTATTTAAGAGTCTTCAAGATTCATATAGAGTTGAAAAATGTAAAAATGTAAGATAGAGATATTTGTATGTTTGAGAAGCATTTTCTAAGTAGGTATACATCTATCATTGTTTTGAAAAAGCGGCATATTGTTGCAAATGACCATTGTAGGTGGCCAGATCGTTAATAGTTCAGAACAAGTTAGCTAGAAAAGCATACCTTAAATCAATTAGAGAATAGTAGAAGTTGTCTAGTATTTATAAGGTTTTGGGAGTAAGATATTGCTTAAGCTATACATACTTATCGATATCACCTCACTTGTCTAAACTATTATGCAAGCGTATCACTTTTATAAAAATTAGTACTGTATGCATTTTATAAGTTATGCATTTTCTTTGCAATTTGTATATCTAGTGCAGGTTTGGTGTATCTTGCTATGAATCAATCAAACGAATTAAGTGCAACAACGAAAAAAGGCAATGGATTCAATACCTCAAGACCAGAAGACGAATGTTGGTGTTGAAGTTGACGGTACGCTTTTTTTCATATATTACCATTCCTTACTTTGTAGTGAACTCTCAAAAGGACTCATAATCATGGTTAAAGTTGAAGTTATGCGCTTTATTTGTAATCGTACCTATTTACAGATCCAAACCAGTTTCAAAAAATGTCACTGATTGATTCTCAAGACGACGACGAGAAGAAGAATAATAATCTTGGTGTTGATGCTATGATTTATTTTTCCTCTTTCTATTTAATTTCAACATACTGCTTCTATTATCATTATTATACTAAGGTTAATTTTTGTTTTGTTTTGTAACCCTAATGAAGGTCGGAATCCTTTTTATCACATGTATAATCCAACTTCCAGATGCTACTGTGATAGACATATGAAGCAGGAGAAGAGGAATGATGGACTTTCGTTGTTTCCGATGTTAGAGGTGAGATTGCTTGTGTCAAGTGTGTATTATTCGTCCAATAAGAACTAATTTAAACTTCATGTTGTTGTATAGATTGAGAATGCATACTCTCCTTTATCAAGTACATATAAACCGACGAAGCCAATTTATAGTCCACCAGAAATGTACAAGTATACGGCTTCCAAGGAATACTCTCCCACGTCAGTCCAATATGAAATTCCGATGCCAATTTATAATCCACCAGAACTGTACAAGGCTGATGACAACTCTCCCCCTCCTCCTCCTTCTGCTTGCTAATATATTTATGGTCAGAGTAAACTATGGATCATCTTTCCGCAGAAAAAACTAGTCTTTCTTTTTCAATGTGTAAAACTCTCGTATGTTACTTTAAAACAATGATTTTACGTTTGTTTTTGTGCTATGCTGTCAAACTATTGCCTCTTTTGGTGATCACTACAACAATCGTCGCTTTCGCAGGCGACGTTTCAGGGCTTTCACCGGGGACATGTCCCCTACGAAACCTTTTCTCGGGGACATGTCCCCGGGAAAAAGACCCCGGCGATACCTTCTCGGGGATACTTTCCCCGGGGACTGTTTGTCACTTTTATCGGGGACATGTGGGTCCCACAGTCGATTGTCGCCGGTCATATATGTCCAACGTGACATCACTCATCGCCGGGGACACGTCCCCGGGGAAACTATTTTTAAACTTTACTTATAGTAGCCTAATTACGTCATTAGGCATGTTTTCTGGGAGGCGGTCCGGGAAACTATTTTAAACTTTACTTAAAGTAATCTAATTACGTTACTAGTTCATGTTTCTGGGGACATGTCCCCGCAAAACTAATCGACCCAATATCGAAAAATCTTTGCAAAATGGGTAATTTCCATATTTTTCCGTAAATTTTCCGGAAAAATCTACAACCCGTTTGCTAACATAGTATCATATATACCCATCAATCATAACACAAATTCGCTAAACATAATATCATATATACCCATCAATCGCTAACATAGTTATCCTTTTCCAAAATCGCCAAAACGGTTCCTAAACCGTTAACGCATGATCATCTACAAAACTATCCAAAACTACCTATCCGCAAATGGTCCAAAACTATCGTATAATCCATTTACGGAATCCTAGCACATAAACGACATAATAATCCATGTTATTCAGCACAAACGTATCCAAAATGTGTTAAAGTAACATAAATCGGCATCTCAAACCCCACTACCCCATTACCGTCCCCGGTATCTCTAGACTCACGGATGGAGTAGCACGAGATCCCGACCCACCTCTCCGGATCCGGTGGGTAGCACTGACCCACCGGTGGAGTAGCACTTGATCCGGGCGGATCAGATTCGCTCCTACCAAGCCGGGAATGACCTCACAAAATCCATGACTGCTCCATCCGAGTCCTCGTGTAGCGAGCTCCTCGGTCTGTTTACCTTTGTTTCCGCGGTGAGGACACATCCGCGCATCACGAGGTCGGGAGGTGCTAAAGGTCTTCTTCACTCCACCGCCGGGTAAGACGACCTACACCGGGGAATATGACCATACCGCTACCACCAATCACGTGACGCAAAATCTCACGGTCGATCATGCGAGTCCCATCGAGGTGCTCTCTTCCCGCATCCGCAACATCTCGATTCGTTTAGTTACAAAAAAACAAGAAAAGTAATATATAAGTCGTGATGCATTATATATCATCAAAACGGGTGACTTTGAAAATAAATTATACTTACATATCTAGCCTCAGATAACGAGGACTCAAAGACATCGCCCCTCGTATGGTTCAGACGGTAAAGCTCTATCAAGTCTTCTCCGACCCCCGCGTCATCCTCGCTGGTCAACTGTTTAGAAATAAAATCAATAAAGACACACCAAACACCATGTATATATATAAATAAAATGATTAAATAGTTTCTTACGAAGTTATGGCGAATAGCGAGATCTGATCGAGATCCGTGAAGGCTAGAGCTCGTGTTCGCCATTCGGTTTTGTCGATTCACCTACGAGATCTTCGCGCTTGGGGTCTGTCCAAAGCTTAACTGCGTATTTTAAATTATAAAACTATTATATAAATGAATTATTATTATTATAAAGTGTCGATCCGAAATTTACCAACGCATCCCAATCCTCCGGCGTCTTGTTCTCGGGCGCTTTCTTTTATCTCCTCAATTTTCTCCATCCCACTGCTGTAGTAAAGTTATATTTTTGTACCGATATTTGTTGTCGTCGTATCGTTTTGGAGATAATATTCGATCATCGTCAACAATCTTATCTCCATTCGGACGAGCAAGGTGTGTGTCTAGATCTAAGTAGTGCTGCAATAAAATATAAATAAAAAAATATACAAGTTTTAAATAAACAAACAAGTTTGAATAAATATACAAATTTAAATAAAGGTTAAAACAAAAAAACTTACGTGTAGATACTCATGGATGTGGGACTTGGCTGATTCGGAACCTTAGCCCATGACTCGCAATACATGGGAATCGAGTCTGAACACCTCCCAACATAGTTGGAGAACCAAGAAGAGTGAGGGCCACGTGTGTCCAAAACCCCTCGGGTTGGGCGAAATCGATCGACAGGACGACCATCCAATGCCCTCTTCGCCTTCAAGGCCGTGTTCTTCGTGGGACCACGCACCACCTTACCGCCTTTCCCAATTTTGGCGTTTGGGTGCTGACT
This sequence comes from Chrysanthemum lavandulifolium, assembly GCA_022545495.1. Lineage (NCBI taxonomy): Eukaryota > Viridiplantae > Streptophyta > Magnoliopsida > Asterales > Asteraceae > Chrysanthemum > Chrysanthemum lavandulifolium. Next base: position 274,115,399 of record CM040238.1, read on the forward strand.
TTTGATTTAGAGCCTACAAGTAATCAAATTCAAGTGATGATGACATAAAATAACATTTTATCAATTTAAAATAACATGTAATTAAATATAATTTAGTGAAAAATAATTCAGAAATTCTTACGCTGGCAATTGCTGCCTATCCTCCTCGAGGGACCACGAGGTGGCGAATTACCTCCGTCGCCACCGTGAGACCTAGCTACAACATCTGCCATTTGTTAAACGAACATAGAAATTAGTGAAGAAACATATATATAATTAAATAAATAAATAAACAAACAAACAATGTCGGGCTGGTCTTTTTTCTTTCTTTTTATTAAACCATATCATTTTTTACCTGGAAGAGTTGCACAAGAGAGTTCTTAGAATAAAAGTGATAACAATACTAGTACTAGTAAAAAAACGCATCTGACATAAGCAGGTAGCCTACAATCCTACATATGCCCAATCAATATCTTAAAGTGACACTTATAAATGGAGCTTTATTAACTACATACACCTTTCGGGTCATCAAGCAATGGGCAAATGGACATGTCCCCGGCAAAACACTATTTCATTCTTAGAGTGACACATAAAGCAATCTCAAGTTGGACATGTCCCCGGCAAAACACTTAAAGAAGCTAGATCAAAACACCACTTTCTGGGCTGTCAAACAGCGGGCAAATGGACCCTTTTATGAGCTGAAAATTAGCGGCCATTCACAATAGTCTTAGTTTGAACCCCTTTGGGTGGCTGGTTTATAGCTTAGGAGCTATAACCGTAAAATGGGAGATGAAAGTGAAGGAGAACTGACTACATATATCCTGTATGCTAAATCCTCCCTTCAATTCATTATTTGTCAGCTCACGTGAAACATACACACACACAAAGCATGTCAGGTTTTTTACATGAGAATTGCTATATGTACATGAATTTATTTTTGCAAGCTCGTCCATATCGCTATATAGCATTAGAGCGTGGTAGTTCTTATCTTTGGAAATGTTCGAAATCTCATACACTTATTCCCTAAACTAACCTTTTTCTTGCGTGTACTTAATCCGTGAACCAAGTTGATACGTCTAAGCTAAAGACTCTTTTGTTTACACAAGCATTTACTACAATGAAAGTTTTAACTTAATACTACATTATACATGATGATTTTGTTCAATTTCAGCTTTTTTTCACACAGAATCAAACCTTTAATGCTTGCCGGCTAAATTAGAACATAGTTGGGCAATTTTAAACTGCAAAGTGGATGGTAATTTTTTGTTGAACGGTGATTTATTATCGATCTACTACAACTTCCAGCTTGTGTCCTATTTGCGTTGCAGTGAAGCCTTATACTTTTAGAGGGCAAATTTGTCATTTAAGAGCAATAACTATAAAGGAGCTATACCCTACTCATATTAACAGGAAGCTAAAAAAATACATATATATTCAAAAATAGGGAGCTATAAACTTTCGCCGGTGACATGTCCCCGCTAAAAAAAATTAACAAAAAAAATAATAAACATACCTTTTGGTCTCGGCTCACGGTTGTGGTCTCGGCTCGGTCTCGGCTCACAGTTATTGTTGGTCACACCACAGCTACTATACCAAAAAAAATTAAAAAAAATTATAAATTAAAAATTAAACAATTAACAATTAACAAATAACAACAATTATAAGAAAAATAAAAATAACGAAAATAAAAAAACTAGCAAAATTAAAAATTAGCAAAATTAAAAAAAATGTGTACCTGGTCTCGCTCTCGGATGTTGTGAGAGTAGAGGGGAAGAGAAAGAATTAAACAATGAGAGGGTTTGAGAAAAGAATTAAACAGTTAGAGGGTTGAGAGTAGCAATGGAGGTGGTGCACAGTGGTGCGAGTGTAGGGAAGAGTAGAAGTGCTGGTGGTGGTGGTGTGAGAGTAGCAGTGGTGGTGGTGGTGGTGTGAGAGTAGCAGGGTGCTATGGTGGTGAGTTGAGAGGAGGAAGAAGGGTTTTTTTTCGTTTTTTTTTTCCCCGAGTGAGACCAGATCTGCTAATAATTGAGGTTAATATTTCTTTTCTTCTTTTGCCGGGGACAATTCCCCGGGAAAAGTTTTATTTGTCTTCTTGCAATACCTTTACCGGGAACATGTCCCGGCAAAACTGATGGCGGGATAAAGCAAAAGTACGGAGGGAAAATGAAAATTTAACCCCAAAACTTTCCCAGGGGACATGTCCCCGGGAAAAGGTTTACTTATAAAATTAAAACTTTCATTTTTAATAATTAGAACTAATAATAAATTATAAAAGTATATAATTAAATTAAACCTAAAAATTATAAAACTAATCTAATTACTTTTAACGACCGAGTATAGGTGCTATGGTATACGTATCATGTTAAACGACCGAGTATAGGTGCTATAGTATACGTATCATGTTAAACGACCAAGTATCGGTGCTATGGTATACGTATCATGTTAAACGACCGAGTATATGTGCTATTGGTATACGTATCATGTGAAACGACCGAGTATCAGTGCTATGGTATACGTATCATGTTAAACGACCGAGTATAAGTGCTATGGTATATGTATCATGTTAAACGACCGAGTATCGGTGCTATGGTATACGTATCATGTTAAACGACCGAGTATAGGTGCTATGGTATACGTATCATGTTAAACGACCGAGTATAGGTGCTATTGTATATGTATCATGTTAAACGACCGAGTATCGGTGCTATGGTATACGTATCATGTTAAACGACCAAGTATATGTGCTATTGGTATACGTATCATGTTAAACGACCGAGTATCGGTGCTATGGTATACGTATCATGTTAAACGACCGAGTATAGGTGCTATGGTATACGTATCATGTTACACGAGCGAGTATATGTGCTATTGGTACACGATCATGTTAAACGACCAAGTATAGGTGCTATGGTAGACGTATCATGTTAAACGACCGAGTATAGGTGCTATGCTATACGTATCATGTTACACGAGCGAGTATATGTGCTACGGTACACGTATCATGTTAAACGACCAAGTATATGAGCTATTGGTATACGTATCATGTTAAACGACCAAGTATAGGTGCTATGGTATACGTATCATGTTAAACGACCGAGTATAGGTGCTATGGTATACGTATCATGTTAAACGACCGAGTATAGGTGCTATGGTATACGTATCATGTTACACGAGCGAGTATATGTGCTATTGGTACACCTATCATGTTAAACGACCAAGTATAGGTTCTATGGTAGACGTATCATGTTAAACGACCGAGTATAGGTGCTATGGTATACGTATCATGTTAAACGACCAAGTATAGGTGCTATGGTATACGTATCATGTTAAACGACCGAGTATAGGTGCTATGGTATACGTATCATGTTACACGAGCGAGTATATGTGCTATTGGTGCACGTATCATGTTAAACGACCAAGTATAGGTGCTATGGTAGACGTATCATGTTAAACGACCGAATATAGGTGCTATGGTATACGTATCATGTTAAACGACCGAGTATAGGTGCTATGGTATACGTATCATGTTAAACGACCGAGTATAGGTGCTATGGTATACGTATCATGTTACACGAGCGAGTATATGTGCTATTGGTACACGTATCATGTTAAACGACCAAGTATAGGTGCTATGGTAGACGTATCATGTTAAACGACCGAGTATAGGTGCTACGGTATACGTATCATGTTACACGAGCGAGTATATGTGCTACGGTACATGTATCATGTTAAACGACCAAGTATAGCAACAACAAGAACAACAACAACAACAACATCAAATACAAGAACAACTACTACTTTGATTAGCAACAACAAGAACAACAACAACTACAACAACAACAACAACAACAACAACAACAACAGCAACAACAACAACTACTACTACTACTATTACTACATACGAAGATTTTCCATGTCACCTAACAGCTCACGAAGTAATGCATCCGACTGACATGCGTGTTCGTCAGGAATCGTTGCCATTTCAAGTTTGGCCTCAAGCACCCTTATTCTTGTCTCTAGCACATGTTTTTGTGTTTCCAGCAAGCTTATCCTACGATCTTTTCATGGCGACTTGAGCACTCTGTTGGTGCAGATTGTTCTTAAGTACTCGTCAAATGCATCCTTCCACATAAAATATCCGCATCCATTATCTTTTAAAGAACATTACATAATAAGAAAATTTTAAGATATTACAACCTAATAATTTGTATATTTACATAAATAGTAAATGTGTGATTGTTCACCTTTGACAGAGGACATGAATAATATTGTCGTCCAGATGAATAATTTTTATGTGATGTTCTTAATCTTATATTTACTACTCCACAAGAACACATAAAAGGATTAAATTGCTCCATCACAGGTTTTGAAATTTGTGTAAAGATCAGATATGGTAGAAATTTGTGAAGATAAGATATGATGGTTTTGAGGATATGTGAAGATAAGAAATTTGAGGATAAGATATGGTATATAAAGTGTAGTTACTCTGATAAAGGTTTTACCGGGGACATGTCCCCGGCAAAAGGTTTGGCGGGAATTTTCCCGCGTATAATTAACACGCTATTGACTATGCCCAATTATTGGTAAATGTTGAAATTACTTTATGCGGGGACAAGTCCCCGGCGAAACGACGCGTTGAATTTTGACTATCCGGTCAAAATTTCATGAAAATCAGAAATACCTTTCCCCGGGGACATGTCCTCGCGGAAAGTCTGCGTTGAAAATTTCGTAACAAGTCAGCGAATTCATGTGCCACGTCAGATTCAATTTTGTCGTTTAGCGACTTTTGCCGGGGACTTTGTGTCCCCGGAGAAAACCTCCTCGCCCGTCCGTCCGATTGTTGTAGTGGATAAAATGAACCTTGTATTTGATGATGATATGATATGATGTTGGTAGAGGAGGATACTATTACTAAGGTCGTGGAGTTTATACGACTAGATATGATTCCTTCGCACCGCCAGCCATGGATACTTCTGTGTATCTTGAGACTATGGTATAAAGGGAGTACCAATGTACTATTCAATTCCCTACGTTCTAAATTTGTATTGTGTTATGCTAGTTATAAACATACATGTTGGATATCAGCCCTAAAAACCAAGAAGTTACAATGCGGGATCCCGACTTATGTTAATATATTGACACACTTCGAGAACCTCTACTTGACTGAAAAGTACACACACACACACGAGAGACCCAAACATTTACGTTTATGAGTAAATACACTATACAGATATTTAGGACACCATCAGAGCTATTCTCAAACCATCTATACACGGGTGTCCATGTCTAATTAAAAGAAAACATGTATCACAAAACACATTAAATACCACTTGACAACAATAGAACAATACCAAAAATAGCGAAGATCCTTGCTTACTCAACTTCAGACACCCACTGATCCACTATATAGCATGTTGAGTTGGATGAATCGTTACATTAAATACTACTACTTCACTGGATAAGCATGATTCGACATTTTCTACGTACTTTTTACACTGTGATGAAAGTTATATTTGCTAGCCATATTACACAGCTGTTGCTTGTATTTATCAACCTAATCATAATTGCATATATATACGTAGAGATGCAGGACCAGAAAACTGCATACGTAAAGAATCCGTTTATATGTACATGCACATTATGTTCCTGGTCAATTCAGCAACACAAACGACACGATATCTAAAGAGAGCATCTGAACCCAATTGATTAAACAGTTTCTTAATGAGAGATACATGCTCATCTATAGAATGTGGTTAAACAAAATGAGCCAACTGTTAACATATAAAATTCATTGCATTCTTCAATAATCGAGAGCATCTTTTTTAAGCCAAGTCAAAAATAAACACACACAAACATCTGCATACACACTTCCTCTCGCTAAACTTGCTTAAAACAATCAACTACGTACGTATTCATCACTCATGAATTAATAAAAAACATCTTTGGATGCAGAGAATATTTACTATGTTTAGTAACAGGTGAACCTTTACGAAACTGGAAACCTTTATCCTTTAAACAAGAGAGAACCTACCAATGCAGAGAGAACCTGATTAGAACAGTGCATTGTGTATAAACTAATAATAATAAGGGAAAAAACGGATATTAAAACTAGCAATCACACCCTAATGGAAGAAGAAGAAGAAAGACATACACATGGAATACATTACCTTTAAACAATTATCCCCAAGTGTAATCTCGTTGACATGGCCAAGGCTTAGTAAAAGTCCACTTAGAAATTCTTCCTTTGTATATTTTCGAGCTCGGCCAAGTTCTGCGTCAAAATGACTATTGTCCGGGTAATCCAGGTCAGCTTTGATTAAGGAAGACACATTTAGCAACAAAATCTTCTCCAAATCCAATGATCCATTGATTGTTAGTGACAAGATATAAGGAGCATTGATTTCGATAGTATCTATATAACCCGCCTCACGGTTGAGCCTGCCGTAATGACAGAACACCAAGTTCTTAAGACTCTTTGAAGTAACATCAATCCGCCTAACACCATAACAATAGTTCAACTCCAAAGTTTCCAAACAAGGACATCCGGATAATATTTTTCGAATGGATTCTTCAACTAATTTCTCTGACTTAATACCCAAAAACTTAAGTTTATCCAAACAAATAGCACCATTCGGAGGATTAAATATACAACGGGAAAGTTTCACACTCATAGAATATGAAGCGTCCAACTCATTGCCATATTTAAACCTTTCGTAAGTTTGTAGACCACATGATAATTGTTCAACTGCAAAGTTTCCAAACAAGGACGGGATACACCCAACAAAATAACAATGCTTCAACTTCAAAGTTTCCAAACAAGGACTTCCGGATAATATTTTTCCTACTGAATCTTCATCTAATCTCCCATAATCAATACATAGACACTTAAGTTTATCCCAACGAATAGCGCCATTAGGAGGATTAAATACACAATACGAAAGTTTCAAACTCGTAAGACATGAATTGTTGAAAAACAACTCATCGTCATAGCTAAACCTTTCCCAAAATCTCGCTTCATCGCATATCAATAAATCAACCTCTTGAACGTTACGAGTAATAGCATGTCGAATCCAACTATTGACATGCAACGTAGGCAGTGTAGTAATCTTACTATTGTATATAATCAGAAGTTTAAAATTTTTAAGGTTCACATTGCTAGGACATTGAGATAGGGTTTTGTCGATAAACGAAAAGTAATCGGTGAGATCAGTATTGTAGCATAGGTCCGTGACATCGTCCTTATATATAAAAACGAGAGTAGGAAGTAGAGTCCAAAGATGTTGCCATCTTTTGGAGATGGTAGATGTTGTTTTAATTACCTCTTTTGTGGAAAACTCTAAACGAGAGATGATTTCGAGTAATAAGCAATCTGGTAACAAACTTAGTCTATCTTCTTTTTCTTTACCCATGATTTTGAAGCGACTTGATATAAATTTAGGGTTACGAAGTTAGGATGGGTGAAGGTGATGTTGGAGTTAGGTGAATCCCCTATTAGGGAGTATTTATAAGCCGTTAACTTGGAGTAAAAGTAATAAAAGATATTAATATAAGGAATTCATTATTTTCAACGAGACCCTTGAACTTGTTTAAAACGCTTTCTTGCGCCTCTCGTGATCCTGATCCATATGACCGTATCATTGCCCTCATCCCGAAGAGCTACCTTCTACGAATGTACTATTAACTACGTTCTAATTCTGGATATGATTCCTTCGTATCGCCAGCCATGAATACTTCTGCGAATCTTGAGACTATGGTATAAAGTGAGTACCACTGTACTATTGTCTACGTTATAATTAGTATGTAATGTGTTATGCAAGTTATAGACATAACAATCTACGATTTTTGGTCAACATCAAATCTCATTAGACACTAGCTAGCTTTGTGACAAATTGATAAAATGAGGTACTATCTTGCAACTAAAGAGTTATTCCTCTCAATTTAGATAGTGGCAAGACACCTAACCTCGAGGTCTAGTGAAAGGGTCGGAAATTGTCAAAGGATACCTCGCATCAATGACTCGCCCACCCCGGGTAATCTGAATGAGGAAAAAACTCATCCGTTTATGTTTACATTTAAATTATTTAAATAATTTTAACCACACCAACGACTTAGGTAATTCAGAAACGGTCACGGAAATATCTCGGTTAAGGCCCGTTCATGAGTTAAAGACTACCCACTTAGGTAACCGAAGAGGGAAAGCCGATCCATTTAGTTTAAATGGTTTGAGTATGATACACGAGCATAAGAAGATAGTTTGTATAAGTTTTCTACATGGGTTAGATAATGGACAGCCCATAGATTGAGAAAGTAGTAGGTGGGCTAGTGGATCACCAACTTGTTTGAGCAGTCCACGGCCCAAAACAAGCAACATTTTGCTAAGTGCTAACTATTTTGTTGTGATTAAATAAATTTACCTTATCCAGACTCATTCGTAAGATCATTAAACTGTACTTAAGACAATCTATAATTCATTAGTCTATAATTATATATGAAAGGTCAAATGCTTGCCAAAGAGAATTGATTGAGTGATCCAAATGTGTAGACAAAGCCAATATTAGATAAACCTAACATCCAACCTCCTTTACCAACTTATAAGAAAATATCAGTAATCTGCCGTATTATCTCGTCCTACTGATATCGTAAAATCAGCTACAGAGGTTAAAAGTTTTTCGCCGTTGTTTGAGGGTGAAAGGAGTATTTTCTTGCTAGGGTAGAAATTTGTTTATATGGATATATATCAAAATCGGTTATGTTTAGACTCAAAACCGCATAGAAGAGGTATGTTATGTAGATACAATGTATATATGATAAAGTGTGCTTTAGTATTTTGCTTCTAAGAAAAAAGAATTATATGTAGATATTGACTATGATCTCAAACTTTCAAACTAATTATTTTATAGGAGTTCATATTTAAAGGACATCTAAATCCACAATTAAAACCACTAACATACTTTATCGTTTTTCTCACTAACCTCGTATTTATATGTTTTAGATATACTTGATAATATTATTTTAGGACCTACTAGAATGAAAGATATCCTAAAGAGATAAATAACGAGTCTACGTGTGTTTGGTTATTGGATTATTATTCATTTATAGACTATAGTTGTCTCTTTAGTCTAAGCTTTATTATTTATTTATTTTTTATATCAAATTTTATTTATTTTTATATCAAATTTCAATATATATTACATTTTCATCTCATGGTTAAATATATACGTTAAAAGTGACACTTAATATGGACGGAGGAATATAACATTTTCATACGTAAAGTTTTATACATTTTCATATAAAAATATAAAAATAAAGCGGTTATGATTTTGTTTTACCAAAAGAGTTATCTGGTCGGATGATAAAAAAAATACAATAACTACACGGGACAAATTAAAAAAAAAAAAAAAAAAAAAAAAAAGGTAAATTGCAAATATGGTTTCTAAAGTATCACATCGAGATGATTTTTGTTGCAAAAAAAACATTAATGTTTTACGTTTTTTTGCAAAACAGCCATTGAAAGTAACTGTTCACTAACTATCGTTATTTTTTCTCGTTAAATGCCTCGCCACTGAGAGTAGTATTGTCATTTCACTGTTCATACATATTATATTGCCGCCAAACTTGCGATATCAATGCGACATGACCTCAATAGCTAAATTTGCAAAATAAGTTGTCATCTTTGCACCCATAAACCCCATACAACCCAGCTTCTAAACCACGACTCGACAACAACAACAAAACAGAGTATTTCAAAATGCAATCACCACCACATTCACCCAACACCACTATATAACCATAACCACAACCACCACCACCAACAACCACCAAAAAACATCAACTTTCATCACCACCACTAAAAGACAACTCTCACAACAACATCCATGTCCACGTTGTCAATCACACGACACAAAATTCTGTTACTACAACAACTACAGCACTTCACAACCTTGTCACTTTTGCAAAAGTTGTCGAAGACACTGGACCCGTGGTGGCGTTCTCCATGACATCCCTGTTGGTGGTGGTACTAGTAAAAACGCTAAAAGACAAAAACTAATCAACCTCACCACTTCGGGTTATGTTACCACTTCTTCTCTGGTGGAGTACTGGATCCTGGTGCCGCCTCCACCGGTGGATGCTGCCGGAAATGTGATGGTTCCGTTTGAAGAAAATGAGTTTATGTCGTGGTTGGAGCTTGCTGGGTTTGAGAATGGTGTTTGGCCTTTTTGTGGTAGTTAATGTAATGTCTTAGCTTAATGTATATCTTTTGATTGTAGTGGTTAATGTTATCTTTTAGTTACTGGTTAACTCTATGAATGTAAATTTAACTGATCTTTTGGTTACTTGTTATCTTTTGGTAGTAATTACGACTATCATGTTTGACTTTTTCAAATGAATATAAAGGCACAAAATTACCCAAATTTGCCTAATTTGTTGGCTTCCATTAGATTAGAGAACAAGGTTATGCAAGCATTTACCCTAGTAAATTATTACACAACAAGTAGATAAAGCTTAGAACAACTAGATATTGTTATAATCTTCCACTACAACACCATAGCAGAAGTATAACAGTTTATTGAAGTAAACATAAAAAGCATAAGCATTAGTCAACATCATCCTAAGTTTTCTTGTCAGCCATCAGTATTCTCCTCTTTATTGATCTTCTTTGGTCTTTAAACTTTTCATCTGCAACCACTCCATCTTGCCAAACTCCATTTTTTGCAAGCACTTCATCTGGATCATCTCTCTATTTAGCAACAACTTTTTCTGTAATCACATCTCCATCAACAGCTGAGATAAATCCCTCATGTCCAAGTACTTCAGCACACAAATCATTTGGAATCATGATAAGGATTTAAAACATACATTTTTAGGGGGTCATTTAAGCCCTAAATCGACACATTTTATATCCGTTACTACTTAAAATCGTTCCTTTCACATTTTAGGTCTTTTGGAAGCAAAATGCTGGAATGAAGCTTATTTAGACGAAAAGGAGCGAAAACATGAAGAAAACGACAAAGTCAAGACTCAAGTTGTTCTTAAAGCCTGACGGCGTCCCATCTTAAAAGGCGACACCGTCACTTGTTGATGATTTTGATAAAGGACCAAGCGACAGCTCAGGTGATTTTTTGGTTCTAAATCCTGACGACATCAAGTGTTAAATCTTGAGGGCGTCACCCTTTGTTTTACACCAGACGACCAAGCAACAAATCTCAGACGACGTCCCTATTGAAGTCTTACGGTGTCACACTCCTCAACTGACACCCTCCAAACGATGACTTGGCCCAAACGAAACCCTAAAGACGGCGACCTGACGACATCACCATCAAAAGGCGACGTCATCGCACTTTTAAATCTATATAAAGAATTCGATTTTTTTCAGCATTTACGGAGGTAGAATTTTGGTGAGCAAACCCTAACTCATTTGTAGTCCAACTTGGACAGTATTTTAGGGTTCCAAACCCTTCTTTACATCATAAGATAAGTTTGTTAATCCATCATATCGTTATGTCTACCCCATGTTTAATTATTTGTGTGCATGCTTGCTTATTTATAATGAGTAGCTAAACTATCATTGTGTTTGCTTAGATCTATGAAACCTAGTTGTTAATTATTGTTAGGTTGTCTCTTGTCTTGATTGGTAGACGCTAGAGTAAGGAAAACGGGCTTGTTCTTTAATTGTTGCGAGCTTGAACGTCCTAAATAGCAAAAAGCTTAAAAGTGCACTTAGGCCATCGTTGTGTTTATTGCATGAGTTGTAGCTTTAGTATAATATAGTATTCGAGGGAGATATTACGATACTTAGCGATCCCGGATAGTCTAGAGGAGAGTTACGATTCATAGAATTGGGGAATTTAGCACCCCCTATGACCAAACGGAATACAACGCACCAATTAAGATGAGGATTGACAATTCAACCAACCAATAAGAGATAACTAGGGAGTAAGAACATCTAAGTAAACACACTTTTAATCATCATAAGAGCACACCTACATTAACATAGCCTAGCATTAGTTTAATTAGTCATTAGTTTAATTAATTAGTAGTTAAAAATTGGTAGAAGTACCACCCCCCACTCTTATAACCCGAGATATTTACCTTGCTTTCTAAAAAACATAAAAGACTAAAAAGAATCTCCCTCAACCTTACCTTTTCGTCATACATCTCTTCCTTGCATCTCTATTCCCCTAGAGAACGATCAACCCCTTGGGCTTACCCCATACTACACTACAACGATTAGGTACACTGCCTAGAGGGTTGTAAAGCTTCCTCGTAGAAAAGGAAGTCTTTCGACCCCGAACTCCGCTATCAAGTTTTTGGCGCCGCTGCCGAGGAATAGAATAGCTAGTTAGATTTCTATCTCGTTAAGGTCTACTCGCTTGATTCCTATCAAGATGGCTTTTTTCTTTTTTCTTAGCTTTCTTGTAGTCTATCTTTTTCTTCGTGTTTTTGTTCGTAACCTCATCACTTTTCGTCATGCAAGGTGACAATCCACCCAAATCATCCACCACATCAACCACTTCCACTCAATCAACCACCACTCGACCCGCCAAGAGGTTGTACTCTTGGTGAATACTCTAGACCGAGCCATCAAGGCTATAGGAACACCATTGAGCTCCCACTTCAAGCTCAAACTACGACCTGCGATTCGGCACCATCTGGTTGGTGCAAAACGGATGTGCATTCCATGGACTTCGTTCAAGATCCTAATCGAGATCTCAAGGATTTCCTTAAAATCGTTGACTCCATTGACCTTGATGCTACCACTCGGGAGACCACGCAATTGTGTCTCTTCCAATTCTCTCTACGGGACCAAGCTAGTAATTCGTTTGAGCGACTTCCCGCAGGATCCATCTCAAGTTGGGATGATCTCACCACCCGTTTCCTCGCCCAATTTTTCCCACCGGGGAGAACCACCAAGCTAAGGAATGACATCTTGATGTTCCAACAACGTCAAGGCGAAACCCTTTATGAGGCATGGACTTGATTCAAGGACTTACTCCACAAAGTCCCTTATCACGTCATTGATCTTTGGCTCAAGCCCAAATCTTTTATGATCATGTCAATTTCCTCACAAAGCGATCCATTGACCGAGCGGCTGGCGAAAGGCTTAGAAATCTCAATGCGGAAGAATCATGAGATATCATTGAAGAGCTCGCCGATCAGTCTTTTGAAAAATTGGAATGAATCTCATGAAATTCCTAATAGCACGGTTAAGGCCATATTGGTACCTGGTAGTTCTTCTAACATCACCGAAGAGCAACTTTTGCCTTTGAAAAAAAGATCGACTATTTAGTTAAAAAGACAAAAGAAAGTTCCTGAACCAACCCCTCGATCGCCAGTTAATTTCGCTGACTCAACCAGTAACCCAATACCCCTTTCTGAATCGCCTAGTCGCGAAAGAAACCCCGCTTCCCTAAAACGCTTTCGTTCTTCCTCACCAATACCACTTTCACCGAGCTTCAAAATACAAATGATAGAATATATGACGGCTCATTCGGAAAGATTAGCTAAATTTGAGGAAGAAGTTTATAGACAAAGGGAAGAAATGCAAGAGAAGATGGCTGAGATGATGAACTTGGTGAAGGAGTACACTAAGATGAAGGTTCCCGAAAAGGTGTTAGTAAGAAAAGAGGACCATATTGCCCCCACTATGTTTGTTAACGCCATTTCCATTGTTCGTGATAAGGAGATCACAAACGAAACTATTGGTAAGGATGGGGTAGTTGAGGAAAAAGATACTGGGATTGACGAAAATAGGTCGAGTTGTAAAGATGAAGGCAAGACTAAGGAATTAGATAAACCTAAGACTGTAGGGCATTACCCTAATCATGAAATCAATAAGAAAACCATTGTTAACCAAGTACACAATCTTAAGTACAATGATGCTCTTAGGAAGACCTTCTTAGGTGAAATAAAGGAGGAAGAATATGATACTATGCCTATGGGTCCTTTATACGAGGCAATTCTTAAGAAACCAAGAGCTAAGAAACAGAAATTTGTGGGGAGGAATCAAGATTAGTCACGTGAGGTTCAAAGTCGGTGTCATAGGAAGGTGTGTTGAAGATTCTGCTTTGGGTTGATGATGACCAAGATCCAAGGTTTTGGAAACCGTGTATAAGGTTCTCCAAGGTGCATTGACACTCTAGTAGAGATAGGAGTAGAGTCAACATGCCTTTCAACCGAATGAGAGAGGTAAGGAGAAAGTAATCACTTTCAACAGAATTGATGTTTCCACCGATTGCTTCACCGGCACTCTTCTCAACATTCCTCTCAAGTGTCTAAATTGGCTACATACTCTTGTTTCTTCGCCTAGCAAGGTCCTCAAAGATAATGGAATTCATCTTCACTCACATCAAGATAATCTTTAGAAGTGTCACCTACAAAATTGTTCGGGAGAAAGAAGGCACTACAATGGGTTGTTCATCATCTTCGCATCCATCGTCGAATGAGCATCCATAGTCTCGTGACCGGTAGTTGAAGATGCTTGAGAATCTGCATGTTGGTTAGCCATATGTCTAGAATAGCCCAAGTAATCGTCAAGTAATCAAGGTCAAATGACCAAACATGACCCCGTCCTTAAACATTAGGCTTGTCTTCTAGATACCTCGATTCAATGTCTCCTCAATCTTCTTAGCGATACATTGTAAACCCTCAGACGCCTTACTATGAGCGAATACCCCACAATGTAACCATCATCGCCTTTCTCATCAAATTTGCCCAATGGATCACTTGTTATCGAATAGTCACTTGACACCAAACGGTTTAAGGTAATGAATAACAGTGAACTTTCCCAAAAAGAACTTCATATCTGTTTTGAGATGTGGTCTAGTAACGGACACTCTATTTAGTACATAACAAGTTGTACCAACAACTTCATTCAAAACATGGTTGGAAGCTTAGAGTCGCCAAAGATTGATCTTGCACCTCTATTAAGGTCCTATTTTTCCTTTCGCCACCCCATTTTGTTGAGGGGTTCTTGGAGTGCTATAGTCTCGTTTGATTCCTTTTGACCTCTGAGTTCTATAAGTATAGCATTCTTGAACTCGTCCCATTATCACACCGATTCCTTTCACCTTTTGTTCAACTGATTTTCAATAAGGGTAATGAAGTCTTTCAACACTGTGATGTTTCATCTTTGGTCCTTAGAAAGAATACCCAACAAAATTTGCTAAAACCATCGGTGATCACCGACAAAAATATTTATGATCAATGCTTCTCACTTGAGTTGGACCAAACAGATCCATATGAAGCACCAAGAGGTTCGAAATAAGGCTTATCGCCGTAATAGAACACCTTTGTATGAGGCTTTGTGCCGCTTTCCTTTATTGCATGCAACACGCTTATGATCATTGGTGAACACTTTGGAAGGAAGACCTTGAACAAGGCCCGTTTAGAGAGTCGGTTTATGGTCTTGAAGTTGACATGGGCCATTCTTACATGCCATTTGGTGGACTCATCCACAGTTGCTTTAGCCACCAAACACGTTAAGTCACCTGCTGGTTTGACATTAGTTAAGTTGAATGTATAAAGATTGTGATCATGCGAGGAACTTTCAAGATAATTGAAGTTTCTTCGGGAGTTTGAAGTCTTTCGATAGCACAAGACATTCATCCTCCGTGAAGAGTACTTTGTTCTTGGTGTCACATATTTGTGAGATCGAAAACAAATTGAAGTGTTGAAGTTCCTTGACATAATATACATTCTCAAAGTCCGGTGAGGTGTTTTGATGGTTCCTTTCCAGCACTCGCCATCACTTCCTCCAAAGGTTACATTGCCTCCTCCTTCAATGGGTACAAAGTTATGCATCATGTCCCTGTTTCCGACATACTTCTTGAACAACCACTATCAACAATGCCAACATCTTTATGCTTAAGGGATGATCCTACAACAACAACAAAAATATACAGATAATAAGTACACTATGGAGGCTCAAGTCATTGTCGACTTGAACCTCGCCTGTGGATCATATGAGTTATGCCAAGCGAGTATAAGATCCGCTATTGTTCTTGGGTTTCCATTGAAACTTAGGTCCTCGTTTATTCCAAGAACAACTCTTGAGGTCTTGACAAGAAGATCCCAAGACTCTTTCCCATCGTCTGTGGTTAACATATCTAGGCCAAAACCATTTTAAAATATTCACCGTTGGTTGAACATATGGTTTTACAACCGGTCTCCTCCAAGGAAAAGGAGTATTAGTATTAATAGCTTGTGAAACATAAGGTGGTATATCATTAACATTGGTCCACATTGGTCTAGATTTCTAGAACCACCACACCTATTCATCCTTTGCTCATGATAATCACAATCCTTAATTAAATGAAATTTACTTCCACACACAAAACATGTCTTCTGCTTAGAAGATTTATTCAAACCAAAAGATGTGTTATTACAAGCGTAAGTATTCAAACCAAAACCATGAAAAGAATTGTTTTAACAAGACTATGAGACAAAGAATTTAAAGCAAGTCGCTGAGGCAACTGTCTTGGAAGTGGATTCCTTGGCAAAGAACTCGACATGCTTATTGGTAGTCTTGGGTGTAGGTGGGTGAAGACTGGAAGGTCAAACTTGTCATTTGAATCACACTGTAGACCCTTGTCAAGGACTTGTCATCATAACACAAGAGACAAAGTCATTAGAAGAAGTATCGTGGTCCGCAAGTCCTTTGACTTTCTCGCCATAGAGATGGTGTGATCCATCAAAGTCATGATAATGGAAAGGTCAATGGGCATGTGCTCACCTCTAATTGGTCCACTGGAAAGATGTAGGTCACCTTCTTTCACAAAATTAGCTAATTTGGCTGGAGTAGATTTACGTGTGTCATCTCTAGCTTCTAATCCTACATACTTCTTAAAGCCTAAACCTATAGTAGTATTAGGAGTTTGACTAGCATAGATGTGACTTGCTAACTTGTTTCCATTTAACATCCATTCTTTATGCATAGCAATTTCCTCATTAAGTTTCTCCTTAAGCTCTAAATTTTCTGACACTACATCTGCTCGTAACTTCTCATACCACTTTAACTCATTTTGAGCACATTCGAGATCCCTTTCTAAAACACCTATCTTCTCATCATAAGCTATTTGATTCTTCTGAAACCAAACCTTTTGTCTTTCTAGTGTTTTTAAAGCCTGTTTATAAGCTTCAACTTCCACATAGTATTCATTATATTTAGGTTCCAAAATATCATAAGCTTGTTTTAGTTCATTATAACATCACTACAACCAAACAAACAGTTTTGTACCGAGAGATGCCCATCAAGGCAATCGATCATGCCTATCCTCAAGTACGCTTGCAATCAAGCCCACGTTATCATTACAGACCATCATTATCATCCTTCTCATGTTGCTTCCACCACATTGCTATCTAACGTGACCAAAGCAAATGATCCCTTTGAAGTTCTGCCTCCTCGACATCACGATAAGAAGAGTATCTTGTCTCATCACCGCCTTTCTGTCTTTGCATTCTCTAGAAGTGACCCATCTGTTGACATGTGAAGCATTTAACTTCATAATACCGTGTAACATTGGTGACTTAGAAGATATAAAAGCCTTAGCTAACCAAGGATCCGATGCAAGCATAATGACGTTATCAATCTATAATAAGTTGACTAAGGAGAAACCAACCAAGACTAATCTTAGACTTTCCTTAGCCAATCATTCATATGTTTACCCCTTAAAAATAGCAGAGGATGTATTAACTAAGGTTGCAAGTAGCATCTATCCGGTGGATTTTGCTATTGTAGATATTGAGGAAGATGAATACATGCCCTCATTCTTGGTACACCTTTCTTGGCCACCGCCAAGGCAACAATCAAATGCGGTGAGGGTTTTATGGTACTTAAAAGCGGTAAAAGCAAAGTTAGGATACCTATAGCTCCAATACATCCTTTGAAGTTTAAGGAAAAGAGAAGGGATGATCATGATTCACAAGTTCGCAATAGCGTTGTTAGGAGAAAAATCATTGAATGGGAGAAAAAGATTAGGGAGTATAAGGCTAAGAAGATTGAATTAGGAGAATGGAAACGAGATAAACACATAATAGGGCATAACTACACCACGGAAAAACTTCATGGGAACCGTCATGAAGAAAATAATACTAAAGGACGTAACCAAGGAGTTAAGAGACCTAAAGAGTTTGTGGAAGGAGATAAGGTGCTCTTGTCTAACTCAAGATTTAAAGCACCCAATGGTCTACGTAAGCATAAATGGTGTGGCCCTTATACGGTGAAAGGGGCAAAAGAGGCGGAACCATTATATTATTCGATGACAATGGAAAGGAGTTCACGGTAAACAAACGACGTGTAAAACACTATGATAATGACCTAGTGAATAAATGAGATGATGGTAATGAAGTCACGTAGGGGCACGAATTCGAGTCTAGCTACAAGACTCATAAATAAAGAAAAACGCTTATTGGGAGGCAACCCATGCTTAATTGTTTGCTTGTTTGTTTTACAATTTTGTTTGTGTCTTTATATATCTTTTTCATTGTTGTTTATTCTCATGTTTGATTTTGTGAAAATGCTTTATTTTGTTTTTAACCTCGTCTTAATTGCATATAAAGGTATTTTACATAAAGATAAGTGTAGAGAAGATCATATATGTTTTTAAGAACATGAACATGAGATTAACAATAATTGGAATTGTATATATTTGTGTGTTTGTTAGAGTCAAATGCTTGTATTGAGTCATAATGGATGTTTTGCAGGAATTTTTCCAAGTTGTAATGAGGTAAATTTTCCAGAATTTTTCCAGAAAAACGTATCAGACCCTTTCTGTCAGGACAACCTGACGGCATCGGGATTAAAACCCGACGGCGTCAGGCAATATAGAAACAGTTTATCAGTTTTGTTTTCTGTGTAACTTGTGATTTTTGGGAGCTTTCAATTCTTAATTTTCCAGAAAAACTGCAAACATCCATTCCAAAAGCATTATATCTTATTCGCTTTCTAGTTTAGTTTTGTGTCACATATAGTTTTACCGCAGATTTTACGCGAGGTTTCATTTCGTTTTCTTATAAATGTGCATGTTGTATAAGACAAGAAGAAGAAACACATATTGGAAGCACTTGTTACTTATTCATTCTTCTTGGAGGAGGATTTAACCGCGATTTCACACATATCCTATCGAGCTAATCAGGGGAGTACTAGTTTCATTCTCTTTTACTTACCTTCCTTTATCATAATTTTGATACTTTCGGGGAACATTAGGGACAATGTTCAGTTTAAGTGTAGGGAGGGAGAATAAAACTGGAACTTAGAAACTATTCACTCATTTGATTTTTGTCTTGTCCTTGGTAAATTGTGTAATAAACTATGAGAAATATTTGTTAGGGAAATTTTAGCACCAAATTTAAAAAAATTTATGACATTTACGAGTTAAAATTTAGTCTTAATAAAGGTCTCATGGATAGGAATTATATGACTAGCACAAAAACCGTTTACAACTCAAATTCCACCCCAAAAATGTGAGGTTCGCCCCTAGATCTTTAGGAATAAAAGCATTCATCTTTAATGCTTAGTGAGTGTACCGGTAGTATAATAGATTATAGAACTTGTATTGTGATGCATTCCAAGATCGCTAGTGAGACTACATTCGTGTAGTTAGGATTAACTAAATGATAAGAAGCATTAGGATAACCCTTGTTTGAAACCTGTAATTTAATTACGTTATCCACATCGGTTGAGTAATTTTTCCCACACCTTTGCGATGTACTCATCTTTAGTACACGATACCCCTAGTTAACCCCTCGGATCATATCTTTTCGCGGTTCTCGTGATGTTTCGGTTTCCAGAATATCAATGAAGAGCATTGTTTACAATCCACCCCCAACTGTTACACCCAAATCGCCTTAGCCTACCTTGTATGCACTAATCTTTAGTGCATTATTGTAATTATTGTTTAAACCCTTAGTTCAATTATCTAGTTATTTGCATGGTTATTAAGTCGAATCATATCATTTGTATACAGTTTTGGGACGATTGGGACTCATGGGTTAAAGTAATATTTTATGGAGTCACGGGAAAGAACGATAAATTCAAATTATCTTTGTCTACGTAATTAAATACTCCAGTGTTTTGATCTTTTTAAATTGGATCAATTAGTGTTAGTGAAATAAAAAATCAAGTGTATGGATGCTACTATAAATCCTTTTATTTTGATGTTATCGTGGAGGATGGAAGAGTAAAAAGGTATGAAAAAAAATCGAAAAGATCGAAAAAAAAAAAAAGAGAAAAAGAGTTGTAAAAAAAATAAGAAAAACATACGGGCTACCATCCTACATCTATCTTTATGTTTATGTTTTTACGTTTATGTTTGTGTTTTGTTTCAAGTTGTTTAGTGTTAGTGAGTCGAGTCTTGGCTTAGCAACGCCATGTTTTACATGCTTGTAACACAAGATTTTTGACTTGCCACCACTAAATATCTCCTATCTAATAAAACCCTTTACTTCCCTACCCTAAGCCTAACGTTACAACCCTTTGTAAAGACCTCTTAGATAGTTATTCCTAGGTTCTTACGCCAAAGCGGTGGATGTTTGATCTATTCTCAAGCCTATGGTAATCTATGTACAATGCCAGGTAATGAGTGTTTATCTTCCATTTCCTTACATGTTATATTTCATATAAACCCGAGACATGAGAGAATCCAAACACCAATTGTGATGTGCTAGCGTATAATTTCCGTGCTTGTTATACCTATTGTGGCGTTGTATTTGTTGTAAACTATTTTAAACCAATGCTTCATGCCCCCTAACTTATAAATTGATTGGCCAAAAAAACATTTGCTTGAGGACAAGCAAATTCCAAGTGTAGGGATATTTGATAAGGATTTAAAACATACGTTTTTAGAGGGTCATTTAAGCCCTAAATCGACACATTTTATATCCGTTACTACATAAAATCGTTTCTTTTCACATTTTAGGTCTTTTGGAAGCAAAATGCTGGAATGAAGAATATTTGGACGAAAAGGAGCGAAAACCTGAAGAAAACGACAAAGTCAAGACTCAAGTTGTACTTAAAGCCTGACGGCGTCCCATCTCAAAGGGCGACGCCTTCACTTGTTGATGATTTTGATAAAAGACCAATCGACGGCTCAGGTGATTTTTTGGTTGTAAAGCCTGACGACGTCAAGTGTTAAATCTGATGGGCGTCACCCTTTGTTTTACACCAGACGACCAAGGAACAAATCTCAAACGACGTCCCTATTGAAGTCTGACGGCGTCACACTCCTCAACTGACGCCGTCCCAACGATGACTTGGCCCGAACGAAACCCTAAAGACGGCGAACTGATGGCATCACCAGCAAAAGGCGACGCCGTCGCACTTGTAAATCTATATATAGAATTCGATTTTTCTGCATTTAAGGAGGTAGAATTTTGGAGAGCAAACCCTAACTCGTTTGTAGTCCGACTTGGACAATATTTTAGGGTTTCAAACCCTTCTTTACATCATAAGATAAGTTTGTTAATCCATCATATCATTATGTCTACCCCATGTTTAATTGTTTGTGTTTATGCTTGCTTATTTACCATGAGTAGCTAAACTATAATTGTGTTTGCTTAGATCTATGAAACCTAATTGTTAATTATTGTTAGGTTGTCTCTTGTCTTGATTGGTAGACGCTAGAGTAAGGAAAATTGTCTTCTTCTTTAATTGTTGCGAGCTTGAACGTCCTATATAGCAAAAAGCTTAAGAGTGCACTTAGGCCATCGTTGTGTTTATTGCGTGAGTTGTAGCTTTAGGATAATAGAGTATTCGGGGGAGATACTACGGTACTTAGCGATCCCGGATAGTCTAGAGGAGAGTTACGATTCATATAATTGGGAAATTTAGCACCGCCCTATGACCAAACGGAATACAACGCACTAATTAAGATGAGGATGTGACAATTCAACCGACCAATAAGAGATAACTAGGGAGTAAAAACATCTAAGTAAACAAACTTTTAATCATTATAAGAGCACACCTACATTAACATAGCCTATCATTAGTTTAATTAGTCATTAGTTTAATTAGTCATTAGTTTAATTAATTAGTAGTTAAAAATTGGTAGAAGTACCACCCCCCAATCCTATACCCCGATATATTTACTTTGCTTTCTAAAAAACATAAAAGACTAAAAAGAATCTCCCTCAACCTTACCTTCTCGTCATACATCTCTTCCTATCATCTATATTCCTCTAGAGAACGATCAACCCCCTGGGCTTACCCCATACTACACTACAACGATTAGGTACACTGCCTAGAGGGTTGTAAAGCTTGCTCATAGAAAAGGAAGTCTTTCGACCCCTAACTTCGCTATCAAATCACAACCCCATCAGAAACTAATTGTTCACCATCATCACCATCAACAATCTCTCTTACAAACATGTCTATAGCAAGGATCTCAAGTGGAACCACACAGAAACTAATTGGTTCAACAAAAATAGCATATAACTTCGTTACTTCTTCAGCTGCAACCACGTCATCAAGTTCATCCAATGCTTGTTCAATTTCAGCAAACATGTCACTAATCTCTTCAAGCTCTTCAAGTTCATCAACTAAATGGTATAGATTATCTTGCCATTTAATATATATTCCTTGATCACCTCTTCATCACTAATCCAAGTCTCACGATCCCCTTCCTTTCCACTAATGGTAACACTATCATCTGTGTCATAAACCGCATCATCAAAATCCTGCACATCTGTATACTCTAGGGAACCCTCACTTGAATTCTCCACCCCAAACTCTTGGTCAATCTCTTCCAATAACCTTATGAATTCAAACTCGTCACTCAGCCTTTTTTATGATTTGCAAGAATTTTTCTACACACAATGTTGGTGGAAACTCATTGTCAGAATCAGTGTCATCAACATGTCCATCCTTCCAATGTTGGCTTGTCTTATGCCACTCTAACAATGGTAATTTCCCACTGTTTCTAGTCTCACCATCAAGATCCTTTCCAACAACATCATTGGCATCATGATCCAGAATTTCTTCTATCATCACATCTTTTCCATTACTCATCATTCGCTCCATCGTTTGACACTCTACCAATGAAACATCGGTTTCAATATACAACTCCAATTCTCTAAATCTAGGAACATACTCCACAAGTCTGCTCGCATCTTTGTTAGACATTAGTGGTAGCAAACCAACATCCAATGACTCCCTAGGTATCCTAAAGTGAGTAAACACAAGGGTACGATCTGTGTAAACTGAATCCTATAACATTTCGTCCAATAAGTTCATGGAGAAAATTTTCCAGTGAACTCCGTCAAACCAATCTGTATCTCCAAAAAGATATCTTCTTCTTGGTGGTGAGGTAAATTCACCATTGTGATAGATTTGTAAAGTAAACATGGTTTCATTTAAATATGTGCAACACATAAAATATCAATAACTTCAATTTCATGGCTTTTTGTTATCTAAGGTGTGTATGAACACAGTAACAAGTTTCAATATAAAACATAAATACCCCAAAATTTCGCATTATACATTTTTAAATACAAGTTAAACATCAAGATTTTAGAGTTTACAATGTTTGAATCAAATACAGTACCAAGTTTAAATGGAAACACGAAAATCTTTATTAATGAAACTTTTGTTTTACTATATGAAACAATCTAGTTGTGTCTTCTACTTCATGAAACCAAATGGAACAATAGTATGAACTATGAAGAAACCAAATGGAACAGAGTATGCTTACCATAAAGGATTCCTAAATTAGGGATCGGGGTACTGTGTGCGCGATTTTGCCAAAACTTAAGCATTCTCAAGATCTTTACTTGTGAAATTAATGTTCATGGAAGAAATTGAAACACAAATATAAACTATTGCTTTAAAAGACTAAATTTGTAAAACAATACACTGGCAAGTGAGCAGATTGACGGAAAAGGAAGTGAAATGACAATACTACCCTCAGTGACAAGGCACTTAATGAGAAAAAATGACGAAAATTAATGAACAGTTACTTTCAGTGGCTGTTTTGCAAAAAAACATAAACATTAATGTTTTTTTATAACAAAATCGTCTCGATGTGATCCTTGCATATTCATGTTACTTTAAAGACCAAATTTGCAATTTACCCTTAAAAAAGGTTACATACGTTCAATAATATTTATGAAAATTTTATATTTTACTAATTGAAATTGTCAATAAAAATATCTACATATACCTACCTAAGGAAAACTATGTTTGGAGTTCAAATAAAGGATTATGTATTCGAAAGCCACTTAACTCTTAATTTTTTTCTTTTTCTTTTAGGTCATTAATTTATCAAAACTAAGTTACATGCCACTCATTTATGAGTTTGCTTTCGTTTATAACAATTTTGGATAACCTTTAGCGAAAATATTCAAAACAATGAGAATAAAGTTAAATATACGTATTAAAACAACACAAATAACTATTGGAATGTTGAATATGAGTTTTAGCCAATTATTTAAGTGCAACCATATTTAGTCGAAAGCGATTTATGATTATTTAACTAAGGGGGAATTTCATATATACCCAAGGAAACTTCAAAAATTACATATTTCTCCAAAACACAAGTTTTTAATGCATGATGTACAATGCTATTAAAACATGTTTTGAGGAAATATGTAATTATTGAAGTTTGGTTGGAGATGTATGTAAATGCCCCTTTAACTAATGTTTTGCGTTTCAATTTTCAATTTTTAATTTTCTTGTTTTGATATGTTTAAGTTAGTGTTATTCTTAAAATTGTATAAACTTTCGGAAGAATTTGAACGAGATTGGTGAAACGAAAACAAACACATATTTGGGTGACACATAAGTTAATTTAAATAAATGAGTAACTTAAAAGTAAAAAAGTTTAATAGTTGAGCGGACCCGAATACATAATCCCTTCAAATAACTATAGAATAAAATAAAAATAATTGTAAAGCTATATGTGATACTTATCTGCCTCTCAGATTATCAAAATTTATAAGATAGTTTGTTAAGAAAGTGGAGCCCAATATCGTTCAGTCAACAGTGAGACAAATTAAATATAGATATACTTATTTCTAAACCAAAAATCTGATTCTCTCTTTTGTTGGGACAAAAAGAGAAACCTAATATGGCCTATATTTGATACTATTATATTTGATGGTGTTTCAAGTAATGCCTCCTTTTTTGTATTTCTCAAAAAAATATACATCAAGAGAAGTGGTTTTATTAATATGTGTTACATTGATAGTAGATATATATAATGTGTCTTCTATGGATATATCCTTGAAGCGTCGATCAGCTTATAAAGACATGATCATGATGATGTGAACTTTGAGATGCAACAATACTAGCGAAATTAATGACACAATACGTATACAA
The DNA here is from genome assembly GCA_022545495.1 of Chrysanthemum lavandulifolium. Classification (NCBI taxonomy): domain Eukaryota; kingdom Viridiplantae; phylum Streptophyta; class Magnoliopsida; order Asterales; family Asteraceae; genus Chrysanthemum; species Chrysanthemum lavandulifolium. Next base: position 274,140,687 of record CM040238.1, read on the forward strand.
TGTTGTGCATCATTACCTTTTCGGCTTAAAGTAGGTTTAAAATAGAAAATACCGCGGAAAATATGAAAAAGGACCGCTTCTTTGGATTAATGAATGTCGTGTACGCCTTGATCAGTCGTAAGGCCATTTGAGCTTATCCAAAAATATATCGTACATGCCTTGTGTAGTAAATACTTTATAAATCAAGAGAAAAAAAAATATTGTTTTATTTTTATGTTAAATAATAAATTGAAAAGTATAGAAAATTATACAAAATACATTATGAATGTTTTACATACATTTCCTCAAGTGTATGATGACACAAAAAGCAATAATGTTGTATAACATGTAAATGAATTATTTGTAATTATAAAGGATAACATATACTGTTCATAGAAGAAAAACAACAAAATTATTACTACTACAAAACAAATACCTTTGGAAATAAAATATTATAACGTATGAAATCCAAGCCAAAGATCTAAGCAAGTGCTTTTAGGATATGGTGGACCAAGAAGTGATGATTTTGTGGTGTCAAAGACACTCTACATGCATACACACATGACCTAAGTCTTCAATTTTACAATTTGTAACACATTACAATTTAAAAAATTCCCTTGTCAATCAAAATATTTTTATCATGTACTACACATATCTAGAAATATTACTGTTAAATAGGAATAGAAAACATGGCTTACAATGCTTAAATTTAATCTTAATATGTAACGAAGTCATAAATTAAAAGCTCTACTAAGTACATTATTTGTTAATAATGCAAATAATATATTAGTTCGTCTTTTTATTTTTATTTTAATTTTCCAAATAGAAGAGCTGAATACCATATGACATCTTTTTTGAAAAAAGTGATGGTGGTCCATCGAGTGTACTGCTTAATTTGCCTTGGAAATCAAGCAATCTTAATTTCTGTATTTTAAAACAATCATATTTAGTGAAAAATCGAATAAAAAGGTATAATATAGTCCGTCACTCTATTTCTTAAAAACGTCCATCATCTAGAAAATTGTTAAGTATGCATAATTTATTAGTGGTTTACGAATTCACTTATTCACCCCTAATAAGGCTGGCAATTTTGACACGAAACTCGTTATACACGATACGACACCACACACGACCCTGTGCCTTAATGTGTTCGTGTTTGACCTTTAACAAGTTTCGTGCTTAATGCGTCGACCTCATAACACATGTTAGACCGTTAAAATTAAAATATATATATGCCTTGAAATTACAACAAACCCTACTCATTTACCCACTCACTTAAAAATCCGCCTCCCCCTTCCCTCTCAATCTCATCTCTCGACTCTCATGTGCAGAACTGAAGACCCACACCCAGGTAAAATTAGCTTCTATACATAATTACATATATCGATTTCGTTCAACAATCAACTGATTCGACCCCGATTCATTCAATGCCGACTGATTCGACCCCGATTCTTTAATAACTTCATCTTTAATTACATTATATCGACTGATTGTATGTTTCTGTGGGTCTGCTGATAGAGTGATAGTTCTTTCTATGGATGTTAAGTGTTAATGTGTTCTTAATGTGTCTTTAACAGTTAACCTGCTTATTTTCGTGTCGTGTTCGTGTTTGAGAAAATGACACGATAAGCTAATGTGTCGTGTTCGTGTTTGACCTTAATGAGTTCGTGTCTTAATGAGTTCGTGTCTTAACAGCTTCGTGTGACTGTTATGCCGCCTCTAACCCCTAACCATATAAGTAATTCAAAATTCTCGAGTTCTTGCCCATTCGGCCATGTATTCGTTGGTTGTGCTTTCTCTAGCTCGTTTTCATCCGTATATGAGTTTGCGCGATCCCGAGTTATTGCCGAACTTATGATTAGTCCAAGCTAGATGTGAAAATGACGACCAACTTTAGTCATGCTACTTAAATAAATTTTTTTCTAAAATATAACTTTTTCAATGATTTTCATAATTCGGTATATAACCAAATTAAATTTATGGTGGGAATATTTTTTTTTTTGGTAAAGGGTTTCCCCGGTAAATATATTACTCCAAAAAACATTTAAATACAAAGGATATGAGTGAAGTCTCATATCTCAGCCCGTTACATAGGCGGTAAAACTAACATAACAAGACACTTCCTATCCTTAAAACAGTAAAACAACCACTACTCACTAGATTACATTTGACACAAAACCAAGCATAACCTAACGTCTAGATAGCTTACTACCACGACCTTGGAGCTTGATATCATACATGTCGAAAAAGCATCCAATTGCCTCGTAAATCATAGACCGATCCACATAATCATCATAATAATCTTCAAGCTCATGACCGCCTTTGTTGATGCGAGAAATTTAGCCATAGGATTATCCTACCAAGAACCTCCTCATCATCACCGCCGAAACAATCACATCCCCACTTTAGAGAATGGGTTACCCACCACGTATCACGGAGGGGAAGAACTAGGCTTAGTAGCCGATTACGCGCCTTTTCTTTCAAATCAACCTTTTAAGAGGTTTACCATCATCATCTACAAGAGTAACTTTTCCCTCAATAATTAGCTTTTCAAGCTCCTCAATTTTTCCAACAATATGAGTAGTACTAGTGCTACCATTTCCACCCTTAGCAGAGCTACCATCTTTGATCAAGTCAACAGTAACACTAGGAATCTCAGCCTCATCAGTATCAACCCTATTAAGAGCATCAAACGGATTTTATGTAGCAATATTCGTCCCACTTGTACTAGCCACTTCAGTAATCTTCTTCTTTGTAGCATCCGCTTCTTCGACACAGTGATACACCGCTTTATGTTTAGAAGGGCTAAATTTAGCCCCTTTTCCCACCTCAATACCACGAAACGCCTTCCTTTTAGGCATTTGGAACCCATCATTCTTTTGTGCTTGATGTTTAAGGTCAACAGGCACACGTTTGGGACATTGGGTCTCATCATGGCCAAAAACCATATAAACACCACAACGAGGTGGTTTTCACTCATATTCCACTCTAACAGTATGCAATACCTCCCCTTCACCATCCCAACTTGGCACAGCAATAACCATTGTCCCCTTAAGCTCCCGATCCGCCTTGATGTCAATCAAAGCTCGAGCATAATCAAAACGCCCCCATGACTACAAACACATAGCGCTCGTGTATGCATCAAACATAATAGGGGTACCGAGTTTGGTAGCCATGGCACTCAATCCATCTTCAGTAAAAGCAGCAATAGAAATATCATGTAGTTTCGCCCAAACAAGGATCGAACCCAAATCCTCTTTAATAAAACTCGTCCTGGGGGTCCACTTCTTCAAGATAATAGGAACGGATCGAATAAACCAAGGTCCATTCTCTAACACTCCATTTAATCCCTCAATAGAGGCAAATTTGAAGAAAAATAAACCCTTAGAATTCATCATGAACGCACCACACCAAACTTTTCCATGCATTCTTCACGTAGTTATCAACTACGGAAATGCAACCCTCTTGCAAATAAAATACCCGAAAAGAGTATTATCAAACTTAGAATTAGCTTCTAAGACAGATGACAAAGGAATTTTTACCTCGGCCTTCTCATTAAGAGGCTTGCCCATATCAAGAGCGTGGAAATTAACTATGCGGGTAGCAGAAGTAGATCCTACCTTACTTGCAAATATAGGAGTTTTCAATCCATCGTTGACATGCTCATCCCCTTCCTTAGTCATATTCGGATTACCAAACAAAGCCACATTAGGCATAGAAGTTTTAAATGATTTACTTTCAGCCATATCATCAAGATTACTAGCCAAAGTAGTACGATCGTAGGTGCGATTAAGAGAACTAACACTAGGGCTGTTAGTGTCCATGCTAAGACTCTCAACTCCAGGAGTAACGACACCTGGAGCCTTTTCCGGAGTAGTCTTATTCAATGATGAGTAGTTATCAGCACCACCAAACTCATGTTCCAACGTTCCCCTACCTTTATCCCTCTCTCTCGTAACCTCCATCATGAATAAATCATAGGAATAAGACCCTCAAAACCGCATACAGACCAACGCCAAGATCACAAACAAAAAAACCCTAATCGCTTAGGGTTACCAGCGTTTTAATAATCCCCACCAGGATCGATCCACAACTACGATAATAGGGAAACCAATTTAATACAATACTAAACAAAAGGTATATGTGACCCACGTTTAGTAAGAATTAAAAGGGTTTTTAAATCGATTATTAAAGAATCGGAAGGAAGGAATAATTCCAATTTATGGTGAGAATAGGTTAATGAATATCCATATTTATTGTTCAAGAAAGAATAACTATAAATTGTTGTTATTAGCTTCTTGATAGGTGTTATACAAATTGCCGTTCCCAAAAAAATATTTAGCTTGAAGATGCATTGAAAAATGAGTTTGTCTAATGCGTGTTCTCACAAGATTGTTTTAAATGATAAAAAAAAATGAAAAACATGAATTCATTTAATTAAAAATCACATTAAATAATGTGTATTAAACGAATTTTTCAATTTAAAAAGAAAGTTTGAATTTAATTAATAACTTTTGACTAATGCTCTCATTAGACAAACCTTTTAAAAATTAGCATGAAATAAACAATTACCTACGAGTTAATAAACTTGTAGTCTAGTGTTAATAAAATAACAAGGTAACCGAAAAATCAACTTTAGAAACAATCTCAATACATGAGTTGATAGGGTTAATTTCGAAAAGATAAACTTGTTGTAGGAAATAGTCATGTTTTCTAAACCTAGTTGACACTCTACGAACAGTAGTAAGATTATATATTGTCTTTCACATATTGTTTTGAAGAGGGACGGACGTAGGATTTTCAAACGAATTTGTACAAAAGAATTATTGGGCTAACTAATTAAAGTTACATCGTATGAAACGAAGATAGCTAACAAAATTTATTAAGGGTTGCACATAAGAAAATGACAGGTTTGAAACTTTTTTGCATTTCGTGACCTGAAATTGAATATAGCCTGTGGTATACCCGACATTCATGTATGGGTTTATAAACAGATAGGTTACCCAACTTTTCAACTTTGTTTGTTTAAGTTATCAAACTTTCATTTTGTTCACTTAGGTTACTGAATTTTAGTTAAGCATTCAACCTCCATTTTTTCAGTGTAATCAAAGTAACTCAAATGCATTTTTTTAGGTAAGTTAAGTAACCTAAATGTCTCATTTTACAAATTCGGTAACCTGAATGTCAACTCCGTGTAATCCAATACCCTGTTTGCACCAAAAAAAAATTGTAACTTAGGCGAATAAAGTTAGAAAGTTGAGTAACTTATCCGTCTATAAACCCTTCATGCATAGGCTTGTAAAACAGTCAACATTGCTTGTTGTTAAAGTTTTGTAAGAAACATATACCAAAAAGTGCCAGCTTCTCTATACATACACAGATACATATATCACTGTATACTTGCATAGTGGGTCATCAGTGGGTCATATGGAACCGCCAAGCTACAGAGAAATATAGAGCAAGTTGTTATATACTCAAAATAAAATAAATTAGGGGAGTTAAAGAAACTAGATGAGGAACACCTTTTTCTTTATCTCACTGGCTTCAGTTAAAGTTGGAGGGAATTGTGTTTTTCATGGTTAAAGCACCTCTCTTTCACACACTCTATTTCTCTCTCTAGTATATATATATGTTCCAAGAATATTACCACTTTTGAAAAATATATCTCATCCGAGTATCCTTCCAATCTTGATTTCTCAATTGTTTTTTTTTGTATGAAAAAAACATTTTGAGCTTGTTCTAGAGTTTGTTATCTTGTTCATCATCATCTACTATCTAGAAACACAGATCTCAATAGTAGAAGAAAGATTTCTTGCTATGATTCTTGATCGAATAACGGCACAAAAAGAACTCCTCGTGTTTTGTAGTTAGAGAAATGAATATTAGCAGCTCTGATCTTATTGATGCAAAGCTTGAAGAGCATCAATTATGTGGATCTAAACAGTGCCCTGGTTGCGGACATAAACTCGAAGCAAAAACGGTACGTTGTATGTGTATAATTAGCGTTGGTTTAATCTTTATATATAGATATAATCCTTTCATAATATTCTTAGCTTCAACTTAACGATTTTGACAAAATAAGAATCAATACAAGAGAATATAATTATGCTGGCTGCCGAATTTTCTTTCTATATTTAAATTATTTCTTCATGATATATATGAACAAATTCCGTTGCAAAAAGATATGATTGTATTTTTGTACTAGTTGCGAGTTAAATAAGCTCATGTGATATATAAATTTCGTAAGATATATTGATAATTTTTTTTTTTTTTAATATTTGATCATTTGTAGGATTGGGTAGGTTTACCAGCTGGAGTGAAATTTGATCCAACTGATCAAGAATTGATTGAACATCTTGAAGCAAAAGTTGAAGATAAGAACTTGAAATCTCACCCTTTGATTGATGAGTTCATACCTACTATTGAAGGCGAAGATGGGATCTGTTATACACATCCGGAAAAACTCCCCGGTGAGTTATCATAGTGGTTTCAGGCTCGCGTATGTGAATACGTAAAAGAAAAGGATATAAGAACAAGAAATTAATTGAAATATGTATACATCTATAAGTGTTTTTTGTTAAATGAGTTAGGCTTTACTATGAGCACCAAAGAAAATTAGGGTTTCTGTTTGTTTTGACTTTTCTTACTAAGATTTGCACTTGTCACACCTAAGAAAACCTAAACTTGAGTGAAATAGGGTTTCTTTGTTTGTTATGACTAAGAAAGTTGCTTAAATTTTTGTTTGATGTTTAGGAGTTACAAGAGATGGACTGAATAGACACTTCTTTCATCGACCTTCAAAAGCTTACACAACCGGTACAAGAAAAAGGCGAAAAATCCAGACCGAATGCGACCTACAAGGCGGTGAAACACGATGGCATAAAACAGGCAAGACCCGACCAGTTATGGTGAATGGGAAGCAAAAGGGGTGCAAGAAAATCTTGGTACTCTACACCAACTTTGGGAAAAATCGAAAACCGGAAAAGACTAATTGGGTGATGCATCAATATCACCTTGGACAACACGAGGAGGAGAGGGAAGGCGAGCTCGTTGTATCAAAGATATTTTACCAAACTCAACCAAGGCAATGTAATTGGTCCGAGAGGGTGCTGAATAACAACCTCTTATCAAATAATATTCACATCGAAGGCCCAAATAACATCAATGGATTGAATAATATAGGTAGAAGGGAAACTAGAAGCGGAAGTGGGAGTTGTTCTTCTTCCAAAGAAATAAATGTTGCTACTACAACCACGGTAACTGCTGCCGGTAGTGTCGAAGCTCACAATAGTATTAGAGATGAACTTATTGGCGCGGTTATGTCAAGTTACAATCCAATGGATCAAATACAACATTTTAAAGATGTTGATCAATTTAGCTTTGGACCGTATAGAAAAAACTTTGGTGAGGTAAGTTTCTTGATCAAATTCATCAACTTTATATCCATTTACACCATCAAATATCTTTGTGTTGCGAGATACTTTCGGGGTTAATGGGACCGACAAATTATTTTCGGGTTAAGTTTGTATAAAAGATCAAGACTTGAACTCGAAAATTACTCAACTTTAAGGTTCCATTATATAAATCTTATTTGTGCTATCATATAAATTGAACAATTGATATATAAAATTTGATTTTTTGGGGGATAATTTCGATCTCAATTCATGAGTAAAAATATGAAACTAAAAGTCCTCAGATTCCTGATTGTTTTCTTGTGCAAGAGATAGAGTTGGTTAGTTTGCATCACTATTTAATTTGGCTTATGGGCATGAAATGAGGGCTAAGATCATTGGATGTTGGTTGAGTGCAAGGTTAAAAGATGAACTCAAAACGGTTTAAATGTTGCTTTTATTATAGAGATTGCTTGTATTACCAGCAAACATCTATCTATAAATATGTAAATTAATGTGTCACCTTTCATGCATGTATATGGTTGTACGTGCATGCATATACACATATTGCATGAACAATGGCTTAGCTAATATTGTACAAGTGATTTATGTAGGTCGGAACGACAACAGCTGAGGGTTCTATCTCGTACAATGAACATGACCAACAAAGGCAACACCATCAGCAGTATCAGCATCAAATGAACCATGAGAATGGTCAGCAACAATATCCACATCATCATCGCAATATCCACATCAACATCACATGGCAACGACCGCTTTCCATGTTAGCATGCCATCTCATGCCATGTCAGCAATCGTCGCTTCTTCTTCTTCCCTAAACCACTCCTCAATGATTCTAGATGATGACTCCTTTAATGCGTCGAGGATCATGGAAAATTATGAGGTAATTTAACAATTAATTACACTTGTTTAAATTTACTTGTTATTAACAAATAAATATCAATTTGTTACTTAAGTTCAAGACTAATATTTTTTATTAAAACAATACATATATTTTAAATGTGTAATTATTAGGCATAAACTTTTTTATTTAATCTAAAAGTGCATTTAACATATATTAATTAAACTAATAAATTAGCATATTTGAACATGATTTACAGTATAATAAACTCAGCTTTCATTTTTAATTATTACACGCTAACATGTCTAATGGGCACATGTTAGCAAAACTCGTGTTAACAAAAAATCAATTGTCTCATGTGATCTAACGGCTTTTTTCTTAAAACATATACCGGTGTTTACAGCAACAATATTATTTTTGGAAATTTTTCCTAGTTAGATAATCTTGTGACTTGTTATTAGCTTTTTTAAATAAGTTGTCGTCTAAAAGTATTAATAAATCGGTCGATGTTCATTTTTTCTTGCACTTATCATGCTAGGTAACTTTTTAGCAAAAAGGATGGTATAAAGTTGTATATGTAATTAGTTAATCCAAATTCTCATTAAAAATATCAATTCAAAAATTATAATAGATTTTTAAAAACCATATTGTACCCTTCTATTTATCTTTTATAAAACTTTCAAGTCAAAATCAAGCAAATCAGACATTTCATCAATTTATCATAGCCTTTCAAAAGATAAATCTATTAAACAAAAAAAAAAAATGTTTAACAAAAAGTAAAAATAGTTTCAATACTATGGCATCAAGTTGATCTTCAAGTTTTTTGATATCAAACGTTATATATCCATGAAAAACTTAAATATTTTTTTGCCTAAAAATTTGTATAAATAAGTTCAAGTATAATTAGTGCTAAAGACGTTTTAAGTGCAATCTTTTTAAACAAATCAATATAACTTTTTTTAACGGCAATTTAATTATTAAAGAACAAATCCATATAATTACATGTTTAATTTTTACTAAATGTTTCTTTAAAACTATCATAAGAATTAAATCATTTTGTATCTTTTGTTTCTGTTTTTATTATGTTCTTTGATCTTGTCAACCAAGTTGAGAACAAGTAATCATATATTCACTTTTCATGTCTTTGTTATGTTGCAGACAATACATGATCATATAGATAATTATGTTTTATTGTTGCAAACATCATAGAGTACTTAATTTTGTCTACCCGTAGGCTGTAGCAATTAGCATGCATGCACAACATCTATAATTTGTAAATTGTTAAAGAAAGAACATATAAAATTATTTTATTGTATTAAAAGTGAGTTGATACTCACACCATTTTTTTATACATACACCACAATTATGCATTAATCACAGATTACATTGTATATCGTTGTGATGTACTATTAACCCGATTACAAAAGCACCCTTTGGTTATTCTGTCACAGATATAGATTATATTTTGTTATATATAAATTCCAATAATTTTTTGCGCTTATAAACAAATTCCAATAATTTTATAATTTGGTCATCAAATCTTTAATTATCTATTAAGAAATATTTAAACTTCATAAAAGCTTTCATTCAATCCTTGCATTTAGTTATAATATATGAACTTCTGTAAGACATGACAAGGTTGGAAAACTACATTTGAATTCTCAGAAATACCTAAGGGTCTAAATCATTTTCTCATAAAACATCGCCGTTAAAAAAAAATAATAAATAAATAAATAAAAATAGCGATTTCCATAATTTTCGTAATGCATTTTCTTCTCATGTAACTTTATACTACTTTCTTACTAGTCTCGTAATACAAATGTCGTCGGAAAAAATTAAGGGTCCGAATCATTTATCTTGTTGTAGAATTGAATACTTGAATACCTTGATATACCGGTATCTATACATATATACATACGTACATGTATACTTATATTTTACTCTTTTTTTATGTGGTATGTGTAAACTTAAACAACAGCAACAACAGCATCATAAGATAGGAGGAAGATCAGCATCATCAGGATTGGAAGAACTCATAATGGGGTGCACTCCATCATCATCAACTGATATCAAAGAAGTGAGTCTTTTGCCACCTTTTTCTCTCTACAAATTCCCGGCAAAAACATTATTTCTTTCTCGTTAGAGTCTAGCTAATTAGAAAAGCATTCATTTATATTAACCCTTAATCAGTTTTGCATCTTAGTATACTGTTTAAGGTTATATTAGATGGGTGAAACAACAGTTAAAATTACTCCCTCTATCCCATTTTTATTGTCCACTTTGACTTTGACCGGTCTTTCTTGTTCAACTTTGACCATTAATTTATTTATTTGTGTTATATAATACTTGATGAAAATTATACCAATTAAAATACATTTAAAACCCAATACATTCATATATTTTTCATCAAGTATTATATAACACAAACAAAAATAATTATGGTTAAAGTTGAAGAAGAAACACTAAAAATTTCAATAGGAGACAATAATTTTGGGACGGATGGAGTAAAAGAAATGATTGAGAAACCTATGGATTTTCCTAGTTTATCTAAATTTGTGTGTCACCGTCATAATGGTCGCACCTAAATTAAGACTCACTTTTTTCACAAACGAATAAAACAATGTCATGCGGTTTAGCCATGAAGTTAGTCACATCTCTAAACTCTCAATTATATCTCTAAAAAAAGATGGTTTAATTTAAACAATTTTGCTTGATATTTGCCTTTAGAATGGGAAATAATAGGATAAAAAGCAAGGCAAAAGATGAGCCATAAATTGTGGAACCTGCTTCCTTTTCTTCTTACTGAACTGCAAGAGAAAAGGTTAAAGAAACTGTATATATCAATATCGGCCCCCTGGCAAAGATAGAAATAGTAGGGCTCTTTTCTGAAATGAACACTAACAGGAATATCAGCATAAAAAGTACTGAAAGTACAAATGCAAACTAACATTTTCTTATGTATATCATGTACCCTATAATGATATTCTTAAAATGTATAGGCTATGTTTAAAAAAAAAGGTTTACATAGTTTAACCACATAAAAGTTTCCAGTCATTAAAATTTTTGCACTAGTTGTCATAAAGGTAAATAAAAATAAAAAAAAAAAAGAAAAAAAAGAAAAAAGGGTTTATCTTATGGACACTCACACACACACAAGGGTTCGGCCCTAGTAATTTATCAACTAATAATAATATGTCTTTAATGAGTTAGGATCAAATAAGAAGTAAAATTAAAATAAGAATGATAAGAAGAAAGCACAACCACTCATTTCGGATGCACCACAAAAATATACGATTTCAAATTTCTCCTCCTATTCAAATGTTTTGTAAATTCTTCTTATCATTCTTATTTTAGTTTTTCTTTTTACGGATCTCTTCCCTTTAATGTGTTTAATTAAGTGTTCTCTAGCTATCCTGTAATTTTTTATTTTATTATTATTATTATTATTTTGAAAGATCAATACTTACACAAGAGCATCGCGATATTACATCTTGTTATATATTTGTTTGCAACATTACAAAGTAAAATTGTGTTTGTTTTTTGAGACTTGAATCAATCATTTTTTTTAGTTAGTGAGTAAATCACAAAATTTTCACACCTGTAATAATTTCTTGAACATTACATAGTATATTTGTTTTTGTTTGTAAAAAGAACTACTTTCGACAACATATATATGCATATGAAAACATAACGAAGCTAAGTTTTTTCTTATTTTGTTTTTTTTGTTTTTTTTTACTTTGCTCTAAAGTATCTATTTTGTTACAATTTAAGGACACTACTAAGTTTTTATATTCGAGAAGAATAATAGTTGATATTGATTTATAAACTTGATAAAAGTTAGACTAGGGGTTGGCAAGAAAAAGGTAAGTTTGAAAGAAAAGAGAAGATGGTGACCCAATATCATATCTTTTGCAAGTGTATGGTATCCTAAGACATGTATATACACAAGACCCAATATGATTGAAGATAAAAGTTGCTTGGGAAATTTAGGTATAACTTCCTATGACCATACCCTTTTTCTTTTCAGCAAACTAGAAAAACAAATATTGTTACATATATCGACACCGACTTGTATGCATCAGTGTGTCGAATGCGCTACATTTCTCTTTAAAAATACATCGATTTTATTTTATAAACATCGATTTTATTTGATAGTTAAGTTTAATTTGTATTATCTTATAACGATAGAATAACTATAAAAGAAGAAGCGTGTAATAAATCATATGTAATTCATGATAAGTCCGATAAATGATTTAGACGGGAGATCAAGGGCGGAGCCAAAAGCTTATTGTCGGGGGGCAAACTATGATGTCTTTTAAGAACACTGTGCTACAATTTTTTTTGCTAGGAGAAATATTGCAGATTAACCATGTATTTTAACAAATTTACCTTACAGATTTATTTATTTTTTCTTTTTTTTGGCTAAGATCCCTAGTAGTGAACTTTTCGTTAGAGGGCGGGCTAGACAGGATATAAACTTAGCTTGCAAGTTAAGAAAATTATCATAAGTGTGTGTTAAGTTGTAGTTATTCATCACCCCTATTTCTTTTAACTTGGGCACCTAATATACTAATAACACCCCATGCATGCATGTTCTTCATTTTGTATAAAATATCAACCCTAAAGTATTTTATATGTTCTTGTGTGCAATATTGCAGGAGCGTTCCGTTAGAAACCCACAAGAGGCAGACTGGTTGAAGTACTCCACCTTCTGGCCTGATCAAGATCACCGTTTCGAGAATCCATCAAATAATTAACATATATACACACATATATATACTTGAAGGCTTTGATCAATAAAGCTTTTTAAGAATAGGACCAAAGCAGGACACTACTGCAATACCGTTTTAAGTGAATATCGAATTTTTGAACAAGTGTATTTAGTTTTTTTTATTTTATTTCGTTTCTTATAGAATGTCGAAAGAAAAAATGTATTGTGCAAGGATACGATGAGGCCAAAAAGAACACTCGTACATGTGTTACTCCCTCGTTCCTGCAAACTATAGTGTACGTTTTTTGTGCGTTTTTATATAAATAATTATTATTCGAATGAAAAGATTATTACAGGAATGAGCTGAGTAAGATAACTTAAATTAAATAACACGTACATGTTGATTTCTTTTTCTTTTTTCTTGGTCTAGTTCACTTTCGTGTGTGTGAGTGTACTTAAGTGAAAACCTTGACTGATCAGAGAAGACGGTAAAGCAAAATAATTCAATGTTGGGAAAGAAAAAAGAAGAATCCAAAAATGGAAAGGAAGAAAAAGTAAAAGAAACCCCAAGGAAAGGCTGCTCTACTGACATCAATATGATTACAGATAACATCTTTGTGCTTGTTAAATATTTTATTTACGAGATGATACTACAGGCAACAAAATTTTTTTTGATTTATGACTTCTATTATATATATGACACTATATGATGTTGCTTGACAAGACATGCACTACTTATAGAATGCATAACCAGCGTGCATTTAATAAAAAGTGCTGTGAGTATTAATTCTCTTATAGTTATGGATATTAAGTTTTTGATAGCGCGAGTTTATGACTCAGATGTGTGTGTTGTAACCGGAGTATTCTTGTGGCTGTTTTTACTCTTACGTTGGTCACCCCAAAATGTATACCCAGTGAGGTTCGAACTTAAAACTTTTTGTATATACATCACGGTGTCTGACTAATAGGCCACTAAGTCGGTGGTTTAGCAAATAGTGACAACATAACACACTTTTGGATGTTTTGTGTTTTGACGAATTTTGCAACATACTTACTTTTACATACCAACTTATTAATTCATTAGATAAAGGAGTAACTTGGTTGTGTGTCGGTTCGTATTACAGGTGCAGCTCTTTTGTATAGCTAGTGTGTTTTCGAAACGAGCTACACTTTAACCCTTCTAGAATTTACTCTCTGTCAAGATCGTCTGCCTTTTCATGCCGTCGAGCCAAACCTTACATTCCAGCTGCGTGAGAGTGTAGATGCGAGATCATTAATTAGGTTAAGATTAATGTACCATATCTTTGCATTTAACAATCCTGCCCGACTCTTTTCGACATATTACTTTAGGTCCAGTGTACGTCTTGAGTTTCTATGTATCTTACTTTAAAAAATATTGTTCAGTTTATAGGGTTTCTATGTAATACGTACGTTATGTACGTGAACTATTTAGGTTAAATAAATGCATCCTTTTATTTTATAAATATAAGTTTGCATGAGATAGTAGTAGTACTATGTATTTTCATATCATCGATCATGTGGCCTAGTGGTAAATGCCAGGTTGAAGCCACCAGTGGTAGAGAAGACATGGGTGACCCAACGGAAGTCCTCACTGCCATTGTCTGATATGAATGAGGATTTGTGCCTTGACTTCACGGGGTTCAAATCGAGAAGGTCGGGTTTTAATTACATACAAGGAAACTTGTGTGGAGGCGGACGGTTTCCTCGCTGACCGAAGCCACATATCGTACTGCGTTTAAGACAACATGACTCGATGTGGGGTTAGGCCTCTTTTGAGGGTGGTGAAACCAAGTTGGAAAGTCACCTGTCAAAAAAAAAATGTATTTTCATATTAAAGAACCCACATTGGCCCAATTGTCTTATGTAATCATTGGAAGAATATAAAGATTTTGGGAACTACGAACATCCGTACCATGAACATATTATTAGGAATTTATTAATTAGGTTATGCATGTGATATGAAACAAGTTACGTAAAATGATTGGTAGACTTAAATATGTGCTTAAATTCATGCATAAATATGTATGACATGATTTTGATAATTTGTGAAAAAGTGAGTCTTTAGACTGGAGCTATCAGAATGATGCCACATAGACTTTGGCATAAATTTAAGCGCAATTTTTAGGTCTCTCAATCATCGTTCAACAAGTTACCATCACTAGAAACAAGTTACCGTCACTAGGATTTAGGACAAGCCACTACTTTGACCATTTAAGAAACAGATTTCGATTTTTTTTTTACACAATTCATTGAAAAGAAAAGTGGTCACGTTAATCTATCAAAAGGAATAGCTTTGCCCGGTTTAAATGTGTAGGGCGGTGAGCTCAATCCCTATGCATTAATTAATCGGCCCTAAAGGTTGAAAACTATTAATTGAAGAAAAAACGCTAGCAAGTTGCTAGAGGAAGAGATTTTAATAAGTTCATACAAGCTAGATTCGGATCATTGATCCAGCCAGTCCACAAGGGAGACGACTTCTCGAGGGTGTCTTTTCGCTGTGGATTAAGATAAAAGCAAACTCGATTTCGTATAAGACATTTATTGAGCCAAGTTGTAAAAAGCACTCCAAGAGAGCAAACCTCAAACTGTTAATGGACAAATTAGGACAATACAAAGAGTTGAGGGTTATTTAAGAAAATTAATGCACAATTATTACTACCTCTTGTGAGAAGTGTCACTTTCCACATGCATGCAAATAAAAATAAAAACACAAGTAAAATCTTAAATTTAAAAAGTTGAAATTCAAATTTTAGCACTTTATAGAAGATTTTGGAAGCTTTTAAAAGACAAGAAAGAAGAAGATGGACCAGAATGATAAGCTACATTTGTACAAGTGAAGTAGCTAAAGGTGCTTGTTGTCATTGCTAGAGTTTGTGTTTATTAAGATTCGGTCTCTATAAAGATTAAAGAAGTTGCAGAGAAGGAATATGACAACATGCATGGCTGCTTTTTAGAGACAAAGAATCCTTCTTCGCTTTCATTTTGGAATAAATGTATCAAGATAATTTAGTACGGATGGCAAGATGAACGGGTCGAATAAATCCCTA
The DNA here is from genome assembly GCA_022545495.1 of Chrysanthemum lavandulifolium. Taxonomy (NCBI): domain Eukaryota; kingdom Viridiplantae; phylum Streptophyta; class Magnoliopsida; order Asterales; family Asteraceae; genus Chrysanthemum; species Chrysanthemum lavandulifolium. Next base: position 274,156,698 of record CM040238.1, read on the forward strand.
GCGCGGGTTAGGATATGTTCGCGCTAAATCGATCTAAGTAACTTTTAGTGCTTGAGCATGGATAGTAAATAGAAATAGGAATGTAAACTCATTGTGGTATGATTGGATTTGCAATCCTTTTTATGCTTTTGTATGAATTTATTGTAATTTTTTCCTAGCTAAATAGAGATAGGAATGTTAACCATTGTGGTATGATTGGATTTGCGCTAGCTTTTATAAAATATCCGATGTTCAAGTAAAAAGTGTTTGAGCATGGATCAATAATACAAAGAAAAAGTTCCAAATGTTGATATTGCTAAGTTGTCCCATAGTCCCATGTAATATCTAGCAAATCGGTTAGTACTATTAAGGTGTATTCAAGGTGTGCCATCAACTTAGTAGGGAATGGTAAGTGATGAGTATGTAAATTTTCAAGGGCAAATTCTTTTAAAAAGCTATCTAACTTGTCACTATTATTTGATTTGAGTATTTTTTTTTATATTTTTCTTTTTAAATGTGGGTTTTATTCAGCAAATTTGGCCTTTTTGGGTATTCTTAATGTAGTGATTACCATTTTACCTTTCATATTACATAAATGGTCTCTGTGGTTTTGCAAAGATTGCATCCACCGTCCTTAAGTTAAATTACATAAATGATCCCTGTGATTTAGCAAAGATTGCATCCACCGTCCCTAAACTTTTTTCTTTTCTTTTTTTTTTTATCCACTCCTTATTGTTTTGACCCGTTACGTTTTTATATACTTTTGTATATGCTTTTTTTATCTATTAAACGAAGTGATCCCATTTTTATAGGTTTTTATGTGTTTACACGTTTTTGTAAGTTTTTATATGTTTTCATCCGTTTTTATACGTTTTCGTCCGTTTAATGCGTTTTCGTCTGTTTTATACGTTTACATCCGTTTTCGTCTAATTTATAAGTTTTCATATGTTTTTATAGTTTTATAGTTTTTATACGTTTTCATCCGTCTTTATACGTTTTGGTCAGTTTTATACGTTTTCATCCATTTTTATACGTTTTTCTTTTTTTATAGTTTTCATATGTTTTATACATTTTATGTTTTTATACGTTTTCATCCGTTTTTATATGCTTTCATCAGTTTTTATACGTTTTCGTCCGTATTTATACGTTTTACTCCGTTTTTATACATTTTCAACCATTTTTATAAGTTTCTCCGTCTTTTTACATTGTCATAAATTTTTATCCGTTTTTGTACATTTTTGTCAGTTTTTATACATTTTGATCTGTTTTTGTACGTTTTCTTATGTTTTTGTAGGTATGAAAACGGATAAAATTGGTTAATAATGGATAAAAACGTACACAGGCGTATCAAACATATAAGAACGTACAAAGACAGATAAAATGTATGAAATACAAGAAAAACGGATGAAAACGTATAAAAAATTGATGAAATCATATAAAAACGGACGAAAACGTATAAAATCGGATGAAAACGTATAAAACGGACGAAGCATATAGAAACGGATAAAAGCGGATAAAAATGTATGAAAACGTAAGAAAAGTGGATGAAAACGTATAAAATAGATCAAAACGTATACAAACGGATGAAAACGTATAAAAATGGAAGAAAACGTATTAAAACGAACGAAAACGTATAGAAAAGGATGATAATGAAAACGTAATAAAACGAATGAAAACGTACAAAAGTGGATGATAACATATAAAAACGAACGAAAACGTATTAAAACGGAAGAAAATGTATAAAAACGGATAAACCGTATGAAAACGTATAACAACATATAAAAGCGGATAAAACGTATAAAACGTGTGAAACGTAAGAAAAACGGATGAAACCATATAAAAATAGACGAAAACGTATAAAAACGGATGAAAAAGTATAAAACGGATGAAAATGTATAAAAACGAACGAAAACGGATAAAAACTGATAAAAACATATGAAAACGTAAGAAAAACGGATGAAAATGTATAAAACAGACGGCAATTTATGAAAAGGGCGTGTTGTTTTTGCAAAGATAAGGACGATTGATGAAACTTTAAAATTTATGGACGGTTGATGCAATATTTGCAATCACAAGGACCATTTATGTAATTTATCTAAAAGGATTAAATGGTCATCACTGCCCAAATAAGGCCGAATTTGCTAGACAAAGACCCTATTTATAAAAAAAAAAAAAAAAAAAAATTGACAAGTTGGGTAGCTTTACAAAAGATTTGGCCAATTTTCAAATATCAGTTAAATTGGAAAGTACACGATTGCTGAAATGAAGATGAACTAACAATTTTTCACACACATCTCACAAGTAACAACTGTATATAGTGTGACTTGAATCCGCAACCTCTTAGTTGATGAATACGTTAATCACGTACCGGTCAAAGGCAAAGATGAACTTGATTCTCTTCGCATCATTTTGCTTTTGTTGGTTAGTGTGAAGCCTTGTTCGACCTATCAGACTCATTAGATTTATTAATATGTATACGGGATTAACTCGAAATAAAATTACTATTTACATATCTATACTCCATATAAAAAAGAAACGGTCAAATCTTGAAAAGTGAAATATTAAAAGTCAGCGTGAGAGAAATCGTAACAGAATTAATACTTTTATTAAAGACATCATTACTAAAAAGACAATAATTTATTCATATCAGTACAACTAATTAAAAGATATCTATCTAATTAAAACAACCAATTAAAACAACTCTTACTAAAAAGACAATAAAATTTTCACAACGTATAATTTAAACAAGCTACAACATAATTCAAAATATAAAATAATTAAACACGCTTAATTAATGTTAGTTTTAAAACACCCTAAAATGAAAAGACGTTATTATAGAAATTATACAAATTAATAAACACACAAAGCTTCATACATACAACAAGTTGATGGTACATATAGTTTTGAAAATCGGATCGACCAACGGTTCAACCAGAAACCGACGTCACGCACCGGCCGGCTAACCAATAAAAGCCATCCAAAAAGAACAGAGAGGACCCATGAAACCGATACAACCGGTGAATCGGTCTCATCGAGATTTATTTCTCTCCAGATCGTCACAGGTACCGCCACCGCAACGCCGCGAAGACCTCGCTATTCTATATATAAAGGAAAACCAAAAAGTAAAAAGTGAAAAGTTAAAACTAAAAAATGAAATGTCTAAAACATATACTTCAAAAGGAAACTACTAATTCATATCGAAAACCGGGTTAACCCGACACGTTTCAAACCTGGTGGGTTGACCGGGTTTAATTTGACCCGTTTTTTACCCAACCCGTCGGATTGACTCGGTTTAAATCGACCCATTTTTCGACCGGAACGGTTCAATCGGTTGAACCACGCGTGTCGAACCGGGTTTCAAAACATTATGTTTAATCCCCAAATCTTCAAACTTTTATTAATTTTCGTTTATATAACTTATAAAAAAAAATTAACACAAAACGATCTGTCGCTATAAAATCTCATCACATGACGCAGACTGCTCTAAGATCTAAGAAACCGTAAGTCCAACACCAAATTTTTAAGGGCATATGACACAAAAAGTTACAAAGCTAGGGGTCATTTCCAATCAAGGTCTCACTTTTTTTTATTTATTTATTTTTTTGACATAAAAAGGTAGCCACCTTATTTATTTATTTTTTTGCCCAATTTAGGTATTTTATTTGAATATTTAACAATCATCCTTAAGTTTTACATATCAAGTCTACCCCGCCATCACCACCACTACCACCAATCACTATCGCTACTTGTGTCGCCACTACCATCCCAGCCCACCACCACCTACCACCACAAACCACCAACCCCTCTTAACATTATCACCACCTCCCACCACCACCACCAACAACCACCAACGACGATGGTGGGTGGGTATAGTGGTGATGGCGGCAGTGGGTTAGATTGGTAATGACGACAGTATTGGTTGGTGATGGTAGGTGGAGTCTGGGTAAAACAATGATGGTTGGGTTGGTGGTGGTGTCGGTGGGTGGTGGTGGTATTGGTGGGTGGGTGGGTGGTTTGCATCAATGGTTGGTGATGGTGGCGGGTGCGGTTGGTGGTTTGCGACGGTGGTGGGTGGGGTTGGTGGTGGAGGCAGTGCTTGGTGGTGGTGGTGGGCAGGGTTGGTGGTGGAGAAGGTGATTGCAGGTGGTGGTTGCGACGGTGGACTTAAAATGTAAAACTTAACGGATAATCGTTAAATATTTAACGTAAATACTCAAATTGGTTAAAATAATAATAATAATAATAATAATAAATACATAAATTGGCTATCTTTTTATGAAGAAAAACCTACTATCTTGGTTACAACTTGATTGCATTTTTGTGTCATAGTGTCCAATTTTTATTAGTTAAGGATTGCCAATATCGTCTTCTAAATGGTTTCATTGATTTAGTGTGCGCTATCAATTGAGGGTCTAAAGGCAAATCAACTAAGAATACATGATTCAGTGACAAATAAACTACTTTTGCGTATCTGAAACTTGTGAAAGCTTGAAACAAATGATCCACTGGTTAATACATGAATTGTTTGATTAAAAGTGTAGTATGTCCGGAAAATGACTCATTTGGAGACAAAGATCCAACAACCGGAAGAAAATGACACTTTATACAATGCCGTCTAATGCATCCATGGGCACTCGAAAACCAGGACTGAGTACTTCCTGTGACAAGATCCATAACGACAAGTGCGCGATCTCACAGAAGTGAATAACACTTCATAACACTTAACACACTGTTTGCACAATATGTCCATGTTTGCAATCTCACAGACAAGGTCTTACATATAGAGAATACGGCTACGGGTTTTAAGTGAAAGATGAAAACAATCAAAGGTAGAATATTAAACCTCATACATGGTTGCATTACTCAGATAAACACCAAAATCGAATGCTAAAGCAAATACACTACTAGACATATTACTTTTCATAACACCATATGTAAATTTGTTTTCACCGACAAAAATAGAACATATATACGGACTCATGAAGTACTTTTTCCTTTCTTCCATTACCAACGATCCTCTTTTTAAAAGCCAAGAGCACCAAACCAGCTTCTCGTAACTAATGTTGTGGTTAATTAACATGCAGGTGCCTCCGTTAGTTTCATATTCATTGTTTCACAACCATTTGATACTTTTAAAGATGTAAAGAGACATGAAAGCTTTGCTATCATAGGTCTTGATCTTGCTGATCTGGAAACTATTGCTAGTTCTTTACTTTGTGATGGACTGCTGTACCCTTCTAAATCGGCTTTGGTTATCAGGACAGCATCCCTTGATGGTGAGGGTGTCGCGGTACATGCTAATCGCCAATTCTTGAATTCTTGAACTGCCTGTAAACACATATTCAATATATGCATATAGCTTAACCGGAAAAGGGCTGGAAAGATAAAACTCTGTCTAAATTATGCACTACTATCACAGATATTCTATAATTCTTTTTACGGTATAAATGGCGACAACAAAGTGTTTAGGGTATGCACATCAGCACATGATATTTATTAGTTGCTTGTTTTGCAAGAATTGGAACAAGAATTGGTCACTAATCTTAGTTTTATGTAAAACATCTCTGTAAGTTAGCTAATATACACCATGTGAACGAACTATTATTTATGGAGTTAACACTGTTTTACGCAACCTCCCATAATTAATTACAGAATATGATTTCGATAATGAGACATCAGACATCTTATATTATAGTTTTCTTAGGAATAAAAAACAAAATTATAAGCCTATACAGCAGACCCAATTCAAGTAACGCCGTCCGTATAAACTAGTGAGGTTATGTGGAAAAGTCTTAAAGACAGATCAAACAAATAAATTTTAACCTTTTTTAATCTTTTAGTTTTCAAAATGCTACAAGACGGAGGGGGGAGCTAACCTTCCATTGAGAGGGAGCTAAGAGCACTCTAGGTCGTCTTGATCGTACGTATTCCAATGCAGAATCAGGAGTCATGTGCTTGTATTCCACCTGTGCAACATTAGAGCCAACTCAGTACAAATTCGAAAGTAGGGTAGATAGTATGAACACATCGCCAACAGGTCAAAAGGGAAATAAACAAGAAGTTTAGACGAGTCGACTTGGTTATATTTTGCCTCTAACAGGTCAAAAGGAACATAAATAAAATGTTTTATAAGGAAATGGGTCAAGGTCAAAGTCACCCAAAGTGTATATATAATGCATAAAACCTTCATCAATAGATAGAAAATCATAATAACAAGATAAGTTCTTATTAACACTTGACCCCAAATATGTAAAAACTCCAGTGCTTTTAAACAAAATCTGTTTTGGTGCTCCAACTCGGCCCAACCGTGACTGGTACCAAAAAAATTGCCTTATGTAACCCAAACAAGTTCGCCCAGTGACTCAAACCACCCATTTTGCCACCTCTATTTAAAAAGTTTATATCTATAATAAAGAAAAAGGTATTACCAAATAGCAAAGCACGATTGTCGTACTCCGTCCCCTGCCAGCTTTGCAGTGAACGTATGTGGTCTTTCCGCTGGTTGCATTCCCTATAACAAAAAATACAGTTATGTAACTGGTTCAGAATGGTACTAATGAAATACTAGCAAGGAAACTGTACTTTACTTACTGTGAATGAACTTCACAGCTCGATCAATGTCAAAAAATGAGGGGGCAAAAAGGTAATCTCTTGTCGGAATGACGAGGTGGTCTATGTCATGGGCCTGGAAAGAAGATAAAGAAAAAGTATTAGTGGTTAACAGAAAAATCAATAAGATTAGACAGGGTCACAATAACAGACACTTACGCTGTATAAGGACGTTGGTACCAAAGTTTCATAAGACTCGTTGAGGGTAATGACACCACCAACACCAAGCTCCTTCAATCGAGGCACGTCCTTTGGGAATGGAACAGCACCCAGCAGCAGAAACTGTAGATATGAAAAGAACAGGTTTAGAACAACAATTATGTAAGACTATATACACTTGTTAACTTTGCAGCATGAAGCAAATCAGACGCCTAGGTCCACAATCTGAACACATGTTCGGATGCGCATTGAGCTAATTTAACGATTTAGAGCAGGAATAATCAGTTTTCAAAATTTGGGTGAAACCGTTATGATTCTGACTTTCAGGTTAGCTTAGTGTCGAAAAAACAGGTCTCGTTAATCACATACAAATAATGATATAAGAATACCCATAATGATTTATCTAATTCTGATTCAGCAAGTGTCGATTATCACTAGAACACACGTAAGAACGCTCTATTAAAAACCTATAACAAAACGAAAAGAATAATAAATGTATCTTCCAAATCACAAATAATGTCAACTATCAAATAGTCAACCACGTGTTGCCTTTAACAAGACCTTTTTTTCAACTCAATCACAAGTTATCCACGCTATCATAAGGTCAACTACTCTTTAGACTAAGCCAGATCTTACTCAAACTAAACTATACTTAAGGTAGTGTTTGGGATCACTTGTTAGGGGAGTGTTTGGGGATGCTTCTTAAAACTGCTTATCTGCTTAATACTTTCCAAAACCACTTATTCAAAATTTCAAAACAACAACAACAATACCCAATCCCGCGGATTCCCGCTAGAGCGGGTCTCGGTGCGGTAGGATGTAAACACCCTCTAAAACTCTTTATTTTCTAATGAAATATATTTTAAGACAAAGCAATCCAAAAACCCTCTTAACGCTAATAAGATTTTATCTACTCTACAAAACCACAAAAAGCATATACTCAGAACTAATTACATATTTAGGCTAAGTTTTGGGACAAGCTTTTTGGAACGTTCAGAAGCGCCTAGCTTTTAACGTTCAGAATGTAACGCTTGTTTGGCAATGAGTGTTTACTTATCCTATTCGAAACGCTAATATAAGAAGTGTTTAGCATTTTAGTCCTTCTATACTCTAGAAAGGGTAACCGACCCTCTGCTGGCCCACACTTACCAGTCCCACGGCCAACACATGAGTGGTAAATCTCGTAATACCATGAACTCATGTTGTATGTCCCAAACCACTAGACTACTATCGAGTCTACATCATTCTAAACTTTTATTAGTCCAACTTACGCCTATGTTACCAAACGCTTTTATGACAAAACAAATAGCTACCACTAGTTCCATCAAACAGTTATTACCAAACAAACTCCACAAATATTTTGTGTATCAAATCACGTATTTTTGGGAATCAATGCACAGAATAATCGAAATTCATAAAGTTAGTTATTAAATAGTCCGATTCTCACTTTTTGTGGCTTATTTTTTTATATAAGCTTACTATAACATAAGAAACTTGTTTAAGCCGAAAAGACTCAAAATAAGCCACAAAAAGTGCGCTTATGAAACATAAGCCTGAAACCAAATAAGCCATAAGCCGGCTAAATAAACCGAAACAAACACCCCCTAAAGAAGCCTATTCTAACATTTTCTGTATACAGACCGATTTTACTTTTGCGGTTTTGGTGCATTTAGGAAGTTTAGCGTTTAGCATTAACGTCATTCTAAATTCTAAAAGGATAACCGGCCAACATGAAAGAGGTAAATCTCGTAATACTAAAGGACAAGGGGCCATAATTTGAACCTATGACCACATGTTACATGTCCCCGACCACTAAGACTACTATCGTGTCTATGTCATTCTAAACTTTTATAACTACAACTTACAGGATCTATGCTAGTAACTACGTTTATTTTATAATAAAACAAACAAACAGCTACGGCTTACTGCTACGGCTAACAAAGATAACAAACAAACCAATAAAAACATAGAATAGATTATAGTACCTGATCAATATGGTCCCACCAACGAAAGTGAGACTGCATCTTATTCCTACAAACATTATAAAAAAGCGTCGGGTAAAACAATATCCTTGCACCCGCACCTACCAACACCCTTTTATAATTCTCATTCTCATCTTCATAATAATATTCACCCATCATCGTCTCATTATCTATATCTTCAATCTTCATTATACAACACTTGAACAAACTTAACAGGATCGATGTTTATATTTATATAGGTGTAATTAAATAAAGAATTGATATAGGGGATTTTATAAAATTTGGTAAAAATTTTTGGTAATTTAATTTTAAGGAAGGAATGTGTTTTTTGTGTGCGATTTGATTTTGGGAGGTGTGTAAGAACAAGGAAGGCCGACAAGGATATATCTTGCCTTTGGAGTTGAGTTTATTTACTAAAATATTCCTCATTTATAGTTTTAGCCCTTTAAATGTGAATTGATACTCACATCATTTTTAATTGGACGACACGCGCATTACAGCGCTTAATACCAGACATCAGTAATGCACACATTACGACGATCGGTCAAAACCGACCCGAACCAAAAAAAACTAACCCGATCTGAAAACCGAAAAAAGAAAAAACTTAAACCGAGAAATATATATCAAAACCGAACCGAATACCTCGGTTCGGGTCGGTTTTCGGGTTTCGACCCGAAAAAATCGACAAAAATCGAATCGAACCTAAACAGACAAAAACCAAAATAAATATACAAAACTGAACCGAAAAAATTCGGTTTGGTTTCGGTCGGTCCGGGTCAGTTTTCGAGTGAATTTGCTCAACCCTACTTTTAATTATTACTCCCTCCGTCTCAATTTAATTGTTCATATTTCTTTTTTAGGGTATCTAAAAAAAATTGTCCACTTTTTTATTTTTAGTAAGAAAAATAGAATTTAGTGGAGGATATTATATATGAGTGGTTGAGAATTTTAGTAGTCTCACTTTTGTTAAACTTTGTATTTTTTATCTCGTGACAATAATTTTGAGACGGATAAAGTAATTACTTTTTGGCTTTTGGTATTTCTAGCTTTATGTTACGAGCGGAATCATAGCAGCCCCATTCAAAGAAAAAACCTCGACGTGATGACTTAACTAGATTGATCTAGAATTATACACTTAAAAATATATATGATATTATAAAACATCTTAGATACTTATTAGGAATAATCTAGAGATTATCTATATGAATATCTAAGATAGTTGTATTAAAACATTCTAGAACATGGTTAGCCTTTAGTATAAATATGGCTAGCCATTAATCTTGTAGACATCCATTTGTAACCAACATTTCTAGTGTAATATATATCAAGTATTCTCGAGTACTTCTGCAAGTGTTCATCGTTAATCTCTTCCATAGTTTTTGGCTTACTTAGTCGTTGAATCCGAGTCGCTAAGTGCCACACAGACATTGTGAATTAGTCTCGTGACAGGTGGTATCAAAGCAAAGGTTGAAACTAGATATACACCACTGGAAGGAACATGATGGTAGAGTTCGTCTGAGAAAAGAATCCAAGTGACGGTGTCGAAACACCAAACGAGGAAGAAATTTGTGGGCGTATCACTGAGCGAAAGAAAGACGCTTCGAAAAGAGACAAAGCAAGAAGCAAGTCTTGACCACCTAAGCCAAATGAAGAAGGAGACTCAGGAGACAGCCTTGAAATACGCGTTGCGATCATAGAAAATCATGTCATTGAAATGAAGGAACAAATGGACTCTCTCCAAGAAGCCGTTAACATGATGACCCAAGAAAATGTTGAGGTGGTCGAAGCGGCAAAGGCTTTAGTCCGAAATTTAGGCCAAGAACTTAAGAAAGAAATTGAAAATATGACCCAAGATTTGTTAAGTGCCAGGAAATTTCTGGAAGACGAGGTCTTTACGATGCATGAAAAGATAGAAAAATGTAACTAAGGAATGTCAAAACCATCGAAAGAGAAATAATGATGGATGTGCTAGTAGTAGCCAAGGTACGCCTTTCTCGCCTTTTAAGGTCCCAAAACCAGATATGTGTAATGTTATCCGAAATGCTACTCTAGTAGAAAACTTTTTGTTCGTACTTGAACAATATTTCGAAGCAATGGGTGTAGTAGAGGATGATGTTAGAATCAGTAATGCTCCCGCCTTCTTGCGTGAAGCTGCCCAACTATGGTGGAGAAGGAAATATCATGAACGAGAGTAGGGTATATGCATTCTCAACGCCTGGGATCAGTTCAAGACCGAACTACGAAAGCAGTTTGTCCCTCACAATGCCGCCACCGAAGCCAAGGCTAAATCAACACCTGGGATCAGTTCAAGACCAAGCTATGGAAGCAGTTTGTCCCTCACAATGCCAACACCGAAGCCAAGGCTAAACTACGACGACTACGCCACACATGTACGATTACCAACGACGTAAAAGAGTTTACTACAATTTTATTGGAAAATGTTGATGTACCAGATCAAGATGCCTTATTCTACTTCAAATACGGATTAAAAGAATGGGAAGTAATTGAAATTGATAGAAGGAAGGTAAAAACGTTAGATGCGGCCATAGTAGCCGCAAAGTCGATTGTGGACTACTCCAACCGATCAAGGAGACAACTAATAGACCAGGAAGGCGTAGAAAGAGCCTCACCCAAAAGACTAGACGATCAAAAGGACGAGGGCCCAAAGTTTGAAAAGTCGTTTCAGAAAAAAGGCATGTCCAAACCCCCTCCGAAGCCATGCTTCATTTGTGACGGACTCCATTGGACGATGGTACATACAACTCAAACTCTGACAAGTAAGATCACTTTTTACTTTTACAAAACAAAACAAACAGCTACGACTTACTGCTAAGATAAGAAACAAAAAAAACATAGTACCTGATCAATTTGGTCCCACCAACGAAAGTGAGACTGCATCTTATTCCTACAAACATTATAAAAAAGCGTCGGGTAAAACAATATCCTTGCACCTGCCCCAACTAATACCCTTTTATAATTCTCATCTTCATAACTCATCATCATCTCATTATCATCTATATCTTCTTCAATCTTCATTACTGATCTTAACCACACTTGAAACAAACTTAACAGGATCCTCGATTTGGGTTTATATAAGTGATGAAGAATTGGGTTACCAAATTTATAAATAAAGGTTTGATTTGGGGGATTTTATAAAATTTGGTAAAGATTTTTTTGGTAACGAATTTATTTTTAAGGAATGTGTTTTTTGTATGCGATTTGATTTTGGAAGGTGTAAGAACAAGGATATATATTGCCTTTGGAGTTGAGTTTATTTACGAAAATATCCCTAAATTCTAGTTTTTGCCCTTTTAAGTACATGGTGGCAAAATATGAGTCGACACGAAAATTAACAGGTTCGAGTTGAGTTTAAATAGGTTTTGGGTTGTATTTGGGTCGACTTATGTAACTCAGTTATTAAACAGATCAGGTTCGGGTTGGGGTATAGTTAAACGGGTCGATCCATCGACCTATTTAACATTTTTTTCAAAAATTAAAAGATTATATATACCTTATTATGGGTTAAATAGGTTAAGTGGGTCGCCCCATGAACTCGTTTAACCTATATAATATGCCAACTTGTTTAGATAAACGGGTTAAATGGGTTAACTCGAAACTCGTTTAACATATTCAGCATGTGTAACATATTTAACTTGTCAATCCATTTATATATACGGGTTAAATAGATCATGTTAGGGCTATGGGTTAACCCAATTATTTAAACAGGTCAGGTTCGGGTTGAGGTTTTTTGACCCGTCAACCCGAACCCTACTTGAATTGCCACCCCATCTCTCTCTCTCTCTCTCTCTCTCTCTCTCTTAATATTATTGATTACATATACTAGACGAGTACCCGCGCCTAGCGGCAGCGATGTCTAGTTTCGACAAAATTTTAGCGGCGATTAAGTTTGTTTTAAGAATCAGTATTTTAAGCGTTAAGGAATCCAATTTGAATGATTATATTTAAATCCGTCCTTTGAAGATTGAATGGGGTGGGCAATATTTCAAATCAATGTATACTTTTCAAAGATACAACATCGCATTTAAGTTGAGATTACAGCATAGCATTTAATGGTATGATTTCACATGTTCCACTTTTTCATTTTTCACCTTTTCAGTTATTGACTATTTAACCATTTTCTTATTTTATGTAGTATAGATTTTGAGTTGTCTCAAATTAACGGTTTACTACTAAAACTAGATAAAGAAATTTTATCAAGATTGTTATATTACTCCTACTCGAAATATTATTATAAACTTTCAATAAAGTAATAATTAATTAGTTAAAAGTAAAATTATTATTTTGAAAAAATAAATAATAATAATAATAATAATAATAATAATAATAATAATAATAATAATAAATATATATTTTATTTAACTTGTGTGGTTTTTGTGGATGAAATTATTTTGAAACGAAAGGAGTAATTATCGTTTGGAATGCGGTTTTGAATATTGGAAGGGGGAATATGTCATCGAGCATCGGATATTTTATTATTTTAAGAGTTTTGTTTTCATTATTAAAAAGAGAAGTATGTACTTTGTCTCAAATTATTTATAATTTTTTCGCTTTTCAAGTTGTTGTTAACTACTAATATAAATAAATAAAATTTGATCAACCTCATCATACTACACTTTAATTCGAACTAGAGAGATTCATTTAACAAGACGTAAAATATTGTTCGCAACGAACGCGACGTTTTTTCATGACTATATTTCATGACGAGCAAATGTTATTTGGTTACACGTTTTTTTTTAAATAATTGTACGAATAAATGAATTGGTGTGTGCAGTTACAATGTTTTGAATTGGTGTTGTTACAATATTGTGTATTTAATTTTCAGGAAGATAACTGAATTTTAAAGCTATGTATTGAATTAATAGCAAAGTTAATACAATTAATAGTAAAATTAATACAATTTTTGTAGTTTGACTTATTTTGAAATATGAGACTTCTTTTATAGTAAGTGTGTAAGCTTATTTTTTTTAAGACTTTTATTAGAAAGTCCTAAATATATTATAAATTAGTATAAATATAGATTATTCTTGCAAAGTCAAAACTAACGTTAATAAATTAGTTAATGATAAAATGTAATTCATCAAAAGTTAATAAGAAATAAGCAAAATAATTTTTATATGGATTTTCTCATTCCCTGCCTGAGTGGGATTCGGTATGTTGTTGTTGTTGTACATGATTTGTTTTTTTTAGAACGGCTATTTAGTAGTTAGTAGTTTGAGTCGTGCAATGACATCCAAAAAGGCAATATGCATTCCTCAAATATTCATATTTGGAGAATAAACCCCACTCTTTCTTTTCCCGCTTTCGCTTAGAAGAAAAACCTCATTGGCAAGCCTCAAATCCGATACATCTAAGAAAACAACCCCAAATGCATAAGAAGTTGAAATGCAATAGCTCTTGTATATTAAGACGGTTGATGATTGTTATTTGTAGGATTTGAAGTGTTTATTTTCAATATGCAAACAATTATTACATATCTGGATGTCCTAAGTATAGCTCTTAATGGCATAAATATCAAATTTCTTTTTATATTTATTTAATACTGTGATTTTTAGCGGAGATATTTAATTAATGGTTGCTTTTCTTTATGGTAAGTAAATATTAGTATTGCAAAACAATGATTTTATACTCGCAAATGCTTATGGACATATGAGTCGAGAGATTTGAGAGAAAATTTTAACATATTTTGGAAGTGATTTGGGTGTTGGTAGATAATTTTAACATATCCTGTGAGAGAATATTCTTTGATCCTCCATCGAGAAAAAAAAATAAAAAAATACATGGTTAGAATCATGGTTCTAATTTCTAAAAGCCGCCGCAGCGCGAAATCTTGGCTACGCCGCTTTACGCCACGTATTTTTATAAACTTGATACATATGAAGGGTTTTTCTAGCGCCGAGTTATCCACATTCCATAGTGAGGTTTCAGAATGACGGACGATCGTAGGATTCAGACGCAGACATCATGGATTGCATTTGCCGACTAAACCCCATGATGCGACAATATATGAGAGTTCTTATATCACATCCATTTTCTAAATTGCCTTAGAGACAAGTTAAGACACAAAGAGGTCGAAGACACACGACCAACATAAAAGACACTTGTCAGACTTTTTCGCGATCCCGCAGACTTTCAGCCGGCCCCCACAGACTTTCTATTGTCTGAATTCAGCGCTATAAGCACAAGTTTAAAAACCCATATATGAAATATGATATAAATATACAAATATTTGCATATTTCATACTACTTTACGTCACGTATTATAAACGCAAAGTTTCGCCTTAACAACAAAACGCGATGTTTGGTATTACAATCATTACAAGACGCCTTACACTATTTATAACTTCGGCTAAAATGAATCATCCAAAAAAAAAATATATATATATATATATACTAAAGCATTTCAATGGGAAAACTATTCAAAGAGAAAAAAGTAACACATTGTTCATCACGTTTTGTACTTCGCGAGGTTTTGATAAAATGTGGTTACTGGGCACATGATAAGTTGTATTAAGTGAATAGATAAAAACATATTTAATGAATATTAATTATAGTTAAAAATGACTTTAGTTAGAGCACCCACAATGATAAAGTTTTTAAATAGGTTTATAACAATTATCGTTTAGGTCATTCATTTATTAAAACTAACTTATATGTCACTGATTTATGTGTTTGCTTTCGTTTATACTAATTTCGGATATTTTTTCCCGGAAATCTTTGAAACAACGAGAATAAAACTAAATGTAACATTAACGAATAAATGATGTTTTACGTTTGAATTTCTGATTTATTTTGATATGTATACTTAGCTTCGTCCTTCAAATTGTACAAAATTTTGACAGGAAATTGAATGAGATCGGTATAAAAGACAACAAACACATATTTTGGTGGCCAGTAAGTTAGATTAAGGCTATGTTTGGCGCGAAGCTTTTTGGAGTTTTTTTTTTTTTTTTGCGATGAGCCGTGAGCAATAAGCTTTTTGATATTGGTTGTTCGTTTGGCAAAGGAGCGGTGAGCTTTGCTATTTTTTAAGAATGCTCATTTTTCAATGTTTTTTAAAGTATGAAAGTTTGAAAAGACGAACGCACTTTTTCAGATTCACACATCTATTAATATATTTTGTTAGGTCAAAGCTTTTTAACATATTTTCAAATTTCACCGATCTAGCTAATACGACTTGCTTGCAGAGTGTTACTAGGTCACCTTGGCGAAAATTTGCGCAGTTAGTCCTCTAGGACTAACGATCGCTAGCTAAACGATAACGACGTAAAAAAAAAAAAAACTTTTAAAAAAAATTACTTTTTTTAAAAATTTCAAAAATTTTACGTTTTTTTTTTAAATTTAAAAAAAATTTAAAATTTTTACGTTTTTTTTATAAAAAATCTTACGCTTTTTTTTTTAAAAATAATTTAAATTTAAAAAAAATTAAAAAAATTTTACGCTTTTTTTTTTAAAAAATTTCGTTTTTTTTAAAAATTTTTCGTTTTTTTTTTTTTTTTTTTTTTTTTTATTTTAATTTTTTTTTTTTTTTTTTTAAATTTCATTTTTAAATTTTTTTTAAAAAATTATTTTTTTTTATTTTATTTTATTTTTTTATTTATAAAGTTTACGCTTTTTTAAAAAATTTTAAGTTTTTTTTTTTTTTTTTTTTTTTTAACAGTCGTTATCATCTAGCTAATCATCATTAGTCCTAGAGGACTAATCATGTAATTTTTTTCGCCAAGGTGACCCGTAACCTACTACCAACAGTCATATTAGCTAGATCGAGTGAAATTGAAAGATGTTACTACTTTGACCTTTCACAAAATATATTAATAGACACAGAATTCGAAAAAGACGTTACAGACTTTTAATTTTCACCCTTTTTAAAAAGCAATGAATAATAAATAATGAATCAGAAGTTATCGTCATCGTTATTTTTACCAAACACACTCTAAATAAATGAGTGACATAAATGAAGAAAATTTAATAGTTGAGCGAACTTCGCATACATAATCCCAATGATCAATTTATAAAAACTTTTGATACTATAAACTTATTATCACTATATATAATTTTTTTACAATTATCAAATGTTCATCTATAACACACATGCATTAACTTATGAAATTTTTATAATTTTGAACTTTTTCATGCCCCACAAATATAAACCATAAGAAAGATCCACTATGGGAGGTTTAAGAATAGGCTTATAAAACTTGAAAAGGTTCATGTTTTGTTTTAACCATAGTGATTTTTATTTCACGATTACATGGCATGAAAAGGCCCTAAACCTTAGACCTCTTTATAATCTTAAAACATTTAACGACGTTATGATGAAACAAGATAAAGTTTTAAAAATTTATACTATAATGGAAATAGGCTTATCAACCTGGGTGCTCATAAATTGTTGAGGTGGCAAAAATATTAAATGATAAAGTTTTATAATATTTCACCATAAGAGACGCCTAAGCTCAAGATAGTTGAAACAAAAGATAAACTTTTGATAGATTTTAAACTTATTCATAAATCTGTGGATGATCTTACATGTATTTTATAATTTAATCAACTTGAACCTTACTTTTATATGTAATTTAACATGTACTCGGTGGACCAATATTAGAAAAATCTTTTGCAGTTTAGAACTGAACATCCGACAACTTATTAGAATAAGTTGTCGATGGTGTTGACATATGTCTACATATATTGCAATGCTTATTTTAGATCATTGTTAAGTTTCATGCCTTTCCCAATAATTAAAATAGTAGTCTTTACTCTTTAGATATTTAATCTATATTACTTTATAAAGTGTTTAGGACTTTTTAAATAAAAAAGCTTAAAAAATTTAAGACAAAAAACATTTCTTTAAAAGAAAATTAATAAGTCACTAGTTAATGTTATTTACCATAACTTCCATGACAATTTTCATAAGTAAAAAGTAACATCCATTCATACTCTTTGTAACAGCCTTCAAATATTTATACAGTCCCAGTCAAATATTTATACATTCCATTAAGTATCTACTTGTAACTGCTCAAACCTCAATGGTATATAAGCCAACCTAAAAACACAAACACTAATACAAAATAAACTATCTCTTCTTTTTTCGAGCACCGAAAAAAAACACACAAAAAATCAGATAAATCTACTCTTATCTTGGTGTTCAGTTACCTACAGTAGAAATAAATAAGCTTTACTTATCGGATTATAGCAATAGAATGACAGTTTTTATTTGGATGAAATAATTTGCATTGTTATTGCTTATAGTAATTTTAACTAAAAGTTGTCATTCATTCTTAAAATTGCTGTTAAAAAACACGTATAAATGAAAAGTATTTGCCCGCCATAAAATAATGCACCGAGTATCCGCCGCCGCATTGCGTGAGTACCCTTCTATCTCACTAAATCGGGCATTTTTCACTTGGTATTGACGGTATTGACATATCTTTTCTCTACTACCGATAAAGAGTGTATGTATTTTCTTGAATCTTGAAACTTAAACTTAAATTAATATAGTTTGCCTAAAATACTTTTAAGTATATTTTAAACTTGATAACTTTTTAAAAACACACATTATATTAATTTTAAAAAACATACGCTTTGTATTTCAAAAATACATGCACACTTTGCATAAAAGATAAACCAGAATCACAATATCACAAGCATTATTATTTATCGCTAAAAATCGTTGTTTTGCGGGAGTATTCATCTAGTGTCTAAACCGAATGCTTTAAATCATTGTCATGTTTCATGCCTTCTCGATTTCAATATCTAGCACCAACTTTATAAATCATTTCTCCAACTATTTTAAATTCTTATTTCCATGTAGATTTAATTTGTGTTGACAAATGACAATGAAAGATAATTAACTTTTTGTCAAATTATCTATGGGTTAAGTTATGATAAGATACATGTAATTTTGATGTTGAGTCAATATAGATGGATAGTGTCATAGTGAAGTGGTGACTTTAAGTTTCATAGAAAGACGAATATTAACAAAATCATATATACCATTTGGCTTGGCTTATTTCAGCGGCTTATGGACTTACCACAAGCTTAAAGTGCCATAAGCTCATTTTTGGTGTTTGGATGATTTGTTCGGTTTAAGCTTATGGGCTTATTTCTGGCCTGGGTGAAAAAAAAGTTATGTTTAAGGAGCCCGAATTGTTAGGCTTATTTTGAAGGGTTTATTTATCAATATTCTCATTTACCATCTCGTCCTCATATCTCTTTCATAACTTATATTAACAATTAGTTGTTTTTAGTCATTTTACAAGCATAAGTCGACGTTACCAACCACTTAACAACTTATTACAGATATATTTGGCGTGGAGTGGTGTGGAGCTTTTTGGGACGGTGAGCAATGAGCATTTTGAATTTTAGTAGTCGTTTGACAAAAGAGCGGTGAGTTTTGCTAATATTTAAAAATGCTAATTTTTCAATGCTTCTTTAAAAAACAGTGAACGGTGAGTTATAGCTACTACTCACAACTCAAAGCTACTGCTCACTGCTACTTTTAACAAACACTACCTATGTTTTGAAACAACTTAAGCTGATCCAAAGACTAGTAGCAAATCCAAACACAATCTTATATGCTGCAATAATATATAGATAATTTTGGGCCATGTATCAACCAACAAAGATAAGCCCATTAAAAGCCCACCTTCTATAAGTATAAAAGTAAAACAAACGTTCTAGCGAAAAAAATTATAGTATAAACCTAAAAAACTAATTTGTAATGTAGTTACGAAAAATCATTAAAGTCATAACTTTCTGACTCCGCCCGCGATTGTGCATGTGTTATATATATGCTTTTGTTTAGATTGATAAGAGATTTATTTGATGTTTCTTTCAATTCTTGCAGATTCCAATCAATGGATCCTATTCGTGAGAATGGTCTTGTTTCTGATCCACAAAAAGGTATGAATTGGCAGGCACACCCTGATCCCCTTTCTGATAATGGTATGTTCTTACCTCTTTGGTTAGTTTTGTACTACACCTTAATGTATCATTATATTTGCATGTTTTCAACTCTTAAATACAGCCCTAACGGTTATGTTTAGCAAAACCCATCACATTATCAATACTTAAGTTTGAAATTGTACATGCAGATATAAACCGAATCCAAAATTTGTCACTGGAAGGCCATAATCAAAAGCTTAATCTTGAAGCTGACGGTACTTTTCAATATCTTAATGATGAACTATATAGAGTTTGTTTGTAAAGCCGATCCATCTAGCATAAATTTTTAATATTTCAATGATTATTTTTAACGTTAATGGTTTGTATGTACAGAGTTTAAGAACCAATTCAAAGATAGTCTCTTGACTAATTTTGGGGGTGATAACGTTTGGACTTTTCCCGAGCCAAAATATTCACCCACTTCCACATGTTGCTAGGGGTGTCATATTTCCGACCCGACCCGGACCCGAACCCGACGAAGGATATTCGGTCGGGTTACTCGTCCAAAATCCATCCGGTCAATCGGGTTGACCCGATTAACCCGAGTACGAACTAGGGCTCTGCACGAACTAGGGTCGGTATCGATTAACCCGATTAACCAATAGACATTATATTCATAACGCTTTGGTTACTAAATTTAAGAAATTAAATTCTAGAATTATATAAATGGACTTGACCCGAACCCGCCTCGACCGACCCGATTCGACCCGAACCCGACCAACCCGAGTTCAAATAGGGTCGGTTCGTATATTATTTTTGGCTCGACCCGACTTGACCAATTCGACCGACCAACCCGACCGACCAATTCAATGACACCCCTACATGTTGCTGTGGAGTACCAATGAATTCGGATCACAGTGGTGATAAGTTTTGGACTTCCCTCGAGCCAAAGGTGCGTGTTTCTTTAATAATCAGTTTATATTTGTATGTGTTATTGTTGGTGATTTTAGTGTCATCGACGGCCGTTTAGATAATGATGATTTACTAGAGGCTAATGAGATTTAGGGAAGTGTGGGGTGCACACTCATTGAGCTAATATGTTTTCGACCATGACTAAAATGCAGCCCCTTGCTGGGTCAAGGGGCAGCGCCCCAAATGGTATATTTATTGCTCCAAGTAAGTTATCTTTTTTTCCCAAACGGTTTTTCCCAACCATTGTGACTGTTGATAAAAAACAGTTGAGAAAGTCGGTTTCAACCAACTTTAACTACATAACCGTCATCTAGAATCTGCTTTATAAACAGATCCATTAGTCTCATTTAGACAAACGAAAAACACACATACAATTCCTCTCTTGTTCCTGCCTTGTGATCTTGTGCCTAGCTAGACACAAAGTGTTTCTCTTCTAGAATTATCCCGATAGAGATTTCGTGCAACCAGGCATATATAGGGTCGAAATACTTTATACAGAAAGTGAACTCAACATTACTTTATACAGAAAGTGAACTCAACACGATTCTAGTAAGATATCCAGGATCATCACACACCCTACACAATTTTCTAACAGTTATTCACCCACAAAGAACTGATATGAAATTTATGTTGTTGTATATATAGCTTTATTCGGCGGCTGAGGATCCAACTCGCAAGAAATACTCTCCCCTGTCAGGTCCAATAGAATATACTTATACTCCAACAAAAATGTGCAAGGATGATGCCAACTCTAACTAGTCGACCTTTCTCAGTGAGCAAAACTTTTGTTGTCTTGCGCGGTGAAATTGTTGTCACTTTAGTGATTAAATTAAGAAATTAACCTTGTATTTGTTTTACATCTGGTGGTCTTCTACAACTGTCAAATTCATCAAATATATGCATATGTCAAAACATGTGAAAAACAATGGGCATACTTGATCTTTTTGACCCGTTTCAAGTTTACTATATATATAAACAAGATAAGAAATAATAGTATAATAGTGAAACTCCAAACAACAAACTAACAAAAAAATGGCGAAATACCAAAATTATCAACAGCCACATTTTTTTTTTTCAAATGGTCTGGATACACAATGCGAATCGACTTATATCTTTGTAAACATTTCCAAAGCTAATAATATCATCGCGAGAAAGAAAAAAAGTAACACATTATTGTTCATCATGTCTTGTATTTTTCAGTTTAAGGACCTTAATACCCTTTCCTACTTGATCGTTTTAAAAATCAAGCTGCCAAATAAACCACTGGCATGGTCAATCTTTTCTATAATTTGTTTGTAGAGAACGAATACTAAATCAAAAGTTATAACTTTATGATTTCCGAACTGATTATTGTGTCTCGTTGTATAAATAGTAGCATGAAGACGATTAACAAATGCAAAATAGTTTAATGAAATTTTAAGCTCAGGTTAGATTTAAAATTTAAGCTCAGCTGTCCAATTGCCCCTGATATTTCGATAAGAAAACAATAGATTTTGGATCCGATTATTTTTCTGTTTGTTCGAAAGCTATAACATTGAAGCTTATGAATCGACACCTTCCCTGTCCATACAATATCAACTTTCTCATTAGACTTAAAAAGGTGCAAGTCGCATTTCATGGTATGCATTCTCCCTTTATAAATCATTTTCCAACTATTATTCTTATTTCAAGTAGATTTAATTTGTGTTGACAATGAAAGATAATTAAACTTTTTGTCAAATTATCTATGGGTCAAGTTACGATAGATGTAATTTTGATGTTAACTTAAGATAGATAGATAGTGTCATAGTGAAGTGGTGACTATATATTTCATAGAAAGACGAATATTAACAAAATCATATATACCATTTATTTAAAGTGCCATAAGCTCAATTTTGATGTTTGGATAATTCGTTCGGTTTTAGCTTATGGGCTTATTTTAGTGGTTAAAAAATAAGCCTTGGTTGTGTGGCTTTTTTTAGGGGTTTTAACTCGCATCTCTTTCATAACTTGTTTTAGCAGTACGTTCTTTCTTTTCTTTAATCATTTTACCGACATATTACCAACCACTTAACAACTTAGAGTTGAGATACATATAAAACTCCTATTTGTCATATAATTAATGAATCAATCATAGTCATTCATTTTTATCTAAATTAATGTAAAACCATTTTCTACCTTTTTTAAAACAACATATCTCGTAAACCAGAATCTTAAGCTACAAAAATACACCATCGTTACGAGAGAATTAAATTACCTTTCTATAGATACGCATGTTATATACTTTCGACGTTTTTTTTTTTAAATTTAAGCCAAAACATCACACGCGATTTCAGAAAATCACACGTGATTCAGAAAATCAAATCACATACGATTTTAACAAATCACATGTGATTTAACAAATCACACGTGATTTTACGAATCACACGTGATTTTTCCGACCATTTTTTTTTAAAAAATCGTCGAAAAGATATAATAACGATATCTATAGAAAGATAATTTAGTTCTCGCCGAGATTGTATGATTTTTTCGACGAACGATTAACGGTTTGTGAGATATTTAAGTTTTTAAAAAAATGTGAAAGTCTATTTTTTATATTTTAATAAAAGAAATGAGTGGCTATAATTGGTTTATTGGTTTTATAACAAATAATTGGTTTTATAACAACTTATTACTTTTCGAAACAACGTAAGCTAATCCAAACACTATTTCATAAACTATGTTTTCAAACAACATATGAACTACGTTTTTGAACAATATAAACTCATAATCTCATTATGTAAATACTAGTGGTACCACCCAAGATTGCGCGGCGGCACTCGAAACTAAATTTTTCGACGCAATGTTTTTCGATTATACTAAAAGTTTTATGGCGAAGGCCACCTAGACCATGTCAAGGTGTGGTGATGCCGACACATACGCCGTTTGTGGTGGCAGATTGAGTTGGTGGCGCCGGTTGCTATTTAGCACAAGAGTGGCAATTTACGTTTTGGAGAGAGTGAGATATGACGGCCATTTTTGTGTGTGTTTATTTGTGGGTTTTATACCCGCTTTGTACTAATCAATACATTTAATGGGCTGCAAGAATGGGGCTGGTACAATACATGGCTTTTAAAGTTATAAAAGTGGGCTTTAAAAATATTGAAGGGACTTTAAATTCTGTATTCAATGACTACTAATGTTACAAGTATTGGCTTAACTTTTAAGCTAAGCATGTGTATGTATTAATTTAGCAAGAGACATTATATTTCCATAATAAGTAAGTTACAAAGTCTGACGCCTTGCTATTTAGGGAATGTCCTAAATGCATTATAAGGTAGTAAAGAATAAGGCTCAAGTAAGCTAATCCAAACATTAGGGTGTTCAAAACAACCGAGAAATCGACGAGTCGACCCGCTCAAAGGGAAACCGTAAAAACCCACTTATCAAGTTTGGTTCCAGTTTTTATTTTAAAATATTCGTGGTTAATTGAATCGAACCGAGTATAGTTTATAAAGGTTTTAAAATAAATATTCAATTATTGTACAATTATTGATTATATTATTGCACTACTTTTATTGTATACGTAGTAACATTTTTTTCTCAACCTTTATTAAATATCTATGTGAAAATTGATTAATGTGATTGTAACCTATAAATGTTGAATAAATAGTTTTTCT